>VZQC01008021.1:138935-272582 GCA_009823505.1 Rhizomys pruinosus
TATATATATATATGTGTGTGTGTGTGTGTGTGTGTGTGTGTGTGTGTGTATTTGTTTTTGTTGATTTTTGCATAGTTCTTACAAATTTTTCAATCAGTCTTGATCACCTTTATAGTGTCCACTTCACCATTGGCACCCTCCCACAGCACCTCCTCCCCCAGAGTTCATACATTCT
This sequence comes from Rhizomys pruinosus, assembly GCA_009823505.1. Taxonomy (NCBI): domain Eukaryota; kingdom Metazoa; phylum Chordata; class Mammalia; order Rodentia; family Spalacidae; genus Rhizomys; species Rhizomys pruinosus. The sequence continues at coordinate 139,111 of VZQC01008021.1, forward strand.
GTCATCTGTGTTAAGGTCTATTGTGCCAAATTAATCTCTCTGGCCATTCCTCAGTGCCAGTTCATCCTCTGAGCTCTAGTCAGACTATCTGGAGCACCTCTTTTAAAGAAGGCCATTTCTTCCTCACTCAACCACAACTAGCTAAGATTGGGTTCTGCTACCCATTTCTACAGTTCCATGATGGGCCTTTGTCTGGTTGAGCTTGCATGGGTCTTGTGCTTGCTGACACCCATCCTGTAGGTTTATATGAGCAGGGTCCCAGGGGCTTGTAGGATTCATTTCCATATTGTCTTGCACCACATCCCTGTCTCTTCCAATCTTTCCACCCCCTCTTCCACAATGTTCTCTGAGTCCTGGCTGGGTGAGTGAAGATGAGCATATATAACCTGTCCAGGAAACTACACTCTGTAGACTCCTAATCTCCACGTTTGGCCATTCATGCCCTTTTGAGTTCCTGGCTTCCTGTTGCATGGGGGAGCTTCCTTAATGAGAGTTAACAGGTTAATTAATGTCCTCTTGTCTCCTTGTTCTATATTGCATGAGACTTTTGTGTACAGGTTGGATTGTAGATGTGTTGCTTATGCTTGAGCAATTTACAGATCATATCTGTGTCTGTCCATTTATGGGACTCTGTATTATTCTTCACCTGGTACAGAAAAAGCTTCTTTTTTGAGTGGTGTCTGGGATATTTGTCTGTAAATATAAAGATACATATTTTGCACTTAGTAAGATGCTACCTTAGTCTGGGGAAGTGTTAACCTTGGGAATTTTTCTAGGATCTATGAGCTCTCCAGTTGTGAACATATGGCTATATTTACATGAGTTTTCTTCCACTGAGTGGGCTTTAAGTCCAATTTGTTAGCCATTGATTTCCCCCAATATAAAAGTGACACTACTGCACTGATGTCATAAACTGGTGTTGGACCACCCTTTTCCTCCCCTCCCCTTCACTTCCTTTTCTGAGACAGGTCTTAGGTGTCCCAGGTTAGTGAATATGAAGCCACAAATGACTATGGACTCCTGACCCTCTGGTATTGCCATCTCCCAAGAGCTGTGATTACAGACATGTACCAACGTTGGGACTTTTCTTCATTAGGAGACAGACTGAACAAGAATAGAAGGACTATTTTTTCAGTTCATGCTTTCTAAAATGCTGATTCATACGTAATCATCTAACTGTGTTCTTCAAGGGCATATTCCATTCCTCTCTGTGTTACTTGGTTATTTTTTCCCCAAAAGAAAGATGGGAAAATTAGCATTGCACTTAGCACTTGCTTCCCACACTTTTTCACATGCAAAGCCAGGTGCACTTCCTGCCAGGGATGTCATTCAATCTCCTAGTGTTTATAAGGGCCTTCCGCAGCCTTTGGTCAGAGGGAGAAAACAGGCAGCCATTGCCGATTTGTAAAAGCAGCTGGATTTGATTTGTTAGATTTGCCAAGCCAGTCTCCTGTGGGAACGATGCAGGGACTGCAAAAACTCTGAGTGTAAAAACAGTCTTTCACAGTGCGGGGATGACAGCTTTCCCTGACACCACTGTAAATGTGAGTCGACCCCCAAACACAACACAGTCACCAGTGTTGACTCTGCTGATGTATCACTGCCAAGTAGGCAGGCGCTGGGTGGCAAAGCTGGCAGTGTCTGCAGTTTGTGTCATGGGTTTCTCACTCCCCAGCTGAAGATCTTGCTTTAGATGAGTGGGTGTGAGGCCCCTACTCCAGCCGCATGAGTGAGAAGGGAAAGGCTCGTCCCCTGCCTCTAACTTTGTACCCATCCAGGCCAGAGAGGGTCAGCTTTTCTCTTCAACAACTCCCATCTTCATACCCAGGTAAGAAAGGGCAAAGCATTTCTGAGAGAGGAAAGACCTCACCTTCAAATGACAAATAATGTCGTCAGAAGCGACAATGAGATTAGGGACTTGTCATGTGGCTATTTGAGCTTCTTAGGTTTGGCATTCTGGTTGAAAGCTCATCTGTAATACACAAATGAAATATCTTGACATAGTGTGGTGGCATTCTCAATGTCTATACAGAGCAGGAAAGGAATTGTTACCTGAGGTATTATCTCTAAGTTCAGACATTTGGAAACCAGACAGCCTTTCTGTGGGGGGTGGATGAGACAGAAGCCTTGCAATACTTTGCTCAAACCCCAAATGTGTAGGCCAGGGTTAGGTTGCATACCTGCTCCTCAAGGCTTCTTCTCTACTACACAAATTTGTCTAGTAGCCAGACCAGCCAGATACTTTGATGTTTTCATCTCATGTGTGCAGGGACGTCACTAAACCATCCCTGCTGGCTACATGCCCTTCTCCACATGTGTGAGTCTGCTTCTCACCAGGTAATACCATGGTTACTGTGAACACCAAGACTCCAGAACCAAATCCTTCCTTCCTCAAGGAGCCCCAGTCTTCACGGCCCTCACTCTGAACCTGAGGTCCCCATAAGCCTAGTGTGCAATCCTGTAATCCCAACACTTGGACAGTGAAGGCAGAATTAGACATTGTCTCAAAAAAATTAATGGGTTGGCAGATATTCATATGAACTCACGACAATGGTGGCAGATGCACACTAAAGCCAGACAAAATCTCTGCCTAGAAGTGGGGAAACTTTTCCAGCCTTAGCTGAGGAATGATTGGCGACTGATAGCTGCTGGAAGACAGAGCCAATTTCATTTAAGAGTGTCCTACTGGGAAGATTAATAAGGGTTGAGTGTCCAGACCCACACCAAAAGGCATTTGTAGACAAAAATTTGATTCAATAGGTCCTTAAAAGAATATATATATCTATATATATCTATATATATATATATCTATATATATATATCTATATATATATATCTATCTGTGTATGTGTGTGTGTGTGTACATGAAATTCAGTGGGGGATGATAAAATAATAAAGGGTATGCAAATAGGGGAAGGGGTATAAATATGATCAAAATATATCATGAAAGTCTCAAAATTCAATAAAAATGAATACATAAATAAACAAAGGTATTCAAGATTGGAGTATGGCATCAGAATTATCCAAGGATGTGAATGCAATATTTGTGGGTGTAAAATATTAACCAAGGGGCAGATAAAAAGCCTGATCTGTGCAGAGCTGCGGAGAAGATCTTTCTGTACATGGAAAGATCCCGTGTGATGCTGTTTGGAGGCCACTGGGTCCCAGAGTCTGCCTTTGTGCCAGAAGCTGCCTGTCAGAGCACAGATCCACTTTATCAATTTGGAAATGAAGTCGCACAAAGCTCAGATGTGTGTCACTCAGCAAGTCGGTAGGGATGGGCTCCCAACACTGGTCCCTCCACCCCATGACTGCGCCCTTTCCTTTCCCACTTGTTTATGTGTTGAAGTGTGTTTGTTGTTTGGGGAAATCTCTTCAGAGCTAGCATCAGGAAGACAGAACCTTGGTAAGGAGAGCGCCGGGGTATCTTCCTGGCTTTGCATCCTGGCCCGGAGGTCATTTTCAGGATTTCACAACAGCTCTTGGCTGTACAGGTGATGACATCTTGGACGTCTTCCACCCCGTGTTCTGGTTTGCATTTTCTTCCATTTGACGCCAATAGGAGTTCACATTTCCAATATTCAGACTTTCCATTTTTAGCAGTAAAGAGCAAGTTTACAATGTCTGTTTTGTTCAAGTTCTTCCCTGAAGTGATCTAATAGCTTGCACATCTGGGAAACTGAAATTGGCCGAATCAACTGTTAAATAAGATTAAAAACCCCCTCATAATCATTAGACCAAACATACTAATTTGTTGGTGGTGGGTCCCTAGAATTGTTGAAATAAACTTAGTAAACCTTTATACATGCCACAGCCAAGTTACATCCCTGCCAAGTAACCCCACCCCCCAAAATTAAAATGTTGGCAGATTTCCAAAGCAGCACAATAATGCAAATATATTAGTGCCTCTGGCTTGAAAACTTAATTTTGCCAACTGTGTAGCTTCTAAAGCCATGGTTTATGATTGTGTGATCAAGCTATGCATGCACACTTCTCTGAAGTGGCTATTAATATCTGATTATAATACTGGCCTATTAAAATATTTAGAGTAGAATTGAAGCTGACTTGTCAAAATAGAGGCGCGACTTCTCATACAATGTAGAGAAAACTTCTCCAACATTTTTCCCTTATTTTAATCTAATTCCTTGATTCACAGACAAGAAAGAAGTCCCTAGCATCCCGTTTTAAACTCCCACAACCATCCAAGTCTGTTAGTTATGTAGAAACTTCTTCCCAGATGACGTCTCCTTGATGATTAAGGTAGTTTGAGAGATGCCTGAATATAGGTAGTTTGAGAGATGCCTGAATAGTTGATAGGGCACACTTCTGGTTATGTCTGTTAGGGTATTTCCGCAGAGGATCCAAACACGGGCCAGTGAACTGAGTGGGGGAGATTCTCCATGAATGCTGGTTGTGTCATGCAAAAAAGCGGGTGCCCTGGTTGGGTAAGTAGGGAAAGAACGGGGAGCTTGCACAGAAGTGTGAGCTCAGTTCATTTGTGACATCTGGCTCCACATTCCCCCGTCTTTAATGTGGGCCAGGCACTGATCTCATCCTGAGCTTTCAAGTTTCAGCCTCCAGTGGGGCTGTCTGTTCATCCCCTTACTCTTAGGGTCCCTGCTTTTTGGACCCATCTGCTGTGATTTTTCCCCAAATCTCTATCCCACAATTGTCCACACTGTGACTCTTCAGCTTGGAATGGTGTAGGCCAATCTCATCCAGACCCTGGAGTTGTTCTGTAGATAGAGAAAACTCTAATATATCTCTATCTCACTCTCATTCTATGACATCAAAGAAAATAGTCAACTGCTCAAGCATGGGTCTCTGGTGTCTACAGTACTCAGCTTATCCCTGATATAGAGCAGGCTTTCAACAGGTGGGGTCTAAGTGGAATCAGGTTCACATCAATGAATTTTCATCTAAACACATAGGCAAATTTACCTTTTGATAATCGGTGTGTTGCTTAATTAATATTGATTTCTTACCATCTATAAAAAATTTTTATAAGTGAAGGTTTTTAACATTAAAAATAAATCTGTAATATTTAACTTTCTGAAAATTGGTATTAGCTAAAATCAAGAAGTTACTGCCCTATTGGTCCAAAATTTAATGTCATAAAATAGCTTTTTTGGTTCTTTAGGAATTAATAATGGTCCTGAAAATAAACTAGATTTGTTTCCTTTTTGACTTCCATTTTAGTTCATAAATGATCTTTCTGGATTCATAGTAATTTTTCTATTGTGTAAACTTGCCTAATACCAAGGAGTTGCTTTTTAGAAAAAGACTTTGCCCATAAAATAAGATTTATTTTTTCATCTGGAGAGGGAATTTGAATTCTTTTTTTATGCTCTTATTGATGTTTTGTGTATTTCAGACATCATTTCTCAGTTCAGTTTAGACATAGTCCCCTTTCCCTTCTCCCCACCCCATCCCAGATCATGCACTCTGCCATAACTATCCTGCATCTTTCTCTCAGTCTTTGAATTCTTGAAGCCACTATTATTCCTGTGAACAACCCTCAGCTTCCTGTGTCCTCCCCTTGGAAAAAGCTCCATGAGCCCCATGATCCCACTGTAAAAGCCCCACGATCCCACTGAAAACCCAGTATGTAGGGTCTTCAAGTTCCGGGAGGCAATCAAGGGTGTGGCAATAGCTTATATTATTTTAGGACTCCCTTGGACTACTCTGTCCAGCAATTCCAAGGGAGGTTTCCTTTGCCTGGTACTGTTATTTTTGTTGTAGAGCCTTCAGCTATATACATGTGCACATGTATGTCTTTTATATGTATTTTTCAGTAGGCTTATGGAATAATATATTTCCCTTTGGCTTTTCACACCACCTAATTACTGGGGTTTTTTTTTTTTTTTTTTTTTTTTGAGACAGGGTCTCCCTGTAGCCCCAGCTGTCCTGGAACTCATTCTGTAGACCAGGCTGGCCTTGAGCTCACAAAGATCCACCTGCTTCTGACTCCCAAGTGCTAGGATTAAAGGCGTGCATATATTTAACTTGCATTCCCCTAATCACTAACAACCTGAATACTTTAAAGTTACTTTTATTTTATGTGGATGAGTGTATTGCCTGCTTGTATAATAAGTACACCCATGTCCTGCAATGCCACAGCAGTCAGAAGAGGCCATTGGACACTCTAGAATTAGAGTTATGGATGATTGTTGCTATGTGGGCACTGGGAACTGAACCCAGGTCCTCTGCAAGAGCAGCCAGTGCTCTTAACATCTGAGCCATCTCTCTATCCCATTTTAGTCATTTTTTTCTTTTTTTTTTTTCTGAGAACTCTCTGTTCAGATCTATAGCAATTTTTAATTTTGTCATTTGTTTTCTTGATTCTTTGTTTCTTGATTTCTTTTAATTTTATTTGGTATTTTTGAGACAGACTCTCCCTATAGCCCCAGCTATTCTGGAACTTGCTATGTAGAACAGGCTGTTCTTGAACTCACAGTGATCCATGTGCCTCTGCCTCCTGTGTGCTGGGATTAAAGCTGTGTGCCACCACACCTGGCTCTTGAGTTCTTTTTCTATTCTGGAAATTAAACTTACATCAGATACATAGCTTACATCAGATACATAGCTTACACCAGATACATAGCTTACATCAGATACATAGCTTACATCAGATACATAGCTTACACCAGATACATAGCTTACATCAGATACATAGCTGTCAAAGATTCTTTCCCACTCTGTGTGCTTCCTCTTCACTTCACTGGTTTTTTTCTTTGATGTACAGACGCTTTTTAGTTTAATGAGATCCCACTTGTCAGTTGTTGGCCTTAATTCCTGAGTGAATGAGGTCTGATTTAGAAAGTCCTTTCCTGCACCTTGTCTCGTAGGGTACCGCTCATGTTTTCATCCTAGTTTCAGCTTTTTAGGTTTCATGTTGAGGGATTCGATCCATTTGGAGTTGATTTTTGTGCATAGTGATAGATAGGTCTAATTAATTCTTTTTGAAATGTGGAGATCCAGTTTTCCTAGCACCACTTGTTGAAGATGCTGTCTTTCCTCCACTGTGTATTTTTGACATCGTCATCAAATATCACGTGAGTATAACTGTGAGCACTCATGTTTGGGTCATCTGTTTTGTTCTATTGATGTACATGTCTGTTTTGTGAGAGATACTGTTTTTTATTTTATTACTAGAGATACATAATATCGTTTAAAATATGGTATGAACATATTTGTTCCTTTGTTCAGGATTTCTTTGGCTGACTGGGCTATTCAGTGCTTCCATATGAATTTTAGGACATTTTCTTCTACTTCTGTGAAGAGTATCATGGACATTTTTATTGGGGTTGCATTAAATCTATAAATTACTTTTGGTGGTGGCCATTTTCATATTGTTAATTCTATAAATCTATGAACATGTGAGTTTTTTTTATCTTTTCAGTGTCTTCCTTTATCTCCTCCTTCAAGAACTTAAAGTTTACATTGTAGAGAAATTTCACAACTAGGTTATTCCTAGATATTTTGTTTTGGAGGCTATTATGACTGGGAGTGTTTTCCTGAACTCTTTCTCCCATTGATTGTTATCATTGTATACAAAAGTTATTCAAAAAGACCAAAAAAAAAGTTATTCATTTTTGTAAAATGATTTTATATCCTGGAAGTTTGCTGAAAGTGTAGATCATTTTTAGAAGTTTTTGGTAGAATTTTTGGGATCTCTTATGCATAATATCATCTGCAACTAGGGATACTCTGACTTCTTTTCTAAGTAGTATACCTTTAATCTTCTCTTATCACTTTCGCTAGGATTTTTAGCACTATAATAAAATGGAGTGGAGAAAATTGACAGCCGTGTTTAGCTCCTGATTTTAATTGAAATTATTTGAGATTTTTTCCCACTTAGAATGATGTTGGCTATGGGTTTGTTGCATACAGGCCTAATTAGGTTGAGGTATGCTCCCTCCAGTCCAATGCTTTCTAGGACTTTTAGCATCAAAGCCTTTTCCACATCTATTGAGATGATCATGTGATTTTTGTCTTTAAGTCCATTTATTATATTTATTGACTTATGTATGTTGAACCTTCTCTGCATGTCTGGAATAAAGTCAACCTGATCATGGTGGATAATATTTTTTATTTTTGCCTATTGGTGTTTTGCATGTATTTTATTGAAATATTTATTGAAATGCATATATGTTCCTAAGGGATACTGACTCTAGCTCTCTCTTTTTGTTTTGTCCTTACCTGTATTTGGTATCAGAGGAATACTGTCATTGGAGAAGGAGCTCGAAGTTCTTTCTCTGTGTTTGAGTAATCCTTCATAATTAATTTTCTTATTTTCTATTCACTATTTTTATTTTAACATTAATCTGGTAATTTTTATTATTCTACTTGTTATTTCATTACATTTCTGTTAGGTCCAAAAATTCTATTATAAAAAGTTTGTAATAATGTGTACATATATGAAATTAAATTATATACTGTCGAGTTAGAAATGCCACTCTACCAAAGAATCTCTTGAGAGGCCAAAAACTGTGGAGGAAAAGCTTTAATAAAAGAACCTTACATAGAAGAAAAAATGCAGAACACAACACAGAGGCAGTGACAGAGACAGATCAATGCATCGGGCCGAGCACACTCCCATGGGCCTGGAGGGCAGCACCCCAAGGTCCGATCCTCTCCCACTTTTATTCCCAGTTAGGGGATTTCCACTGAGGTTACAGTGACTCTTTCTCTGATTGGTGGGGTCTTGGTGGTTTCAGACCAGGCAGTCTTTCATTGGATCAGTCCACCTATTCTGTACCCCTTTGTTTGAAACAATGGTTGTGTTTAGCAGCATGAAGTCCCTTGGAGAGTAACGGGCTCCTTAGGGGGTGAGAAGCCTCCTACAGGGCTGGGAAAGTTCATGCTGACCTCAGGTAACTCTGGGAACTAATAACTCAAGGTGGGAGGGAGTAACGATGGGGACCAGACCTGCTTCAACTAGAGAGCTGCTCCTGCATGGTTAACCCTTTCCTTTTGATTAAGTTATTTCTGACCTGGTCCTAACAATCCCCCCTTTGAGTTAGGGTCATGAGTCCAATCATGGACTCATCTGGAGAAATGGTTTCAAGGACTATGAGCTGGACTGCAGAGATTCTTTCCTTTACAAATTTAACTGAGGCATGGCATCTGTGGGCACCTGGTGGGGCAGTCAGCAAACAAGATGGCTACTAAGGTACATTCCTATATAGGCTCTGGGCAAGACCTCAGGTAAGGAAGAGGTCATAAGATTGACAGCCTCTAGGGGAAGTGGACACCTGTGTGTCCCTTGAATTCTGGGAAACTCAGACTAACATTCCAGTCTTTTGATTATAGGGGAATGGGATGCTGTTCTCTCTTCTGTATCTGCTTTAGAGCTGAGGAGGGACGAAGTCTTGAGGGAACAGGTGTCAGGCTGGAGGGTTAGAATCCGGTCTCCCATCTTGGCTGTTCTAGTTGCCAGATATTTTGGTCCAGATCAATAGTGGCCAGTAGTTAGTGTGCAGTTTTTCTGTAACTGAAAAGACAAGCTGGTTAAGTCTTATGTGAGTGTACCAGTGCACAGACTTCACAGTACCAACAAGGAGCCTAATGGGTGTATTAGTGATTGAAGGGTCCCTGTCTAGAATTTCCAGAGGAAAAGAAGGACCTGTACTCTATTCTGAGGAATTTGAAAAAAAGTATTTTTAATACTCAGGGCTCCAGAATGAGAGCCAGCTTAACCTATTTCTGAGTTATTTTCTAGGCATGGTACAGTAAATCTTTTACCTATCTCTATGGTATTTCTTTGGTCATAGTTTCCTGTTGGGGTGTTTAAAACCACACAGTTAGCTCAGATAAATTAAATTAGTTTTGGTGTTAAGGTCAGTTGAGATTCTGGTCCTTAAGGTTCATTCAGGCCTTGTGCCTGGCTCTTTTTACCAGTTCCATCTACGTGAGGACAAAGTCAGGTCTTGCTTGACCAGAGCTTCCCTTTGAAGCATGAGGAATTTCTCCTCTATACTGACTTTCCTCCTTTGACTGTACACTGGCCAGAAGAAGTCCACTTAAGTGAATCTCCAAGACCTCCCTGGCTCAGGATGACTGGTGACTCACTGCCACAAGACATGTACAAAGGTGCTGATGCAGGACCCTAGGTCTTAAGTTGACCTTAAAGGGTAAGGGCCAAAATATTGTCCTTTTAAATCCCTCTTGCCAAATCAGATTGGAGCTTTAAGTATGGTTGTTAAACCTCCAAGAGGGTCAGTTGAATGCTTTCTTATATAACACATAAATAAAGCTTGAACATTGACTTAAATATTCTTTATAAATTCTTAATTGCTGTTGCAAAACATTTTGACTAATAGTGAAAGCTCATGACAGGAGCCTGAAGGTAGTAACTGCAGCAAAGGCTAGGAAGGGATGCTGCTTACTGGCTTGTGCTGCTGGCTCATGTTTAACCTATTGTATACACTATAGAATAGTGTATATCTGGCCAAGCATGGCAATTGCCCAGTCCAATGAAGGTAATTATTGAGGTTTCTTAGCCCAGGTGTGTCAAGTTGGCATTAAAACTATCCAGTAAAGTACACAATCTGTTCTTTTACATAGTCCAGGAAACAAACCCAAGATAGTAAGGAGACTAAAAACAATACCTTCTACGACTGTCTTAAATGATGGCCATGTTATTTGTCCCCAGATTTTGAATTGCAGCTTTGAGAAGAAAAAAGAGGGGAGGGCATACTTACAGAAGGCAGGAAATGCTTAAATCAAGCTCACCAGAATTGGTTTCATTCGGACTGTTCTCATATGGTCCCCAGAAGTGAAGCCTAATTTTTCTTAAAAATATTAAAAGTAACATCTGCCAAGTATAACAGATATATAGCAGAGTTATAGAAGCTAATGTACCCTAGAGGACATCATGCTGAGTGAAGTAACACAGTCCCAGAAAAACAAAGGATGAATGGTATCCCTCATCTGTGAATGCTAGTGCCAATTACCTAGTTGTAAGTATTTCTTGTGCACAGCCCCTTGAGCTTTTGTCCAAAGCAGTCGGGAGTGATGCATATTGGAAACAACAACAACAACAGAAAAGACTGCATCAAAGAACTGACTGAAACAGTGAACTTCTGCTCAAAACAGTCAACTTCTACATGGAGAATATTGAGAAAGACTGAGAAAGGGATGAAAAGCATGTTTGGCAGAATGCATGAGCTCTGGTGGGGTGGGGGGATGGGGGGACACAGGTCCATATTTGATAAAAAATATAAATAAATAAATAAATAAATAAATAAATAAATAGAAGCTAATGTACCAACAGCAGGTCACAATAAACATACAAGAAAATAAAGACTAGATCTGCGACACATTTAAAGAAAACAAAAAGTATGTTTCACTTAAAGTGCAAAAAAGTTTATAATCCTTACCAAGTGATTTTTAACAAATGTTCATTCTATTAATCCATTGCATCCATAGGGTGTTAACACTCTGTTTATAATTTTTGCCAACTGTAGCATTTTGTAGGCAAACCAGAATAAACACTTTTATCACAGATGTAGCTAATGGTTATTAATACCTTTTAAAGGACCCAAAGTTCCCCCAAATTTTATTCCATGCAATTGATCCCATCAGGTCAAAAGCACTTGCCAAGCTGAATAAGTTACAAAGTAAATAATTTTGGTTCACAAAAATGTGCAGTGTTCTCAAAACTCAACAGTTATCCATTAACATAAATCTCTAAAACTTAAAGAGTTGGAAGATGAGTTTCACAGTAATGTATATTTACCTTTAATACATTATTATATCACAATAGTGCTTTTTAGTGTTCACAATTTTTAGCTTCAGTTTGTACATGTATAACCCAGGAACATAAGGGACAATTCTCACTACTATAAACTATCCCTAAAGGGAAAAAAATGAATCACCACCCCATATAGAACTATAATAATGGTATGAATTTAAAACAAATTAACACAACATGGTTTTTCATGTGAGCTGTTTTTAAAATACCAGAATGTGAATTTGGATATTTTATCTAACAGCTAAATCTTTATTCGCTAAGAAATTGTGCATTATTTTTTCTAACCATTTTTTTACCTTACTTCAAATTTTAAACTGTCTTAAGGGAGGGGGTGACAAACAGTGTGAACAAACAGACAGACAAACAACTTCCATATCCAAAGTGGAATTTAAACCTTCAAAGGGGAGTTTGAACCTCTGAAATCCAAATGAACTATTTAGGACTCAGGTCTAAGACAATTAAAAAAATTTTTTTATATAACTTTTATTTTACCCTTGAATATAGTAAGGTCAAAATACTAAATTTTCTTTTCTTTTCTTGAGACAGGTTTAAACTAGCATTCAGTTTTAAAATCATTTACTAACAGGACAACAGATATATAAAACATTTTTAGTATGCACGGGTAACTCAATATTTATATATGTCCATTTTACCTGAGGCTGCAACAAGGTGTGTTGTACCCACAAAGGGATGGACTTAGCATAGACTGTCCACATGTTGCATAGTACTGAGAGTCTCCAACTGTGGCACACAATTTCTTGTACGTGCTATAACCACATTATAGAATTCTGAAAAGCGAAAAGTACTTTACACCCACACTCATACATAAGGTTTTAAAACTTAATTTTGGTGATGGCAGTCTATAAAGGTTGTACTGAACAGAGGCACAGACATATATTGTTGTCATACACAGACATACACACATTAGAGAAAACACCATATACTGTTTGTATTAGTCACTTTTCTGTTGCTGTGATAAGGCACCATGACCAAGGAACTTATAAAAGGAAGAGTTTATTTGTGCTTACAGTTGATGGTTCCAGGGAATTAGAGTCCATTGTGGTGGGAGGCATGGCGGCTGGATCTGGAGCAGGAAGCCGAGGGTCACATCTCTCAAAGAGCACAGGAAGCAGAGAGAGCGACTGTAGACTGCAAGGCTTGTTAAAACTCACTAAGCCTGCCCCCAACAATGCACTTCCTCCAGCATGGCCACACCTTCTAAGACCTCCAAAAACAGTGCCACCAACTGGAGACAAATGTCTGAATACCTAGAGCCTATGGGGGATACTCATTCAAGCCACCACATTCCACTCCCTGGCCTCCATAGGCTCCTGACCATATAAAATGCATTTAGTCCAACCTTAAAAGTCCCCACAGTCTTTACCAGTCTCAATGCCATTCAATCCACAGTCCAAAGTCTCCTCTGAGACTCAGGCCAATCTCCCAAACTGTAAGCTCCTGTAAAATCAAAAGGCAAATTACAAACTCCCAAGATACAGTGGAACTGAATACACATTCCCATTCCAAAAGGGAGGAACAGAGGCATAGTGAGGAAACACTGGACCAAAACAAGACCGAAAACCAGCAGGGCAAATACCAAGTCCAGTAGCTCCATGTGCAACTTCTGGGACTTGACTTTCAAAGGGCTTAGATGGCTCAGCTCTTCCAGCTTTGCTTGCAACATACATCTCTTTCTTAGGCTGGTACCAATCCCTGTATGCAGCTCTCCTTGGCAAATATCTCACAGCTCTGGCATCTCAAATGTCTTCTTGGAGTCTCCACTACCAACCAGGCTTCACCTTCACAGCTTCAGGCCATGACCTATCAGGGCCTTCTTTATTCAGGGATGCCCCTGCTGTACTCTGCCTGGCCTCCACAGCTCTCTGAAACCGTGGAGGAAGAACTGATGACCCCTTCACTCTTGCAAACTTCATGCCTCTAAAGCCAGCACCACATGAATGAAACTGCCAAGTTTGGCTGCAAGTTCAGGATGGAATCTCTCCTACTTTAACCACATTTGCAATTTTTCTCTGCCCTGGACTTGTTGGAAGATTAGCTGGGTGTGGTCTTGCCCTGAAGGTATTGATTCTTTTGTTGACTTGTAAATCTCCAGGCCTCTCCTTAATCACTTTAGTCTCCTTATGAAAGGGAGCCTCTCCTTCACATGCCTTGGCCCCACCTTTAATCTTCCTAGTGTACTTTTCAGATCCAAACTGTACATTCTGCATTTCCTTCTGCCCCATTTGCTCTTTTTCACTGTAGATCTGTATAATATTCACCATTAGAAGCCATGCCACCATTTCTACATTAGGCTGTCTTGAAATATCCTCCACCAAAGACATCAGTCCATTGCTTTTCAACTTAGCATCAGGCAAGCATTTGGGCTGTGGGCAAACTGCTGCCAGACTCTATCAAAATACCCCAGTTGCTGCCTAAGTATTTATTTTCCCCTGGAACCACATCTTTTGCAGCCACGCTTTCTTCCAGGCCTCCACTAGAATGGCCCTTTAAGCTCTGCTTACAGTAGTCAACAGCCTTTCTATCCCAAAGTTCCAAAGTTTTCCACATTTCTCCAAACATCCACATGGTCAGGTTCTTCAGAGCCAACAGCCCACTCTCTGGTACCAAATTACTGTATTAGTCACTTTTCTGTTGCTGTGATAAAGCACCATGACCAAGGAACTTATAAAAGGAAGAGTTTATTTGAGCTTACAATTGACGGTTCCAAGGAATTAGAGTCCATTGTGGCGGGAGGCATGGCAGCTGGATCTGGAGTAGGAAGCCGAGGGTCACATCTCCTAAAGAGCACAGGAAGCAGAGAGAGTGACTGTAGACCACGAGGCTTGTTAAAACTCACTAAACCTGCCCCAACAACGCACTTCCTCCAGCATGGGCACACCTTCTAAGACCTCCAAAAACAGTGCCACCAACTGGAGACAAATGTCTGAATACCTAGAGCCTATGGGGGACACTCATTCAAACCACCACACTGTCTATCAATGGTCTGATAGATTCTTAATATGCTGTAAGTTTATTACAGAGTTGTTATCAGTATCATCCACATATATACACATTTATCTATATGTTTATACAAGAGATTTTTATCCTAGTGTTTGTATTGAACAGACTCACATACCTTGTTGTCAGACATGTTTTCATTCTTCAGAGATGTCATTTAAAGCATACAGCCCCAATTGCATTCTCAAGGCCGAGGAGGCTAATACAGTTTTCTTACCATGCTGTCATTGATGCTTTACACCTTTAGTTTTATTTATTTATTTATTTATTTATTTATTTATTTTTATTTATTTATTTTTTTACACCTTTTTAGTTTTAAACTATGAACTTATTGAAATATTTTAACAAATAATGAAAAACAGAATTATATATCCAGTTTGTACTGAAGGCTAGCCATAACTGAAGTTGCAATACAATAATTAAAGACAATTTCACCAAGGATGAAGCTAAAGAATACGGTGTCAGGAAGCATTCAATCTTATCAAGTCAGTACAAAACCAAGACAATTCAGCAATGAACAATACCAAAAACATTTTAGGCTGTTTCATTGGAGAGAAGAAATTGCAGTCTACAGGCATCCAGGGGAAGCCGTGTGTCACTGTTTATGGCGGCACAGCTGTCAAAAGCCTGGCTAAGTAGAAGAAAAGAAAACAGACATCTGTTTTAACCATACAGGTTAAAAATCAGTTCTTCAGAGGTCTGGAAAACAAGTTGAAAGGAAACTGAAGTTAGAATACCTGCAACTTTAAAACTATTTAATTTGGAGATCAAATCCAGTCTTAACAGATAACAAATAAAACCTTTAGATAACCAGTTTAGAATTTTTCTCTGTAGGAACTTAGGAATCTGGGTTCAAATTAGGCCTTTGAAAAAGTTTAAGAGGCATGCCAAAAGTAAATTTATGTGCACAATACAGAATGAAAGAACTTTGAAGTGGCCACTTTTAACAGAAACCAACACAGAAGAACACACATGACATGAATCTCAGATGCATGGGAGAACAGTTAACACACAGAGAGCTTGCACAGACATATGACTTAATATAATGAGAGATTCCCTTTTTCTTTTTAAAATCTCATAGAATAACTTGATGTCAAAGCACAGGAAGTTCTGTTTTCTGGTTTGGTGCACACCTTGGCTGTGCAGGGCTGTGGAACCATTAATTCTTCATTGTCACATTTACACACAATCATTTAGAGTTTAAGACAATTTTTATTTTTTTTTCAAAATTTTATTTATTCTTGTATGTGTATGAATGTACTGTCTGCATGTAGGTTTGTGCACCCATGTCGTGCAATGCTGTGGAGGGTCTCGGATTCCCTTGGAACTGGAGTTCTCCTGGAATTGGAGTTACAGACATTTCTTAGCCACCATGTGAGTGCTGGGGATCGAACCTGGGTCCTCTTCAAAAGCAGTCGGTGCTCTTAACCGCTAGGCTATCTCTCCAGCCCCTTAAGACATTTTTTAGTTAGCTTCCTTAAAACACTTTTGTACTCAAAGCCCCCAAATGCTGGGTTGATTTCACTAAATGCCTGTTCCACCTTAACTGACAGTCTTGTTAAGGAGGGCCAGCTGCCTGGCATCTTGCTATAATGGATCTTGTATTTCTAGGGGAGTGGAGCAGTAACAGCTCTAGCTTCTTGGAGTTTGCACCATGGGTCCTTTGTGTGCATGCTTGCCTGCACAGGAGAGAGGGCAGTAGGGGATTAGAAGAAGGAGATTGTCCCATGTTAGATTTGAAGTATAGAACAGAAACAAAAGCGGTAATGAGAAAAATACAAAGACCACAAATCAAATGAACACAGTGAGGACACAGAGGACACAGAAAGGATTCAGATGGCAGGGGCTGTCTGCCGTGACCACAACTGAAGGGCCGGACCCACTATCCATGCCCCCAAACCAGGATACTAAGGATACTAGAACATCCCTGAGTCTAGTATCAGACCATCCTCCTGTTCCTCTACTGGAGAGTCAGAGCGTCCTCCTTCTCTCATGCCCAGAGGAACTAGTCGCGTCCGACCTTCCTCTAAGGCAGCAGCCCTGGCGCCACAGAAACAGAAAACTGAAACCAAAACAGGGGCTTATGCTAGGTTCCTTTCAAAGTGCTTTGTTCTCTAAGGCCGGCGGTGTCCCACAAAAAGGGAGAGGCCCCTCGAGGTAGAGGTGGCATATCTCGGTGGAACCACCAGATGTTGAGTTAGAAATGCCACTCTACGAAAGAATCTCTCAAGAGGCCAAAAACTGTGGAGGAAAAGCTTTAATAAAAGAACATTACATCAAGGAAAAAGTGCAGAACACAACACAGAGACAGTGACAGAGACAGATCAATGCATCGGGCCGAGCACACTCCCATGGGACTGGAGGGCAGCACCCCAAGGTCCGATCCTCTCCCACTTTTATTCCCAGTTAGGGGATTTCCACTGAGGTTACAGTGACTCTTTCTCTGATTGGTGGGGTCTTGGTGGTTGCAGACCAGGCAGTCTTTTATTGGATCAGTCCAACTGTTCTGTACCATTTTGTTTGAAACAATGGTTGTGTTTAGCAGCATGAAGTTCCTTGGAGAGTAATGGGCTCCTTAGGGGGTGAGAAGCCTCCTACAGGGCTGGGAAAGTTCATCCTGACCTCAGGTAGCTCAGCAAACTAATAACTCAAGGTGGGAGGGAGTAACTATGGGAACCAGACCTGCTTCAACTAGAGAGTTGCTCCTGCATGCTTAACCCTTTCCTTTTGATTAACTTCTTTCTGACCTGGTCCTAACAATACTACATAATTTGGAAATGAAATCAAATAGAAATTATTTTATATTATTTGATAGTACGTTCTCAATGAAACCTAATGTCAACCAGCTTCCCTTTTATCCTCCCCTGAAATTCATCGCCTTAGTACATTTGATCATTACCCACCTCTAGTAATTCACATGTTCCTGTTTACTTGACTTTTTAACCTGCTATCTTATATTAATTAATATTTAGTGATAATGTTTTGAATTTTAAGGTTTCTTTTTTCATTTTATTTCTCCTCTTTCTCTTTTTCTCCTTGCATATCCAATATTCCCGCATCCTTCTGATTCATCTTATTTTTCTTTGATGGATATTTTCAAACTCCACGTTTGTTTTGTTATAAGCTCTATTCTTTAAAAATATGTTTTGGGGCTGGAGAGATGGCTCAGTGGTTAAGAGCACTGACTGCTCTTGCAGAGGACCTGGGTTTGAATCCCAGCACCCACATGGTGGCTAAGAACTGTCTTTAACTCCAGTTGCAGGGTAATCCGACACCCTCTTCTGACCTCCAAGGCATTGTACAACATGGGTGCACCAATCTACATGCAGACAGTACACTCATACACATAAAAATAATAAATTAATTAATTAAAAAAAGAAAAACATGTTTTGAGGAACATCTCTTCTCTTTAATCTCAGCTGTTTGAAGGAATCTTTCCATTGTATTCTTGCTTTTGTTAGTATTGTTAAGAACCCCATAATCATTTAACTGTAGGATTTTTTTCAATACATCTTTATTGAATTTTTGTGCATTTCATGCAATAAATCTTAATCATATTTAGGCCCCTTACTTATCTGCATTCCCTCATCCACCACCCACTGGATTTTATGTATTCTGCTTTATTAAGGCCTGTGCATGCATTAAGCCTATCTTCTTAAGTTTGTGCATCTAGATGTCTTTTGGTATGAAGTCATTCACTGGACCTCGTTCAGGTGATCTAGAAAATCAAGCGTCCCTCACGGAGCTGCTAACAGCAAAGATTGGGGCTACTAGCCCATTTTCTTAATCCCAGGCTGGAGTTTTGTTGTGCATTTACACATGGGAGTTCTATTCAGCAGTAAAGAAAGACAAAATCATGAAATTTGCAAGTGAATGAATGGGACTAGAAACTCTTAATACTAAGTGAAATAACACAGACTCAGAAAAGCAAGTGACTTATATGTTCTCATTCATTTGTGGATCTTAGCACCAAATCCTTAGATGTGAGTATATATCCTGATGTAACCACAGGAGCCAAGAAAATAGAAAGACACCATGGAGGTAAAAGGAAAGAAGGAGCTGAGAAAGGAGGATTGTGGGAGACAAGTGTTAACAAGGGGAAAACAGCGAATCTAGGGACACTCAACTGGGAAGGGATGAAGGAAAGATGGAGTAAGTTTGTTTTCATTGAGCTGAAATTTTGTACTTAAAACTTTTGAAGTTTATTTTTCTTAAATGTTTTTCCGGAAAAGTCTGTACATATTTATTTTTATTAGTCCTGCCTAATTTATCGTTCTTACATTGAAAGATTCTTGTCCTTTGTATTTTCTCCCAATTCTTCCCATTGTCTTCTGCAGATTCTGCAGGTTGACTTGTATCCAATGTTCTAACTCAAAATGCCCACCTTTTTTTCTGATGTTTTTATTTCACTGAATTTATCCTTCTTCTGATTTGCCTTCTGTAGTTATCTAATGCTCTTTTTCTGCTTGATCCATTATGTAGTTCACCCACAGAAGCTTTAAAAAATACAGCAAAAAAGAAACAATCAATGAAGTGAAGAGAAAATCCAGAGTGGGAGGAAACCTTCACCAGTGGTACATCTGATAGAACATTAACATCCAAAGTGTATAAACTCCTCAAAAAAGAAAGGAGGAAGAAAACAGATGACTTACTCAAAAGATGTAATAAAGAGCTAAACAGAGACTTCACAAATGAAGAAGTAAAGATGGCTGAGAAACATCTTAAAAAGTATTCAACATGGCTAATAATTAAGGAAATGCAAATTAAAACCACCTTAATTTCATCTTACTCTAGGAAAACTAGCTTTTATCCAGAAAACAAAGGATACCAAATGCTGGAGAAGTTGTGGGGAAAGGGGAACACTCATCCACTGCTGGTGGGAATGCAAACTCATGCAACCCCTATGGAAAGCAGTGTGGAGAACTCTCAAGAAAGTGAAAATGAGCCTACCACCTGACCCAGTCATACATCTCCTGGGTATATACCCACAAGACTTATCCTATTGCACAGATACATGCACATCTATGTTTATTGCAGCTTTCTTCACAATAGCAAAGAGCTGGAAGCAGCCCAAGTGTCCCTCAAATGAGCAGTGGTTAGAGAAAATGGTAGATCTGCATAATGGAATTCTATGCAGCAGTAAAGAAAGATGACATCATGAGCTTTGCAGGTAAATGGATGGAACTTGAAGCCATTATGCTAAGTGAAGTAACACAGTCCCGGAAAAACAATGAATGGTATCCCTCATTTGTGGATGCCAGCAAACCCATAGTTGAAAGCTGAGAAAAGTTAATGTTATATTTATTTTTATCTGAAAGCAACTATGCTGCTATAACGTGAATTCCTTAATGGTCTCTAGAGTTAACTGCTTATTTTCAGACTTTGTAATTGTGGTATATGTATGAAGGGTGTGTATTCATATATTAGAGCAGTATGAAATTAAAGGGAAAATGTGAACTAAAAAAAATAAAATAAAATTAAGGAAAAAAATTGCAATTATATTTTAATTTTCAGAATTTTGTCCTTAAATTCTATTTTGCTCAGGATTCAGTTTTTCAGAGTTTTAATATTGTTATGTATCCATAAAATATGCCCAGTTTTATTTTTATATTTGATGACCTCTTTATTGATTTTCAAGATGTTTTTTCAGAAACATATATTTACATAGTGCTTTAAAATTCTATCTGATAACTAGATCAGATATCATGAGAACTGTGGGCTTTTTTCTTTACTGGTGTAATTTTAGTGTCTCCTTTCATCATGTACTTTGAACTTCTGTTTAAAAACTCATAAAATAAGGGGCTGGAGAGATGGCTCAGTGGTTAAGAACATTGGCTGCTCTTAAAGAAGATCCCACTTGGGTTTCCAGCATCCACATGGCAGCAAAAAAGTGTCTGTAACTCCAGTTCCAGATGATCTGCTGCCTTCTTCTGACCTCTGTGGGCATTGTACTTACATATATGCAGGGAATACTCTCATACACATAAAAAATAGTAAATAAAACATTAAAAAACTGACAAAATGAAGGTAATAGTTTATCAATAGAGTAGTTGTTACTCTAATATCAGCACAATTATTAATATTATAATAACATCTATAATGACACTTGTAGTGGTTAGGAGTCATATCCTTGGTTGTAGCCACATGAACAGCAACATTAAATTCTTTATTTAAATCAGAGAAATTGGCTGCCCAGGGTTTCTTTTTACAGTGGCAGGATTTCTCGCATGCAGGCTTCCCTGAGAATATTGCCATTTCAAGAAACTAGCCTTCTGTAGAAATCTCTAATCTTGAGTTTTTCTAGGTTCACAAGTATCAATCTAGTTTTCCTTTCAAGTCTCTGTTAACCCATTCCAGAAGTGTACACAATCACCCTTTCTGTGTGTCAGGGTTAACTTCATTATTTCTTCTCATCTTTCTTTGTGATTTTAGATCATTCTTCATTCAGTGTTTATTTCATTTTTATTTTTATTTTTACCATTTGGAACTTTCCCTATCTTCCTTGAAAAAACCCAAAGTACACTTACTGTAAATTATCTAGCCTCTAAGTTATTGGAAGTGATGAACATTGGTCTAGGAATCTGTAGTTGTTGACATGTACCAGTGAAAACACTGAATAGTGACCATAAACATGCACATGAAAGAGTTGAAAACATTGGCTTCATGAAAACAACTGGACACAATATTAATTTCAATATTTTTGTATACTATACCATATACATATATGCAAATACATTTGCAAATTAAACATTATTATTAAATGCTAGAACTTGAACAATATGCCTAATGGTTAATATTCCATGTATAGTCAAATTCCATTTTATAGATTTCTTTTCCTGATATTTTTATATAAAGTCATGTGTGAAGAATTTTATGCAATATTAGTGAGTGGAAAATAAAATTCTTTTAAGTGAACATAGTTGTTTAACCTTTGATTTTAAGCATGCATATGTAAATTGATGGATTGATTATAAGTAGACTAGTGTTTCAACATCCTTTACAATTTGTATCTTCAGTATGGCCCCAAACTTTTCCTTTTTCTTAGAGTCTGCTTATATATACACATAAAATAATATTTATTTTAGAGTAATTTTTTCATATTGGACAATTAATTGCATACATTGAAGAAAAGATTCTCCTAACTACCGTGATTTGTAAATGTTAACACTAGAAAGCAAAAAAATCTCTCCCTGCCTTGACTGCACAGAAGGTAAAACTACACCAGAGTTTTAGATAAAGACAAGTCTTTTGCTATGTTAGTACCATCCTGGAAGCCAGAACTGAGCTTAAAGCAGCTGGCTGTCCTTGTGCATGTGTTTTTGAAAAGCTGATTCCAAATTATAAGCCTCACTAGCAGATGGATTGAAGGCTTTCCCTGAATGAAAACACCAGCACTGTTTCATTGGGACATAGGTGACTAGCAGTGTCCAGGCCCTAGATAAAGTTAACGGTTCCTGCCATGAATTTGGCGATGTCAGAAGAGTGTTCTTACATAGAAGTGCTGCATTTTGACATTGACAGGCCTTCTTTACCCAAAAATCTACAGCACAGAATCTTGTCAAAACTTGACCTTTGAGTTGCTGTCTAATGGATAGGTAGTTCAGGAAGGATCCAGGCACGATCCCTGAGTGCAATACCAATGGCCCTTGGCCATTTATTTTCCTTTAACTTTACAAATAGAAGAGAAATTGCATTTAGTTTAAGTAAGACTTAGAAATTTATGTTCAAATCCCTTGTTATATGTGGTATTTTCTCCAACCCAAATAGGCATTTAATCTCAGCGGGGAGCACAATTTTAGACATTCTCTAATTTCCCTTAACCATGTGCTCATGGCTAATGTCCATTTGTCTCTGTAATCCTGTTCTGCTTTTGTCCAAAGGGACAGGAATCTTATTTTTATTTGTAGTGTGTCATTTAATTAAAATGAGCTATTTATCATCTATGCATTGAGGAATAGAGAATTTAAAAAAATTTAGTTTCTTATGTTCTGAGTTTTTCTTTAGTAGGATATTTATATCACTAAAATATTAAAATATCACTAAATCTGTTTATCTGATTTTTTTATCCTTAGAAAATTTGCAGTCTTCACTGTACCCAATGCCTTTGGCTGCAATGGAGTTTTCTTCTTCATACTTAGCTTGTGTATGTCAGTAGTTTCTGGTTTGCCTTAGCTTAACAAGAGAGGGAAAAACTGCTTCTGATGTAACATAATACATAAAACAAATGGGGTTATGCTTCCTAAACAGTTCAATTCAAAAGACATTTAATGGAACTGTCTCAAGCAGAATATGTGACACCAAGCCAAGGTGACACAGCTGGGAAACCAAAAAGGGCTTTTAGAATATCACATCTTTGCTAATACTCGTTATGAAAGCACTTGGTCAGATGCACTTCTAGACCAAATCTAAAGGGAAAAGGGATCAGTTATAACCTAGAGTGAACTTCAAGAACAGTGATCCAGGTTTAGGTGTCAGGCACAACTTTTTATTCTAATCATATGACAAAGAGCCTTTAACATTATGAAAATCTTTACCACATCATGGAAGTGTTAAAGTATATTCGTTCTAATTAATTGTTATTGCAAGTGATAGATGTGTATTCTATTAATCTCTGCTCTAGGTGGTATTTTGGCAACAGTACTCACACTAACTGACATTTTTAATCTATTGCTTCTAAATAATTATTTCCCTAGCCAATAATATTTTCCCCCTCAATGATTAAATCTTAACATGTCAGGGCTCTGTTTCAAATGCCTCTAATATCTTAATACAAATCTTAAAGCGTTGCTAAGGCATCTTACATGTTCCACTATATACGAATATGGTGTGCACATCTGCCTTACGAAGTGCCCATTTTCTACTGTGGACATCCACAGCAACATGGACTGTAGATATTGATCACAGGTGTCAATAATTATATTTCTGTATCTTGGGTCCAAATACATATTTATGTAATATTGGTTAAACAAAGTTGAGATGCTTAATTAAATATTTATTTTTAAATGTTACCCTAAAAACATAAAAATTATACATGTCACTTGGATAACCTGTGATGTTTAATACATGTGTACATTGTGTAATGTTTAAATAAGGTTCAGATTTTCATGCACACTATCAATTGATTTAAAGTCAAATATCATTATTCTAAATACCTGAAAGAGTGAGCTGTTCCACTTAACCAAGTGTATAAATCAATTTTCACAACTTCAAGCACACTCACAGAGCCACAAATCTTAGTGTGCAAGTGGGTACAGTTCAGAATACACTGTGTCATCTCAGACTCCTCTCTTTGCAAATCTTTAATCTTATGAAAGGATCTGAGTCTAGATATATTCATTTTTATTGGTTAATAAGTGTATAGAAAATGTCATATATAAATGAACAAAAGGCAGTTCAGTAAAAATCACAGACCCCAAGAGAAAAAGGTTTACTCTAACAGTCACCATAGCTCATGGTTATAGAAGGAATTCATACTCTTTTAGTCTGGTTAGTGTCTCTGTACACATGAATATTTTAAGCTAAAATTTCAAAATTTAATAGTTTTCTATATAATATTAAAGTTCACATGTAGAATATGTAAATCTTCTTAAATAGTATTTGTATTTTTTATGTGTATGAGTGTATTGCTTGCATGCATATGAGTGCACCCATGTTGTGCATTCCTTCAGAGGTCAGAAGAGGGTGCCAAATCTTCTTGAACTGGAGTTAAGGTTGGTTATTATCCACCAGGTGAATGCTAAAATTTGAGCCCTGGTCCTCTGCAGAGCAGTTAGAGCCCTTAACTACTGAGCCATCTTTCCAACCACAGAATATGTAAATCTTATACACGCAAATGCTTTTGGTAGATGTCTTATTGTATGCATGTATTTCTGTGTAGTTGTCTTTTAAAATACAAGTAAGTATACATTTACTAACATATATTGTAAAATTTCTCACATGTTCTAAACCTTGAAATCTGAAAAAGTAATAAGATATTGATCATGAAATGGAAGAGCTTTCTACACATAAATCCAAGCTCATATTTAATATTTTTCTAGCCTTAATGGGACCAAGTGACATTTTTTCCTCATTTTTTATTAGTTCTTTGCAAATTTCATACAATGTCTTTTGGTCATATTCATCAACCTCAGGTCCACATACCCGTCTTCCCTATTCACTTGACTGTGTGTCCTCTTATTTTTTTTTAATTCACCAAGTCCAATTATGTTTCCTATATATTCTTGGCCGTGTAGCCTTCCATTGGAGAATGATCAACCTACTAGAGGCTGGGAAAATTGACTCTTTCTGAGCAGCTTTTGACTGAAAATAATTCTTCAGTTGGGGTGGCATATCATGGTGACTACCCTTTCCTTTTTGGGATTTTTTTGGGGGGGTTGAGCTTGCCACAGGTCATACATACTGTCACAACCATGGTGGGTTCAAATATGCAGCTGCCCTATGGTGTCTGGAACCCATGATTTCCTTGCATTCATCTTCCGCCTTTGTCTCCTCTTCTTCAATGATCTCTGAGCCTTGGGAGGAGAAGGTGTGGCATAGGTGTCCCAAAGAGCACAGAGTATTCTTTACTCTGTTATTCTCTGCATGATGACCAGTTGTATATCTTTGTATTAATTACCATCTACTGCCAAAAGAAGTTTCTCTGATGAGAGGTAAAAGATGCAATAATCTATGGGAATAAAAATAAGTTATTGGGCTAGAGAGATGGCTCAGTGGTTAAGAGCACTGACTGTTATTGCAGAGGACCTGTGTTCAATTCCCAGCACTCACATGGTAGCTAAGAACCATCTTAGGCATGCCTTTAATCTTAGCACTTGGGAGGCAGAGGCAGGCAGATCTCTGTGAGTTCAAGACCAGCATGGTTTACATAGTGAGCTCCAGGCCAGCTGGAACTAAAGGGAGACCCTGTCTCAAAAAGACAAAAAAAAGTCATTAGTAGTCAGGTTAGTAGTAGTAGTATTAGTAGTATTAGTAGTAGTTATTAGTAGTAGGTCCTTTGCTGGGACTCATGACCTGACTAGCCACTTGTTCTTGGCTCCAAAAACAATTATTCAAGGTATGGGTTTCATCTAGTAAAGCGAGCCTTAAATCCAACCAAAAAGTGGCTGGTTACTCCCAGGATATTTGTGCCACTATTGTACCAGTGGGCATATCTTGCCAGAACAGTTGTTATTATAGCTCCCAGGGTTCACAGCCATGCAAGATTGATAATCGCTTTTCTCCTGCAGTAACATTAACAAAGCTAGCCAGGAAGGAAGAGGCAGCATCTAGGTCAGTAAAAATTTGATTCCTCCATGTTCTATGACTCAAGTATGTTGTGACTTCAACAATCAAGTCTTACCAACAAGTTCTGGAGGATAGCTAAGAAGATTCACAATAGCCTGTAATGTTAGGGGTTCCATGAAACCTCAATGGCGAAGAACTCCAAGAGAGGTAGTCTCATCCTTGCACAGGGCTTTTTATTTGTTAGTTGGTTGTGCCTGGTAGGGGCATTATAACCCCATTATATGTGTATGGCCACCCCACCCTGAACACATCTGATCTTGGAAGATGATGCCTGGTCTGGTTCTGGTAACTGAGTGACTTTTAGGAGATTATTGTTTTTCATTTCAAATTTCTGATATGGCTTCAGAATCTGAACAAACATTCATGTGACTGACATACATGGTCTGCATATTCCCCAATACATATGATAACATTTGGTTGTGTGCATGTAGCTACAGATTTGTGGCTTTCTTCAGTTGGTAACTTTGAAGCATGGACAAACTATTCAGCTTTCATGGCATTATTATGCTATATCACTGCCACAGCAAAATAAACCTCATGGCTAACTTTAGCTACTGGCAAAAAATCTTTAGCTTGTTCTTTTCCTTTGCCCACATTTTATAGTTTTGACAGCATAACAGGCATTGGGGGGTGGGCTTAGTGAATTTAACAAGCCTTGCAGGCTCCAGCTCCCCTCTTTCTCATCTTCCTATGCTTATTGGAAGATGTGAACCTCACCTTTCTGCTCCAGCTCCTGTCACCATGATTCCTGCCACAATGGACTCTAACTGCCTGGAACTGTCAATCATAAGCTCAAATAAACTCTTCCTTTTATAAGTTCCTTTGGTCATGGTGGTTTTATCACAGCAACAGAAAACTGACTAACACACTAGCCTACTTCAACCCCTTTCAAGACCGAAGACACAGATAATTCATGGTCCTATAGCAAAGTCACTTGGGTTTCAGCAGTAGAAGAGCCTCAAATGGAGAATGCCCATGTCATGGTGGCGAGTCTTCACTGTAGAGCAGAAGTCATCAAACTCTGAGAACCACTTTGTCCCCATGAGCACATTTCTAAACCTACTTGCAGAATTAAAACTGAGACCAAGATCAAGCAGACCATGCCCTGACCAGGGCAGCCTGATTCATTCCTCCTGCCCTCTGCCTTACTTCCTTCCTCCCCTGTCTAAACTGACCACTATGTCAGTATCCTAAAGGTAGACTCAGGAGTCACTGGACCCTTTTATGTGCCACGTTTCCCCAAATGGTCATATTGAATGAATCCTCTCTCTGGCTTTGCTATTACTCATGTCTTTGATTGGCATTTTGGGATGCATGGACAAGTCAACCTGCTGGAACTCTTGGAGCCTGGGCTTCTGCTCTGAAATTCAGCTCTAGCTCCAGCCAGTGTTTATAGCTTAAAGTAAGAGAACAAATAATGAGACTCTCTTTTACTGTACCCGATACTTGGTCCCTTTTTCTTTCTTTCCTTTCTTTCTTTCTTTCTTTCTTTCTTTCTTTCTTTCTTTCTTTCTTTCTTTCTTTCTTTCTTTCTTTCTTTCTTCCTTCCTTCCTTCCTTCCTTCCTTCCTTCCTTCCTTCCTTTCTTTCTTTCTTTCTTTCTTTCTTTCTTTCTTTCTTTCTTTCTTTCTTTTTCCAGCTTCTGTGAAGTATTGGGTAACAATGAGAATTTTGATCTTCAGTGAATGTAATTAATCTATGTAACCATCTCCTCCAAATTATTTAATGAGCAGAGTTTGAAGTGAAAGACTATCTGCTTGACATTTTAAATCAAAGTATCACCTGAAATAAACTAAAATATAGTGACTGTCCTTTTCTTTTCTTTTCTTTTCTTTTTTTTTTTTTTGAGATAAGGTCTCCCAGAAATGCCAGCTGGCCTGGAATTTATTATGTAGACCAGGCTGGCATTGATAGCAGATCTCACAGAGATCTGTCTGCTTCTGCCTCCTGAGTTCTGGGATTAAAGGTGTACACCACAATGATTGGTTTATCCTTCCTTTTTTAAAGATTTATTTTTATCTTTTATTTATTTATTTTATTATTTTTTTTATTTTTTATTTTTGGTCTTTTCGAGACAGGGTCTTTTAATTGTGTGTGTGTGTGTATCTGTGTGTATGCATGTGTGTATATGAGTGCAACTGTATACCTATTTATTTTATCTTTTAATTGTGTGTGTGCGTGTGTGTGTGTGTGTGCATGTGTGTGTGTGTGTGCACATATATGAGTGCAGCTCTACACAGAGGCCTGAGGAAGACATTAGATTCACTGAACTTGGAGTTGTAGGTGTTGTGAAGAGGCTGATGTGGGTGCTGGGAACTGAATTCAAGTCCTCTGGAAGAACAGTATGTGCTCATAACCACGGAGCCATTTCTCTGACCCCAATTATCCTTTCTTCAATGCCTTTTCAGGTATGTGAAATGCTTCTTTACTCATTCCACAATAGAAAAATCAAGAAGAAACAGAATTTGAGTGTGTCTTCTTCCATTGTATTCCATTTCACAAAGAAGAATGTTGGACTGCAAATGGGAAGGCTTTGTGTACTAGATATAAACTAAATTGTGAAATTCTCTATGAATTCATCAGCAAATTTGGTGCATTGACCATGTTTAGAATAAAACTCTGGGCTGGGAAGCATTCAGGGAGCAGTACTTTTCCACATTATTCTCTGTTTTATTGGGGCACAATGTCCAGAGAGGCAGCTTACTTTCATGTTAGTCATAAAAATGTCCATGCTGCTATTGGTAGACACTGTATATCAAATCACAAAAACACAACTGTTGAGGATTATGTTTGATATTTGAATAGACAGAGGTGATGTTTCCTTTCTGAAGGTTGAATTCTATATGTGTGTTTATTCATTCAGTGCTTAATGCACCAGGAATTTCTAGCTTTTACTCTAGTCCAGGTCTTGAGTTTGTAACTGAGTATTGGAAAGTGAATACAGTGCTACACTTTCCTTTTAGAGATGAAATATTCCAATTCCAGTCTCTCCCGATCCAAAGGACCATGCCAGATACTAAAGAAAAAAGTCAGTAAGTCCCATTCGTCTATAAGGAATGCTCCATCATTATTCCCACTGTGTGCCTATCTTCATCACCACTTGGTCTTACAGCTGGCAGGTGATATTAATTCCAGCAAGACCCAAAAGAGGCACAGGTCCCAAGTCCTGCTTGAATATAAAGAACCTCTGTGCCTTGCCATTTTGCAGCTGGAAAATCCTTCGTTATTGTTGGAAAATGTCTTTACCTCATAAAAAACAAATACCCATTGCCGTTATGAAGCTATACTAGACTTCCATTAATCCTCTCTTTGGGATCATAATAAAATTAGGGGAACAGGAACAGAGGGGAGTGTAGGAGGAGCTAGATCTTTTTGTTTTCTGGTCAACAGAAATTAAGTGAATTGCTATGTATTGATCGAAGGGCTATTTATAAGTTATAGGAACCCACATGTTGGAAGTGTAGCAGGCTGTAGCCACGCTTAACAAGGCTGAGGCTCATTCTGGATCCATGATGGACAAAGGCCCCAGAAGTGCTATATAGACTTATTACTGGATACAATAATGAAAAATGAAATTTATTTTATACTGCAAGACACCCAGAAAGAATGTCTTATGACCACAAAGGGTACTGTGCCTCCAGGATTTCCTGTTGTCATTATTCTCAGAATGCTTTTATTGAATAAGAACTACAAATAAACTATTTAGTTGTAAGTATACAATAAACTATATAAAATATTTCTTTTTAAAAATCTTTTTTTCCCCTTACTGTTATGCCCAGATCACTGGGACCCCCAAAAGACCACCAGGACACATGGCTCTGATATAATTACAGAGTCTTAATTCAAGCTTGAGCTTGGACCACAACCCCTTTGATGCAGCAGGCTGGGAGAAGCCGTCCCATAGCTCTGGGTGGGGGGGGGATATTTTAAAGGAACCTGGTCTAGGGGAATTTTTCTTTATCGGTTCGGACTGGACCTGTTTCTCAAGCCTTGGATATATTTGGTGGCCTTCAGCCTGGGGGGTAAGTGAATGCTTAACCTTTGTCCAGAGTAGAAGTCTGGAATTAACTCTTATCTCCTCATTCCCCCATTTTCTCTTGTTACTTGAGAGGCCAATCTTGGTCTCTCTTTGCCTAGCTTAGACAGAAGTATTCTGGTCTACATTATCTTATTGACTGCTTAGGTGGAGTGGAACAAGTTGGGTATAATGTGTCTTTAAGGTCATTAGCTGAATTGCCCCCAATCTTTCTCTCATAAAGGCAACTAACCTTTTCAGTATACATAGTCCCAGGGTTAGTAATAGAGCAACCAGAAGGACAAGTTCACTGGCTCTCAGCTAAGAAAGAAACTGGCTCCTTTGAGGGGTCTTGACCCTAAACTACCTAGCCAATTTTAAGCTCCTACTTTTATCACTTTACCCTCTGAGGAGGATACCCCAATTGCCAAGAGGGAATCGGGGCACCTACCGCTCTGACTTCTTCTGTGCTGAAAAGGGGCATAGGAGGTGGTGACTGGGGTACCCCTGCTCAGTGGATCTATCTAAAAGACCCCAAAAAGTATGACTATAGAGAGAGCAAAATCCTTGACCAGTACCTGTGAAGGCGAGAGTAGCTAAGTACATAGGCAGGGAACCAAGAGAGGAATGGGGCGAATTAAATGTCCAACATAAAAGTCCATTGGAATCTCTCAATGAGGAGTTCCAAAGCATCCATTATTCACCCTCTCCTTTTATTCATTTATCCACAGTCTCTGGACTCAGTGTCTGCTTTCCAGGAATTTTCTATAGTCATGATGTGAGTTTTCCCTCAGGTAACTGCTTAAGCAGAAAGAGAAAACTTTATTATTTGATAACAACAGATCTCATATGAATTTAAATGACTTAAAATCTAGTGTTTAGAAGCACAATCTTTCAGACTTTAAAGGAAACATAATGATTACTTATCTTTTGGTTATACACTTCCTCTTGGGTGTCTAAGTCCATACAGTAGCCCAGATTTACCAACTTTTGTTTTCTCAAGATCAGTTGAGGATCTGGTCCTTAGGGGCCACTCTGACTTTTGGGAGGAGAGGCCTCTGGCTCATCTTGGTGTTTCATTTACCAGTTCCATCCACACAAGGACAAAGTCCATCCACATGAGGACAAAGTCAGCTTTCTAGACCAGGCTTCCCTTTTTGAAGACTTTCCTTTTAACAGACTGGACAACAGCTAGAGTCTCATTAGTGGGTCTCCAAGACCTCTCTGCCTAGGAGGACTGGTGACTCACAATTGCAGGCCATTTCAAGAGATGCCCCCAGACATAGACCCCTGGGACTGGTTGACCTCAGAGGGCAAGGAACAAAGTTGTTCCTTAGGTCCCTCAGCTGAATTGGTATGGGAATTTAAGTCTGGTTGTTATGCACCCAGAAAGGCTAAATTACACCAGCTTAATACCTTTAATGACTTATAATATTCTAGATAAGGCTTGGACAAAAGTTCAAGCAGACTTGTATAATACTGACTGGAGGAGGGACTTAAAACCATACGTTAAGCAGGCATAACCTGCAAGATAGAATTAAACAATTTCAGGCTTACTTTAAATGTAAAACTGTTCACTACAATTACTACAAACAGGAAAAATCTTTCTCTTTATCCTGATATATAGTTTTCCCAGAAAGACAGGAGTTGTAACACATACCAGAAGACAGGAAATAAACTGATAAGGATTACCAAGTCCATCCAAACTGTCTTCTTTTGGACTGCATGCAGTTGGTTCAAGAAGGTAGAATCTAGCTTTTAGAGCCAAATTATCTGGTTGGGTTAAAGGAAATATCAAAAGCAAGTCTTTCAAGAAACAAAGTACATTTTTCAGTAGCTATAGGTAACCCATCATTTGCCTGTGTCCATTTAATCCAAACCTGTAACAGGGAGTCAGGTTCAAGTTAGGAGAGGACTGAAAATTAACACCTCTGTATATTCACAATTCTATTCAGACCACTAGTAAACCAATTGAACTTAATACAGGTATCTTATAATTTTACTAAAACCTTGAAGTGCCATGTGATATGCATATAAAACTTGGACAAAAACCAAATACTCATAAACAAACCTTGACTAGATATACATTTTGATTTTTAAACTAGTTGACTGAACCTTAGAAAATTAAGCTTATTTATCTAGTGTCCTTTTTACCTGTCATAACAAACCTCCTCAGACTTTTATCACTTGCATAGACTTTTTATCATCTTTACATAAATTCATACTAAAAATACCTTTTTAACATCTTTTACCTTTTTAATACCATGAGACATAACATTCATAACCTTTAATTGTGCAGATTTACTAAGTAATTAACATTTATTTCCTATGTAATGAGATGGGACAGTTATCTCAGATACAATAGTTTGAAAAATCACAGAAATGCTCAATAAAAATTGAATTCTTAGTTTCAAACATCTCAGGACTAAACACTCTCTATATCCACCCAGGTAACCATGCTGCTTGTTTTATGGCAGGGATGCAAATGGTCAATGACAGACATCTTCACACAGCAACTTTTTAACCTTTCCTTTTGGGCCAAAGACTATGTCAATAAGGATCAAGTAGCCCTGTCAGGCCTCC
This sequence comes from Rhizomys pruinosus, assembly GCA_009823505.1. Classification (NCBI taxonomy): domain Eukaryota; kingdom Metazoa; phylum Chordata; class Mammalia; order Rodentia; family Spalacidae; genus Rhizomys; species Rhizomys pruinosus. The sequence goes on from VZQC01008021.1 coordinate 171,767, forward strand.
AAGAGCATATTGTGAAGGGCCTAATGTCTGCCCTTCCTTCCCAGAAGCAATGTCAGACACATAAAATCTGTCATGTTACATTTTACATTTTGAATTATGGAAGAATGTTTTAAATACTTTCAAGGCATTTATTTATTAAAACGTTCTCTGTCAAGATTTCACATTAGCTTAAAATTCAATTCAGTCTTTATATGTCGCTGAGGTTGCCACCTCAATGCCACAAAAATACCCTTTCCATCAGTCAGTGTGACCAGCATCCACATTGAGAGCCCCATGGTCAGCCTCTGTAACCAACTAGATGTTAATACTGATCTGCTACAAGGTAACAGCTCCTAACTCATACTCAGTGGAAAAGGAGTGAAAGATCTGCAGAGTACACTATTAAGAAGAGGGAATGTTTAACCGTTTTAGTTCACATGACAGTTTACTTGTGAATCAACTTGATATCAAGTAAATCATTAGCATTAGATGCAAGCCTATTCATTTAAACAGCTCCATGAAACAAATATGTTTAACTAGTTTCAAATCCAAAACTTTATCACCTTGATGAAAACTCTAAATTAGAGATGAAAACTTAAATCAGAGTAAGATACGACTCTTAAGTTTATAACAGTCAACATAACAACACTTTAAACTTTACATTTTTTACAGTGCTGAGGTCATCTAGCTATGAGGTAAATTTTCCTATTTTTAATTTAGGATTAAATTGGGTCAGTTATTTGTTTCTGACTCAGAAATTCTACAGTAATGATCTTTATGTTTTAAAACCATCTGGGCCATCTGGGTAGATTTTTGTAAACACACGCTTTAACCAAGGTTCTACTCATGAGGCAGCCTGCTTCTCACAGCTACTGACAGGCACCCTCCTGGGTCATTAAAGACAAAGGAGGTGACAAAAACATTAGGAAAATCACCTAGACATCTGGGGATAGATGTTTGTCTTCTGGAGAGTTGTCTCTAAACCCAAAAACTGGCTTGTGGCTTGCACTGTCTCTCTCCCTTCTAGGTAGATCAATGATCAACTAGGTAGCTTCACCAAAGTACAAAGATTCTTCAAAAGTCTAAAATTGAGTTTTGGGCAGGGCTGGTTCCGGTGAGCCTCTAGGAGAATCCAGCTCTCTGCTGGCAGTGCCTGGTCTACTCAGCTTGTAGTTGTGTCACTGGACTGCCTAGCTCCAGCCTCACAGAGATCTCTGTGTTTCTGTGGGTTTAGGATCTATTCTCATCTTACTTGAGTCTGGAGCAAGTGCAGGTAGTGAGAGGTGAGAAATGGTCCAACGCATCACAAAAGTCCCTATAAACCTGACTTTTTCCTCATCAGAGACTCAGAATAGGCTTCTCCCTTCTTCCATCAGTAAAAACAGCACAATTCCAATCCCTTGTTCAGCCTTTCCACACCTTCTCTGCCTAGAAGACATCTCAACACCTCCTCCCAGTACAGGGACAATAAGCCCCATCCATCTCAAACATGCACATTCATCTTGCCCACATGCCTCTTCCTGGCTCCAATGTGCTTGATGCATCCTTTTACTCAAAAACAACTCTCACTCACACCTAAGGCCCAGCCCATTGGCCAGATGGGATTGGGAATAAGGCAGGGACCTGCCCAATGCCCAAAACTATTTCAATGGAGATGTCTACCTGGTATTTATTTTCTCTAACCCCATGCTATTTACTTCAGGTGGAAAATTACCAATAGTCACATACACATGTGTAATTTCCATGCATGTGGGAATTACCAACACACACTTTCCTTTTATTTTTTTTTGTCTTTTTGAGACAGGGTCTCCATTTAGTCTCAGCTGGCCTGGAACTTGCTCTGTAGACAGGTTGGCCTTGAACTCTGCCTCCCCAAGGACTGGTATTAAAGGTGTGTGCCACCATACCTGGTCCCAAGGGGCAAAAACTGCCCCACCCTCTCCTCCAAAAAAACCTCACCCAGTTCAAGAATTCATTTCCAGCCCTGAATCTGGTCCACAGAGGTCTCAAAAAATAGATAATTCCATTAAACAGTCAACTCAGAGGTTAATTCCCATAAAAATTACCTCCTCTTTGAAGCATTTGATAGACTCCGAGACAATAAATTTAGAGATGTCTATAGTATCCAAATTTTAGGCCTTTAAATGCATTTTTAAATATAATTTTTTAAAGTTTGCATGTGCATATCTAGTCTGGCATGCCAAAACGAATAATTCTGTGCACATTAAGGATTGAAACTTGAAGTGGCCACTTTGTTTGACAGAACCAACATGAGACAATTACACACAAAACTTAGAATTGCACTTAGACACATGGAACTTGCTTCCATTAGTCATCAGAGCAGCTACCTTCCCTGTAAGATAAACAGAATTAATTTGGAGAGCTGGAATTGGAGAAGGGAAGGGTTAGGAAGGAGCAGTCTGTCCCATAATTTCCATCAAAGTCTGATAACCACAGAGAATAATCAATACGAGACACAAAACAGACAAATCAACACTCAGGTCATGGCACAACTGAGGACACAGGAAAAACCAAGCACTTGGTTTTGGCTGGGCAGGCACCTCATCCGCCTCTGCACTGATTCTGTTGGGCAGGCACCTCATCTGTCCCAGAAACGTCTTTCTGACTTGTTCAGCTTCTGACCCACCAATGTGTCCACTTTAGGCCACTTATAGCAGAAGTTTTCAGCTGCCTCAGGGTCTGATTGAAAGAAAAGCACAGAGAAGACAAAAGACAAAGGACAAGACTGAGACACTTACCTACCGGTATTAGATTCTTGGGATTGGGGTCCTGAGTGTCTGGGGGATCCCAGACAAGCCCCCATATTTTATGCCCAGATCACTGGGATCCCCAAAAGACCACCAGGACACACGGCTCTGATGTAAATACAAAGAGTCTTAATTCAAGCTCGAGCTTGGACAACAACCCTTCTGATGCAGCAGGTTGGGAGAAGCAGTCTCGTCCTGTAGCTGGGGGGGTGGGGGGAAGATATTTTAAAGGAACCTGGTCTAGGGGAATTTTTCTTTATCAGTTCAGACCAGACCTGTTTCTTAAGCCTCAGATGTATCTGGTGGACTTCAGCCTGGGGGAAAATGAATACTACCAGGCCTGTTTCTCAATGCCCGGGATGAATCTGGTGGACTTCAGACTGGGGGAAAGTGAATGCTTAACCTTTGTCCAGAGTAGAAGTCTGGAATTAACTCTTATCTCCTCATGACAAGTCTTAATTATTGCCTACAGATAAGAAAATGAGTTAAAACCTACTGCTTCTAGACCAGAAAGCAGCTTTTTCCTGTTGTGGGAAGCTAGCTTTAGAACAGGCTTAAGAGAATGGGGGAAAATAAAGTGAAGGATTATGGGAATATAGCAGTTATTTACAAGATAATAACAACAACTGAATTCCAAGCCTACAAATCCCAGCTACAAATAAGCAATTCGGGATGAGTTCTCCTAAAGTTCAAGTCACAGGTACCACCAGCCACAAGCATATTCTTTGTCCTGATTGTGGGTAAGGAAAGATACCTCTGCCTTCAGGGGCTCTGACATAACTAGGACAATAAAACACTTAGTAAGTATCACAGAAATCTTGAGCACAGCCAGGAGGAGGGGTTCTGAAGCAACATTCTGATGTCCATATAAGGATCATTGGGTTTGGAGTTTAGACCCATACAAACAACCCATGTAGCCCCTATGTAAATCAGTGTGGATATTCTTCAGAACACTAGAAATTGATCTACCATATGGGGCATATACCGCAAAGACTCTATACCCTACTACAGAAATATCTGTTTATCCATGGTCATTGTTGCCCTTTTCACAATAGCCAGGAATTAGCAACAACCTAGATGTCCACTTTTAGGTTCATCTAGAGGGGAGGCCCTGGCCACACAAGATAACTCTGGTTTTATTTTAGGGTGCAGTAGTCTGGCTTCTCTGTCTCAGAAGCATGACAGCCAGCAAGCACGGGGCTGCTTTGGCAGACTTTTAACGGGAACGTAGGCAATAGGGTGTGGACAATAAGGCAGAGTGCATAGGGGAAAGTAGGATATAGGGTGAGTGGACACTTAGGGGAGGAGGATAGAGGGTGTGGGCAATAGGGTGTGGGCTCTCCAAAGAAGTAGGCAATAGGGTATGGGTGCTTTGTGATAGGTATCAGGGCTTTTCTCTCTCAGAGAGGCCAAGCAAGGTTACAGTGACCTTTTCTCAGGTGGTGGTCAAGGGTGAACACTTCTTGGGGTTTCCAGGTCCAAGTTGACTTCAGTCTTACATGTATTAATTCATGAGTGGCTAATGAAAATGCGATACATACACATAATAGAACTGGATGCAGAAAGACAAAGGTTGCTTGTGCTCTCATCCCTGGATGCTAGCTTTTAAATCTTACATATTGTCCTGGTTTGTCTGCCATTGCTGTGACAAAACACTCTGACCAACACCAACTTGGGGAGGAAAGGGTTTATTCAGCTTCTATCTCCTGGGTCACAGTTCATCACTCAGGGAGCCCAAGGTAGGAACTCAGGGCAGAAACCTGGAGGCAGGAGCAGAAGCACAGGCCATGGAGGAATGCTGTTCACTGGCTTGCTCCCCTGGCTCATGCCCAGCCCGCCTTCTTATACAGTACACAACAACCTGCCCAGGGTGGCACCACCCATAGTGGGCTGGGCCCTCCCACACTGCTCGACCATCAAGACAATACTCCACATCCACAGATGTGGCCACAGGCCAATCCAATGGAGCCAATTCCCCAATTGAGGCTCCCTCAACCCAGGTGTGTCAAGTTGACACTAACACTATACAGCACAACTGACCCCTTGTCAACTTGACACACAAAACACTTCACTATTAAACCACCACCTTTCCAGTTCTTATCCCCAAAGTATGATATTAACATCAATCACAACCCAAGACAGTACAACCTTAAAAGCCCCACAGTCCTCAAAATGTCCAAATGCTTAAAAGTTCACAGTCTATTAAAAGTCTCTTAACTGTGGGCTGCTGTAAAATCCAAAGCAAGTACTGTCTTATTTCAAAGGGAAGAATCAGGCACACTCAAACAAAACCTAAGTCCAGCAAAGTAGCTCAAGGCTGGACATCTGGGATTCACTCACGATCTTCTGGGCCCCAAAGGGTTTCAGCAGCTCCCCCTCTCCGACTCTGCCATCCGTGGCACACACAGCTCATCTCACAGGCCAAGGCCGACTCCATTCCACACCTGCCGCTGCTCTTGGTGGTCATCCCACGGTCCTGGCATCTCCAAAAAGCTGGGGTCGCCACTGAAACTGAGGCAGCACCTTCACCAATGGTCTCTTCTGACCTCTCCTGGGTGCAAAACCTCAGCTTCTCTCCATGACCCCTGCGATCCTGGGGTCTTCACTGCAACCGAGGTGCACTTCCATCAATGGTCTTTCCTGACCACTCACAGTGCCCAGCCTCGGCTGCTCTCTGTGACCCCCTCAAATTTCAACACTGGAACCATATAGAAGACTCTTACACATTACCAAGTCCTGCTTCTGGCTCGAGATGGAGGCTCAGGCCCCTTCTGGATCACAGCTTCTGTGTGCTGACCCTGAAGAAATTCTTCCCAGAAGATTTCACCACAATGATGCTGGCCTCTTGTTACTTACAGCTGATATTTCAGCCCCAGCTAACCAGCATCAATTGTCCCAGTACAACAAAGATTTCACTTCAGGTTCTGTTCTCTTGTTACTTACAACTGATTCTTCAGTCCCAGCTGACCAGAACCCACAGATTACACAGTTCTGATGATCTCTGCTCCCCTTTGAAACTAAAAACTTCACAAGCCAGGCCTCCATCTTCTACAACTCTTTCAGCAAAACTGCTCCAAGCTCCACAGCAATGATCTTTATTCATTTAATGATCTTCTCAGCCCAAAGTTCCAAACGCCTCCACAATCCTTCCCCAAAACACCAAGGTCAGGTCTGTCACAGCAATACCCCACTCTTCTGGTATCAATTTCTGTCCTAGTTTGTCTTCCATTGCTGTGACAAAACACTCTGACCGACACCAACTTGGGGAGGAAAGGGTTTATTCAGCTTACATCTCCTGGGTCACAGTTCATCACTCAGGGAGCCCAAGGTAGGAACTCAGGGCAGGAACCTGGAGGCAGGAGCTGAAGCACAGGCTATGGAAGAATGCTGTTCACTGGCTTGCTCCCCTGGCTCATGCCCAGCCCGTCTTCTTATACAATATACAACAACCTGCCCAGGCTGGCACCACTCTTGTGTGCTGGGCCCTCCCACGCTGCTCGACCATCAAGACAATACTCCACAGATGTGGCCACAGGTCAATCCAATGGAGCCAATTCCCCAACTGAGGCTCCCTCAACCCGGGTGTGTCAAGTTGACACTAAAGCTATCCAGCACACATATGCATGTTTCAATTTGAAGAACATCCAGAGAGGGTGGGAAAGTAATAAAGGGGCATGGGGAGAAGCTTCCTGAGAGAGGAGGTGGAATGCAGTAATATGAAGGGGGCAAAAGGGAAGAATGGAATAAGAAGGGTTAAATGTCTTGTGGAATGGGAAGGCAGGAAAGAGGAGGGAGTATGTGCAGGGATAACTAGCACTAAAGGCCTTTAGGAAAAAGCCATATGGAAGCCTACCACTATAGAAGCTTCTTAAAGTCTATCTATCTATCTATCTATCTATCTATCTATCTATCTATCTCCATAGTACATATATATCTATATCTATGTATCTATCTATCTATGTATCTATCTATGTATCTATGTATCTATCTATGTATCTATCTATGTATCTATCTATCTATCTAATCTATATGTATAAGTTACCTGTATCTAGTAGGAGACATTTCCTCTATTAGATACCATAGGCTAACAAAGTAAAAGACCAATCCCAGGAATTGACTCCTTTTTTTTGAAGCTGTTGACCAGAAAATTAATCTTCAACCTTACCCAGTTGTGAATCCTGTGAACTACAACTGGTCTGGAAAGATATGACCACCAGTGCAAGGTGGCATGAATATTATGGGAGTGACCAAACATTTTCTAATTGTACTTAGGGCCTTCTTTGTAGGATGGAGCCCATACCTGACATTGATATCAAGCCTAGAACCCTGGGGCTAGACAGGTCACAAGCTATAGGGGAGAGCCCAATAGTCTTATTCTGCTAAATAGATATACTATTTAACTGACTTTCAATGTTTATTGTTATACCCACAGATTAACAAGTCTCTGATCTCTCACCAGAGAAGCTTTTTTTATGCAGCTGATGGTGATTAACACAGAGAACCACAACTGGCCAATATACAGAGAATAGGAGGCTGCTGATGGCTTATCCCTGAATAGGACACCTGGGTCAAACTTCTGCCTCCCAAGGGCACATTGCGGAAAATGGGATGAAAAGATTGTAAGAGCCAGAGGGCATGGATAAGTACCAGGAAACAGAGTTTTCCAGTTGCTCTGTTTGTCACAAAAGGTCATAGCAATGGTGAAACATGCACAATTCTCACCTAAACTCAAGCCAGATAAAATCCCAGCATAGATATGAAAAAGTAAGAAACCCCAATGACTGCTGGAAGGAGGGCAGTCATTTTTATTTAACTAGTGAGACTCGGGCTGGAGAGATAGCCTAGTGGTTAAGAGCACCGACTGCTCTTGCAGAGGACCCAGGTTTGATCCCCAGCACCCACATGGGGTCTGAGAACCGTCTGAAACTCCAGTTCCAGGGGAATCCGAGACCCTCTTCTGATCTCCGCTGCATTGCACGACACAGGTGCACAAACCTACATGCAGACAGTACATTCATACACATACAAAAATAAAATAAAAAAAATATAATAACTAGTGAGACTCTTGGTAGGTTGACCAGGCTCCAGTGGTGGAAACCACACTGAAGAACATTTGGGAATACAAATTTCACACACACACACACACACACACACACACACACACACACTATTCCCCACCTAATTTCATATATGTATATATATATATATATATATACATATATGAAATAGAAATATATGTACATAAGAAATATAACATATACAAGAAATATAAAATATAAATTATATATATGTATATGGAATTAGGTGGGGAACAAAAATGAGTTACAGATATGGGAGGGAATCTAACTACAATTAAATTTTATTGTATGAGATTTGAAAAATTCATTAAATACAAGAAATCCACAAGCACAGCTTACTTCCCATGAGAAAGGCAAGTACTAGGTGGAAAATGTGAAATGGAATGCAAACTCAGTAGGTAGGAATAAAATGCTCAAAGGAAAAGAGAACTTTCATGTAAATTTAGCAGAGGGAGCCAAAGTATTTTTGGAAATTTTTCTGCAGAAAAGAAAATAAGAAGAGAGCATTAGAGACATAAAGGTGAAGTGTGTCTCTTGAGCCATCACTGTTTTCCAAAAGCAGAAGAGAGCTCACCTCAAACAATGGTTCATAGAAAATTATTTCACTTAAATCCCATGCAATATTATTAAATAAGAAAAAATAAAATCACTAGTAAATAATCTGCATAGACAAAATGGAAAAACATATTTTAAAAATGTGAAGAAAAAAATAACAAAATAAAAGTGTTAACTGCATAAGACAGAAAAATGAAGGCTCAGTATAGAGAACATTGAATAAATCTAAAACAAATGCTGCAAGTTCTAATTCCAAAGCTTTTCCAAATTGGAGATGAGTTGGCAATACACATTGAAAACATATGATGCATTTCTGAAAAAGTTACTTATTAGAGTGAACATTGAGACACAAAATATAAAATGATCAAATGATTAATTTTTATTGAGAAATCATAATAGCCATTGGTATTTGGGCAAAAACAACTTAGTCAAAACTGAGAGAAAAACATTGCCATCATTCCTGCTAACTCTGAATTTGAAAGATGATGGAGTAGCTTATTTAAAAACTCCAAGAGAGCAGGGCATGGTGGCCCACGCTTTTAATCCTAGCACTTGGGAGGTAGAGGCAGGCGGATCTCTGTGAGTTCGAGGCCAGCCTGGTCTACAGAGTGAGTTCCAGGACATCCAGAGCTACAGTTCTGTATTTGCCTCCACTCTTCTTCTGATGTAATAGAAAATTTCAAAGAATAATTGTCTTCCACTTCCTTCCTGGGGAATTAAACAGCTGACAAGTTCAGAGAGTGAAATGAGTGGAGAGACATCAAACAGGGAACTGGTAGGCTTGGTTGAAGAGACTTAGTACCTCAAAGCCTGGGGCAGAGGCTCAACAACCACTCGGTGGTAGAGCATTTGTCTAGCACATACAAGGTTCGGGGTTTGATCCCCCGAACTGAAAAGGCTAAATGGGCTTGGGACATGCAAAAATACTTTCCATGTTAAGCAAGTAAGGGCTTCACAGATTCAGGACATAATGGAAGAACATCGACAAGGTAAAGCAAGGAAACACAACCGCTTTGACCCAGTCCAGATGGCAGCAGAGGGAACTGCAGTGCTGACCCATGAAGGTGGTACACATGGAGCTGAAGATGTGACAACGCTCAGGTTTTCTCTAAGCAAGCCTGTGGTCTATGGCTGTCATTACAGGGTGACCTAAGAAACAGCATACACACATACACATACCACACACACACACGTACACATAACACACACACACACACTCATAAATAAATAAATAAATAAATAAATAAATAAATGCAAGCATAACATTCATACACATAAAATAAAAATAAATAATTCCAAATTAAAAAAATAAAGAAGGTAGAGAGATTAAAGATGGTACTTTATGTCAGCCACTAGCCTCCACATATATGTATACCCATATACACACAAGGAAATCAAAAAAGCAGCGAGGCCTTCAGAGGAGCCCATGGCTGTCAGAAATGGCCCAGTCTAGATGAATGAACACCATGGTCAAGGATAAAAGAAACACTTTTGAACAACTTGGTAAACTCAGTCACCGGAAAGAGGGAATTTATGAGTCTGTATTTTCCAAGAGAGTCTGCAGTTTCTGAATTATTCACTTTATTTAGAATCAGCACATTCTCACGTAAGACATAAGGGCAGAATAGACGTATAGAAAACAAAGTGTGTGGGGCTGAAGAGATGGCTCAGAGGTTAAGAGCACCTACTGCTCTTCCAGAGGCTATGGGTTCGATTCCCAGCACCCACATGGTGGCTAAGAACTGTCTTTAAGCTGGGCGTGGTGGTGCATGCCTTTAATCCTAGCACTCAGGAGGCAAGAGGCAGGTGGATCTCTGTGAGTTCAAGACCAGCCTGGTCTACAGAGTGAGTTCCAGGCCAGCTGGGGCTATAGGGAGACCCTGTCTTCAAAAGAAAAAAAAAAAGTGTGTTTTTTCAGGGAGATCACTCTATGTAGCCCACTCTACTCAAGTAGTTTACCTTAAAATGGTATAAGCAAAATATGTTTATTAATGACTTATAAATCTATATGGACTTATGTCTTTATTTAGAATTATTAACTGGGTTTTGCTAGAATTTATTAACATACAGGAATAATTATTAATTTTCGTGGTTGTATTTTAATATAAATTAAATGTTTGAAAGAGCATGGAAGCATATTTTGTTGTAAGAATTTTTTTAATTTGAATTCAATGTCTTAAATCCATGAAGTTTAAGTGATATGAAATTTAGCAGTAAGTTTCTTTGTATCTTTATTAACTGTGATCAAAGAAAGTTTTTTTTAAATTATACTAGAAGTAGAAATTGTTTGCAGTAGGATATCTTTTTCTAATGTAGTAAAATCATTATTTTTAGACTATATTCTGCTTCCAATGTTCAAATTATGTTGCCCCAAATCAGAATTAAAGATACTAAAAAGTGAAGTCTAATGTAGTAATTTTAACAAGGAGGGCAGAAAAGGTGATGGAAAATATAGGTAAAATGGAAATATTAAAATACTTCAATGAAGAATCAAGAACTTTTAAATAAGACATACTTTATTGTGTTTGCAAAGTGCAAAAAATTAAAAATTTTGCATAAAACCATTATAAAATCATATGAGTAAGTGCTTTGTGCATGTATACGTTTTTCATTGAATTATTTTGCATGTCTAAACATGGCTGGAGACATTCAGACAGAAGTTGATTTAATAGTCAGAACCTGAGGAAGGAAAAGTATCCATTCCCCTAAATGAAAAGGGGGACATTGCTGACATTACAAACAAAATATGGGCTTATTCTTCCACCTTGAGTTTCTTTAAAATGTCATGTAATATTTTAAATTAAACGAGTTTGGGAAAAAAATCCTACTGGTTTTAAAAATATATGAGAAATAAAAGGAATCAAATTTCAAAACTTGGAGTAAAACAAGGAATGGGTTCACAATCTACATGGGATTCAGGTTTAATTTTCATTAATGTTGTTTACTGAAGAAAAAAATTATGATTCTGTATATTAGCATATTTAAAAATCAATTTGCAGATCCAGGTTCAAATCCCAGCACCCATATGGTAGCTAGCAACTGTCCATAACTCCAGTCCATTTCCAGGAGATCCAACACCCTCTTCTGTCCTCTATGGGGATTGCATGACATGGGTGAACTTACATGCATGCAGACAATATATTAATATACATAAAATAAAAAAATAATAAATTAAAAAAAAACTTCTGGTCCTTGTGTGTCAGGATCATGAAAAGCCTTCTGATAATAAACATGAGACAAAAATGAGAGGTCTTAGTAGTTCTGCTTATTACTCATTCTAAAAACCAGGCAAAGCAACTCAAAAGCATAGGCTAGAAAATAAATCATGCTTTCCTGTTAGATAACTATTATAACACTGAGGTAATTAACCAAAATAAATAATATGAAATCTGCATTAGTCAATCATGTCTGGGTTTCTTTTTTTTTCACTTCCTTAAGCAACTTTCCATAACAGGAGGATGTGATCAAAGCATTTTTAAAATTTGACAGTGCTAGCCGGGCATGGTGGCGCACGCCTTTAATCCTAGCACTTGGGAGGCAGAGGCAGGCAGATCTTTGTGATTCCAAGGCCAGCCTGGTCTACAGAGTGAGTTCCAGGACAGCTGGGGCTACAGGGAGACCCTGTCTCAAAAAAAAAAAAAAAAAAAAAAAAAAAAAATTCAACAATGCTTTAGACTCAGTGACTAGTACTTCAGAAACATGAATCTCACTTACCTCAGGGGCAGAAAAAGGAAGCCTTGAAAACAAGCCCAAATAATCTGGAAAGTAGTAAATAAAAAATACACATAGGAAAATATACAAGTTATCAGTTAAAGCTATGAAAGTCACTGAAGAACCTTCTTAATCACATGATGCTTGCCCCTGATAACTAGAGATTTGCACTGCATTCTAGCAGTGGGCTTGGATTTTTCACTAACACCCATTAGGAGAGGAAAAAAAAGAAAAAGAAAGAAAAACCAAGTGTGGTGTTACTCAAGAGAAAAATATGTTAATAGGAAAAGGGAAGTGTGACTAAAAGAAAATGGATTTTCTGGGGGTTTTATGTTTAATACGATGACTAAAATATTGAAATGAATTTTATTTTAAAACCTCACTGCTTTTCTTAGAAGTCATTAAAATGTAAAGGAATCTATCATATGAAAACGTATGTTGGAATACTTGTAAGGTTTCTTACTGATGATTGACAGCTATGAAGTTGACAAGAGCAAAAATTGAATTAAGTAGCTGAGGAAATTTTATGTGTTCACATGGCTAAATGCTCTATTTTTAGATTTGTGTTTGCTTGCTTGAATGTGCCGGGTATGTGTGTGCTGACATGTGTCTGAAGAATGGGAGATAGAGAACAAACCAGTGAACTGGTCATGCTGAAACTAAAATTTTAAACACATTTATAAACACAGCTGCTCTGTTTGTGCTTACATTTTCTTTAAAAGAATTTATAATATGAAGTATGAAAAATGAAGCTGGGTAAAAGGGCCCAGAGAGCAAGTCTCTTCTACCCCTTGCACAGATTCTGGGGATGGGTAGTAGCTCAGATGGTAAAATTCTTGCTGTACAAGAGTAAAGTCAAGAGTTTGGACCATCAGCACACACCTAAAAGTACAGGCATGTTGGCACATGGATGCGATCCCAGCCCTGGGGAGTGGGGAAGGAGAGTCTCAGGACTCAGTGACCAGCTGCTGTAGCCAAGTCAGTGATTTCTTGGAGAGGTCTTGGCTCAAAAAATAAGGTGGAGATTGATTAGGAAAGATATCCAGTGTCTTTACATGCCTCTGCATTACATGTGTGTTTTGATGCATGCACATGCATGGACCATGGGACCATATGTCACCAATGGATTCCCAGTTACAATTGTTTTTCAGTATCATTAGCATCTACGGTTATGCTTATCAAATTCCTGTTGTAATAGAAAAGAACTTGGTTCACTAGACTCCCAGCTGCTCCCTCTTTTCCTACATGTTGACTGTTATATAACTTATTTCAGTTCTTCACACAGATCCCACTGTAACTACCAATTGTACCTTGAAAGTTTAATTCCTCAACATTCCACAGTGTCTTGTGACTGGCTGCCTTTTAAGATGAGAAGATTAACTTTCTGAGTGTACTTTGGCCCTCTACTCAAATTCTACCTCCAAATTTCTTTCACCTTCCATTTGTGTTTTATAACTAAAACTCAGTTCATTGTTCTTGATTTCAAAATATAACGGCTGAGGGTGTTTTCATAATTATGCACATGTGGATGTTGTTTACTAAGGGGATGAGTGGAATGCACTTATTATCTTTTCCTCGCTTAAATTCTGAAGTTTTGCATGTATCCAAACTTTCTAATCTCAAAGAAAGTTATACTTCCCTATTTTTATTGTCTAGTGGTTGTTCACAGTAAACCACATTCTACTTCATCCCCATTACGTTCATTTGTTTCTTGGACGTGCTTTTGTTTTCCTGGAATTTAGAATTGCTTGCAATTTTTCCTTTTGGAAATATGAAATCAGTACCATATTCATTGCTAATATCATCTAAGCTCTTACAAAGAATAAACTTTTTTTGGACTACACTCTTATGATCCAAACCTCCCTTTTTGGAAGTAACTGGCTTCCGGTTCAAATTTAAAAAGACCAACATCTATGCTTCTTGCATCACTAAGAATTTTTCGAATTGGACTTGGGTTATTTACACATTTCCTGCCTCCAGAACCTTTCATCTTTCTTCTGTTTTCCACCTGTCCTTTACTAGGGTGTAACATTTCTTGTGGAAGATAACAGAGAGAAAATTGATGAATCTTCTGTGAAATTTATGAATGTTTTATCTAATAAAAGCTTAATTCATACTCATACTTGATAATTTGGGTTTCTTAAATGCATTCCTGTCCTTTTGAAATCCCATCTTCTTTCTCATATGTTGTTATTTTTTGAAAAAAATATTGAAAAACTGATTCTTTTTTTCTTTTTGTTTTTTTCCACAACACTGTTTAGAATCTTGCTTTGATATATTCAGTACTTTTAGAACTCATTTTTTTCTGGATTTTTTTCCTATATGGAATTTAAAGTGTCTTTTTAAAATGTGAAAACATATACTATTTGAACATGAGGAATATTCATTTTTAAAAATATTGTCCTTTTATTATTATTTTTTAATTTTTCTGTTTTTGACAATTTTACACATGCATAACATGAAATATGATTATATCTACTCCAAACCCCCCTATTTAGCCCATAATACCCAACACACCCCCCTAACAACAAACTTTTTCTTTTCTTTATTTTTATTTTTAGAAAAAACTAGCTAGTCCGTTTCCTGGATTGATAGTTTCATCATAAATTCTCAGAAATTACCTTACTTTTGTTTTATCTCTGATCTAAATTTTATTTAATTATCATACAGTTTCTGATTCTATTATCTATTCCCAATTGAAATTTTCTTCTCTTTAATCTTTATTGTTGATTTTTCTTCCTTTACCTCATCCTTACTAAAACATTCTGAAACTAATTTTTTAAAAAGTCCTTTTCACTTCTATGAATATCTGCTTCTTTTGAGGTCTTGTGTCCTTGAGTTTTTTTTTCAGAGTTTTATTTTTTGTTTGTTTTTCCATAATTTAAATTGAGAGAATAAGATGGCAGCCAGGCAAGCAGTGTGTGAGCACTGACACTTCTAGAGGGTCTACAGACTTCCAGTGCTTTACTTTAGGATCACAGCATTCGTCCTAGGTGTCCCAGCTTTCCAAAACTACTTGGGTATAAAAACTTATACCGGGAATGGAGAGATGGCTCAGTGGCTAAGAACACTGGCTGGTCTTGCAGAGGACCTGGCTTTTGTTCCCAGTACCCACAACTATCCACAGCGCTAATTCCAGGGGATCCTCCATGGTCACTGGATGACACACCACAGGTGCAATTACATCCACGTGTGCAATACACTCATACACATAAAAATAATTAAAAAAGTTTGAAAATGTGTACAGACTGTGCTTGATAAGGAGACCAACTTTTTAACATGCTGTCTGGTTGTGAGCCTATGGTGTGTTCAAGGGTCTGGGATGAGACAGGCAAAAGCTTATGAGTCCTTAGTATTTTAACCTGTCCTTTATTCTTAAGCTAGTACACACACACACACACACACACACACACACACACACACATATCTTGCTCCCTGAGTCCCATTGCAAACACAGCTGAGTTTATTCCCTTCCTCCCTTGGTGTACTGTTGGTGTCCAGGTTGGAACATTATTCTCTCACCTGCTTTCCAGCTTCCCCACAGCCTTCTTTCTTGTTATTTTTGTGATTATGGGCTACTCACTTCCAATTCATTATCCCAGAAGAAGTAAGAAAAAGAACATGTTGCTAACTCAAATTGCTTGTGGTGGGAGACCTCAGCTTTGTGGTTACTTGGGGGCTCTTTTTTTTACGCTTATCTTTGCTCTTTTATTCTGTTTGTGTTTCCGTTTAAGCAAGTATCTTCAATTCACCTCTGAGCACAAATACCATGTGTTTTTCATAGTCTCCACTGCCCTAAGCACTTCTCACTCTTTTTCAGATTCAGCATGGGTAAATTTTAGTTTTGGGGTGTTTGTGTGTGTGTGTGTGTGTGTGTGTGTGTGTGTGTGTGTGTGTATGCATGTGTGCAGGTATACTCAACTGTGCATAAGTTGATGCGTGGAGGCTAGAGGTCAATGTGGGGTGTCTTCCCTGATCTTTCTCCATCTTCTGTTTCTGGGACGTATTCTCTTGCTGAACCTCTGGACCCCATTGATGCACCTAGGTTGGCTGGTCAATAAACTCCAGGGATCCAACTATTTCTGCCTACCTCCCTTTCCCAGCGCTGTGGTTACAGGCACATATCCTTGCACTTGGCTTTAATGTAGGTGCTGTAGATCCAAACTTGCATCTCCATGTTTATGAATCAAGCTCTTTGTGTACTGAGCTATCTCTTTAGCTCAAACTTGAGCTTTTATTTACAGAACTTTGGAGGAGAGAATTCTCAGGAAGTAAATATTAGAAAAGGTAGGACTCTTAGTTTCTAGGAATATAGTCTTGTCCTTTAGCTTGGAGAATCTACCCCCAGCTTCAGGGCCGTCTACAAAGTTGTAAAGGGAAGTGGGAGTGCTGGGTCCTGTGACAACAGTGTTCTAGTCTCCAAATCGTAATTGCTCACATCTGCAAGCTTGATAGCAGAAGAGTCATCACCAGTTGTTTCTATTGCACTCCCAGAACCCTACCTTGTGGCTGTCAGCCTTGCAGACACATCACCCTTTAGCTTGTTCCTTGTCCAGTTTTAATTACCCATCCAGAAGGGGATGAGGGAGTTTGGTGGAAGAATTTCGTTTGTCAGACTGTCTTCTTCCCCCTGTCTACTTCTTAAAGTCACATGTGTTGAACACATTTATTAAGGCAGGAAATACGCAAGTTCACACACAGACCCTTGCGTTCCCCTCTCTCCCTCAGCTCCTTTCTTGGGGAAAGAGAACTGCAGGCACAGAAGTGTGTGGCTGGACGGAGGCCCAGAAATCTGGAAAGTGTATTATGAGGGATCCCCATGGGGAAGATCAGGGCTGCCAGCAGCTCTGGCCCTGGGCTTCCACACACCATCAATCCAGTGCCTGGCAGTCGCCGTTCCCCTCCTCACCTCACCTCATGCAGAGAGCAGACACGGAGCAACTATGAGTCTCAAGTTGCAGCATCCAAGCAATGTGGGGAAGGCAAAGAAAGGGGAAAGAAAGGACATGGGGGTCCACAAGAGCTGCAGCCTTCCAACAGCCCTGACAACTCCATTTGATGCTTTGAGCTATTTCTCACCATCTTTTCATGAACCTTTGGATGAAGATGGCAAGAGGGAGAGATAAGATATTTCTGGGGTGGCAGAGCTGGCATTCTGGTCGGTCTTTTTACCAGTCTCATAGAGGGAGATGAACCTTCCGATGTCTCAGAAAGGAGGCTGTATTCAGAAGTGGTTAAGGCTATGTTCGTGTCTTTCTTTCTTTTCTTTCTTTTCTTCCTTTCTTTCTTTCTTTCTTTCTTTCTTTCTTTCTTTCTTTCTTTCTTTCTTTCTTTCTTTCTTTCTTTCTTTCTTTCTTTCTTTCTCTCTCTCTCTCTCTCTCTCTTCCTTTCTTCTTTCTTTCTGTCTCTCTCTTTCCTTCCTTTCTTTTTTTAAATTTTTTAAAATTTATTTTTGTATGTGTATGAATGCACTGTCTGCATGTAGGTTTGTGCACCCGTGTCGTGCAATGCCCTGGAGGTCAGAAGAGAACATCGGATTCCCCTGGAACTGGAGCCAAATACAGTTCTCAGCCACCATGTGGGTGCTGGGGATCGAACCCAGGTCCTCTGCAAGAGCAGTTGGCACTCTCAACCACTAGGTCATCTCTCCAGCCCCAAGGCCATCTCTCCAGCCCTTCCTTCCTTCCTTCCTTCCTTCCTTCCTTCCTTCCTTCCTTCCTTCCTTCCTTCCCTTTCTTCCCTTTCTTTCTTTCTTTCTTTCTTTCTTTCTTTCTTTCTTTCTTTCTTTCTTTCTTTCTTTCTTTCTTTCTTTCTTTCTTTCTTTCTTTCTTTTGTCTATCTGGTCTCAAGCCGCTCAGGCTGGCTTCAAATCTAATATGCTAATATGTAGCAGGGATAGTTTGGACTCTTGCTCTTCCTGCCTCCCTCCTCAGTATTGGGATATAGTAATACATCACCACACCTAGTTTTCTGCAGTGCTGGGGTTCAAATCCAGGGCCTCCTGAATGTTAGCAAGGCTTGCACCAACTGGATCATATCCTCTGCTCCCAGAGAATCTCCTTTGTAGGACAGAACAACAGTAGACGCTCCTATTATACCCCCTGTGGATCTGATTTACACAGTTCACACGCAGCAGGAAACTGAGGCACACAGGGGTCCATTCAGCTATGAAAAGCATGCACATAATAGTTGGGTCAATAAAATACATGTCAGGCATCCTGTGGTTAGAATAAAATCTTCATGTTTTCCTACCTTCGTCAACCAGAGGGACATTCTCCTCAGAGAGCAGTTGGAAAATAATTTTTCTGTAGAGACAGTTTTAGATCTCATGATGTCTGTGATTTGAAATGTTCTTACTTCTGTTTTTCCACAGGAATATGCTTTTGGCTAGTTTCTTTTTGACTACTGCTTCAGCAGCAGTAAGCAGGAAGAAAGCCAGACTGAGTCAGAGGTCTGGAGGACAGCTCAGCCACCTCTCCCTCAAGCTTCAACTTTGACCTTTGCACAGACAGTAATACCGTCTTATAAAAAGAGAAGGGATCCAAACGCCCTGGATCAGTTTTTCTACATTTGTCTGGGATCAGAACCTGAGTTGTACTTGACCACTGTAAAAAAGCCACCATGAATATGATTAGAAGGGGTAGGACACATGACAGGGGAGCAGCTATTGCTTCTGATGGCAAAGGATGACTGTTTCTACGTCCTTCACCCAAACCAGAGAGTGTCGTCAAGCTTTTAGTGACACTAAGGAGGGTGAAGAGTGCTCACCCCACACACCACCAAATTTCAAATATGGGTGTCATTTTGCTGAAGCCACCCACCTTTATTTATTTATGCTTTTGAGATAGCATCTCTCAGTGCCTTGGGGCTCCCTAACTGGGCTAGACTATATGGCCAGTGAGCCCCAAGGATCCATTGGTCTCTATCTACCCAACAGTGGGATTTACAAATGTGAACCAGTGTATCAATTTTCTGGTTTTTATTGCTATTGTTTTGTTTTGTTTTGGGGGCAGGCATTTTGTAGACTTGGGGATCAAACTCAAGTTGTCATGCATATATAGCAAGCATTTTGTGACTTTTATTTAACTGAAATGCTTCAGTTTGTGGTTTCTGGACCCATCCTGGGGATTCCTTGTGTCTTTAGAAGACTCACCACCCCCACTTGGGTATTCTGAGACTTGCATGACTGTAGACTCCATGCCCACCCTAGAGACTCCCACTGTGTCTTGATAGACTTGGGCGAAATTTCATTGTTAGCAGAACATGGCTTTATTCAGTCTGTGGTTGTTTAGAATCTCACGGGGCTGGGAGAATTGCAGGACCTGGCTTCACTGTTCGAATGCTTGGCTCCTTGAGCTCACAGGGCCTTCAAGTTCCAAGAATCTTACAGAAGGTTTATTGTACTGGGGAGCTTGGCGGTTCACGCTGCATAGCGGTTTCAAACTGGCAGTCGACCTGGAGCAAATGAAACTGTAAGAATAACACATAGCAGGAAACGGTTCACCGGGCTCCAGGCTTTGCTTCTTCCAAAGAAAAGAGCAATGTTATTGTACAAAGTTTAGCAGTAGTTGTGTTCTAGCAATTGTAAAAATCACATCTTTCATATGCATAAAATAGAAATAAAAATAGATAAAACTGCTAAAGGGAAAAAGCCATTTAATCAGTTAATGTTCTTCACTTCTTTTAGCTGCTACATTAGCACAGCCACTGTCTAGTTCCTGACACTGAAGCAATGCTCTAAAAGTTTTTGCCTTAATAACTAAAAAGAATAAAACAATGACCTCTTTCTTTATTACCTTAAGATTTAGGATTATTGTAAAAAGAATGAAGATAGGCGATAGGGCCATAGCTCAGTTGCTAGAGGGCTTGCTTAGCATGCGTGAAGCCCTGAGTTTGAGTTCCAGCAGTGCATAAACTGAACATGGTATAAATGCCTGCAATCCCAATATCTGGGAAGTACAGTTCATCCTCTGCCACTTATGGAGTTCAAGGCTAGCCTGGGCTACATAAAAATAGGACTTGAAAAAAATTAATTGGTGGGGGATGGAAAATGAAGAATGTAAAAAGTACATTGAAATATTTTCTTTTTAATATTAATTTTTTACTTGATTTTTGCAGCTTTCAACATTGAAATTTTATTTATTTAGGTATGTATGTATGTATTGTGTGTGAGTGTATTGCCTGCATGTAGCTAGGTGCGTTCATGTTGTGCAATGCCTGCAGAAGACAGAAGATGGCATCGAATGCCCTGAAATTGGAGTTACAAATGGTTATTAGCTACCATGTGGATGCTGGGAATTGAATCTGGGTCCTCTGTAAGAGCAGTCAGTACTCTTAACCACTGAGCCATCTTTCCAGTCCCCTCAACACTAAAATTTTTTAAAAGTCCTCCCTGCAAAGTTTGCTCTGGTCTATGTAATCATTACCAAGGTCAAAGGCCAAGTACTTCACCAAAGTACAAATCTGTGTACTTGACTTTAGTCCAATAGAGGTTGTCTGAAGATCCAAGATTTTGCTCAGGTAGACTAACTTGGTTATGATTTTATTTTTGATTGACATGTATTAATTTTACGCATTGCTGGAGTTTAGCATGATAGTGTAATCCATGCATACAGTGGGCACCAACTAAATCCATCCCTCCAGACACCCCTCCACCTGCCCCTCCAATCTCTAGTGCTTGCCATTCTTCACTTGAGGTCCAGCATGATGGAGAAGGGGTGGCGTCCATCTTCTTAAGTGACTAATGTCCGGATCAGATCAGTACCTGCTGCATTTTCATCCCACGGTGACTATTCACTGTTGTTTTTCGGCTTTTATTTACCTCTGATCACTAGAATTAAAGTATATTCAGTCAATAAATATTTACTCATTTTATTATGCACATGGAAACTCTTAAAGACTACTGTTAAGGTGGTAAGCTAGGATTAATTTCAAAGCATCCATTCTGGAATTAGTTCTGACATACCTGTAAAGATAATGTTTCTGATATGAAAACTGGCCACATAGCCTACTGGACTGGTATTGTTGTGTTGCAACAATAAGGAAAGCACTTATATGAGTTTTACTACCAGCTTCTCTTTGTATTATTTTTGTAATGTCTACTTCTAACCAATTCCATTTCAGAGGGATTGAAGTAACAATATTTGTATCTAAGAATTTCAATGTATATGTTGAGGCTGACTTTAGAAGATATTCATCTTATGATGTTTGCATGTCTATAAGTCGGGGGTGAGTATGGGGATAGGCTAAGAAATGAGAACACAAGATGGGAAAAGAGGTGTTGAGGAAATGGGAGAATGGTACTGTACTAGTCACTTTTTTGTTGCTGTGATAAAACCACCATGACCAAGGGAACTTATAAAAGGAAGAGTTTATTTGAGCTTACGATTGACAGTTCCAGGGAATCAGAGTCCATTGTGGTGGGAGGCATGGTGACGGGGGCTGGAGCAGAAAGCCGAGGTTCACATCTCCCAATGGGCACAGGAAGTCAAGAGAGAGAGAATGGAGACTGCAAGGCTTGTTAAATTCACTAAGACTGCCCCCAATGACATACTTCCTCCAGCATGGCCACACCTTCTAAGAACTTCCAGAACAGTGCCACCAACTGGGGACAAAATGTCTGAATACTTAAAGCCTATGGGGGACACTCTCATTCAAACCACCACAGGTACTAAGACACATGTAGCATGATGGTGGGAAGGGGGTGTAAGGGGACAGGGACATTACCCTTGGGATGAGGGAGAAGAAAGTGGAAAGAACCAACAAAACAAATTATACTTGAAAAGTCCTAATGCAATCTAGTGCTGTCTGTGAAAAGACATCTTCAAAGACATGAAGTTACACTTGTGACTTCATGTGACAATACAGCTGTGCTTATCTGCACAAGAGGGGACGCAACAACATTTCATCATGGGTGAAGGAGGAATCCAGGAAGCTTCACCCTTCCTCGAGGGACTATGGTAATTAATGCTGTTAGGATGGGGGGGCATTTTCTTTAATGGTGTAGCCACAGGAAAAAAATGTCCTTGCTCCATGGAATAACTGCCCACCCATGCCTGGACAGATAAGTCTAATTAAAATCAGATGTCTGTACACAGATGAAAAATGCCAGGGGGAGAGGGAGGGAAAGAGGGGGTGTGAAGTGACTAAAATTAACTATATACAAAAAATTAAAAACTGGAAAAAATTTAAATAAAAATTTTTAAATGGGCCGAAAAGATCAATGGTAAGTGAAATATAGAAATATTTATCTGTTTATTGTTTACACATTTATCTTAACCCTTATTAAGTAGTAAGGCATGCTAAGTATATACAATATAGCCTATCCTTGAATAAGGTAACAAGAACAGATGTTTCTAAGGATTACAATATGGAAAGGAAGGGCTCAGAGAATATTTGGAGTAAACACTTGAGAACTGATTGTTCTGTTAATATTTGCTTGAGCAGTTCATTCCATCTGAGGTAACTGGACTTTCCATGAACAATTTCCTTTTCTTGATATTTGCTGAGCTTAGACCTGGGAAAGTGAAGGCAAGCTCTTCCTGTCCACAATCAAGCAAGGGCCCACATTGGTCGAGAAAAGCACCCAATTTGATAGATTGTGATGGTCCCCCTTTATTTGGGGGATCTAGAAACAAAATCTGAGCTTTGGCCTCCTCTGTCTTTGTTGGGAATAAAACTTAGGTGTTGAGCTTGGGATGGTGAGTTATAGAACAGTGATTCTATTGACATGAAGAAGGGATCATTTATCATTTGATGTATTGTAAGAAATTAAATTGCTTTTGTAATACTTGTTTAGAAGTCTGAGGAATTTTGATGGTCATATTTTGTACTCGATATAGTGCTGCTTGTACCTAAAATTTGCAGCAAGTTAGGATATTAAGAGTTTGAAAGTAAGAAGTAGGGTGGAGCCATGGCATGAGTCACAATGGCACAGTCATCTCAATTCTCCATTTGGCCAAGGAGCTTGCATGCAGAAAGTAGTCTGCATTCAGGGAGGTCAGGGTGTGCGGAGATGCGTGATGTCCACATATGTTCTTTTTAAAACTAGTAGATTATCATGGGACAAACATAGAAGCATCTGAGCACATATTCAGCTCCTTGATGTATAGACCTGGGCATCTTGTAGTGGTAGTTTCTAGGTCCTTTCAAACTTCTGGTGGAAGATGAGATTTCTGATTTTAGTCTCAGACCAGCCTCAGCTCTTGTAATTTCCAGCATTTGGCAGTTGAAAACAGAAATGAATGAGCATGTACCACAAGTCCAGCCTTACCACCTTCTTTCCTGTGGCCTTGTTTTTGTCAGTTACAAGTCACTAAAATGCAAATACTGTGCTCAACACTGTGCTAGGCACCAAAGGTATGTGTATAATAATGAACAAATAATATACAGTCTTTTCAAAGTGATTCCTTTATAGTAACGAGACAAAATTCCATAAATAATACAGAGTGATAACAAGATGAGGAAAACTAGACAGTGAAGCCTAAGAGACATTTCTGCAGTGTGTTCTGCACATCCCGAAGGTCTTTCCTGACAATATAACACCTGGTGGGCCATTTAAAGAATGAGAAACAGTGTCCTAAGATTTCATGTCTGGGAGAACATCTTAGACATAAGCAGTTATTTAGCATAGGTTAATTACTAAGACGATGAATACCGAAAAACATGCAGTTTCATTTGCATTGAACATACAAATTTTTGATTCTGAAGATGTGTCTGGAAAGGTAAAACCAAGCTGAATAAAATCTAGGTATCCCAGAACAAAGGGGGATCGTTTGTCCCCGTTTTGAGGAATATGTTTTGCTAGGAAGAAGGGAACAAGGGCCAAGAGTGAATACGTGCGGAGGAGAGGTTTGCAGGGGAGTCAAACTGCTATGTATGGTATTGTAATGTGGGGCACACGGCCTTGTTGCCAACCCCACTGCAATCAATACATGCAAATCCAAAAATTAATTTAAGGGGCTGTAGAGATACCTCAGTTAGTAAAGTGCTTGTGTAAAGAGTGTAAAAAGTGCTCTTTAGTAAAGAGCCCCAGAGGAAGGACACTCAGGATACCTCTGACTTCTACATATAAACACACCTGTACACACACACACGCACACACACACACACACACACACACACAATATTTAGGTGCTTGGGGATCCTAAGAGGAAATGCAGAATATAGCAAGAATAGTTTAACTTCATAAAAATATATGTACCTTGGGCTGGAGAGATGGCCTAGCAGTTAAAAGTGCTGACTGCTCTTGCAGAGGACCTGGGTTCGATCCCCAACATGGCGGCTGAGAACCATCCTTAACTCCAGTTCCAGGGGAATCCAATGCCCTCTTCTGACCTCCATAGCATTGCACAACATGGGTGCACAAACCTACATGCAGACAGTAAAAAGAAAATATATATATATGTTGGTATATATGAGCTGGTAAAAGTTGAAGGAGGACCACGGGAGAGCACTGTACTCTGGATATAGCCCTGTCTGTGGATGGGTAGACTGCCAACTCTACTACCACTCAGTCTATCCCCAAATGAACAGGGATGGTGGTAGGAACATGTTTTTCTGACTCAACAGGGAAAGCAG
Organism: Rhizomys pruinosus; assembly: GCA_009823505.1. Lineage (NCBI taxonomy): Eukaryota > Metazoa > Chordata > Mammalia > Rodentia > Spalacidae > Rhizomys > Rhizomys pruinosus. Next base: position 196,437 of record VZQC01008021.1, read on the forward strand.
ACTGATGGACAGGTAACAGAAGATTCAGACATCACGATGCAGATAGAAAGGTTTCAGTCTAGTGAGGTCTAGACCTCTTCTGATACCCTGGTATCAGAGATTCCACATATTTACTTTAATATAGACACAGATGCACGCATAGAGATGTGTAGACATGGTTTGGAAATGATTTCCTGTACACATGAACTCGTTGCCTTTTTTGGTCGACTGGAAAGAATGAGACACATTACTAGAAATGAATCTCTCTCTCTCTCTCTCTCTCTCTCTCTCTCTCTCTGTATGCAGTGCAGTGTACATCTGTGGGGTGCATGTGTACATGTGTGGAGACCAGAGGACCATCTTTGTGTTGGTCCTCAGGCATTATATACCTTAAAATAAGCTGGCTGGCCAGTGAGCCCCAGGGATTCACCTGCCTGCCTCCCCAGCACTGTGATTTCAAGTGTGTGTCATGCACCTTGCATTTTCATATATTAGTTTGGGAGATCAAACTCAGGTCCTTGTACTTACAAGGCAAGCCCTTTACTGACTGAACCATCTCTCTAGCCCCTATTAAGTATATTTAAAGCTTACCACACAATGTTGTAGTTTATAATAAGATGGTTGTTACAGTGGAAAAGTTTATCCTAACTCTTGTTTCTAGTTATACTCTTTCCACCACATAGCAAGGGCATCTGCAATCTAAATCATTTGGAAAACTGATGAATACAATCTCTCCTTGTTACCTAGAAGCAGAATTATGGAGCCATTTTGAGTTTCTCTAGAAAAATTTACAGTTTCAGTGGCCATTGCAACCTACTACCTCCCCAACAGGGAGCAGATGTTCCCTTTCTGCACTCGTCCACACTTGTTATCTTTTGTCTTTTTGAAAGCAGCTGTTCTTTCAGATTTGAGGTACTGAATGCTTCTGTTTTGTTTGTGAGGAGTTGAACATTTCTGAGGCTGGCTTTGGCTGCTGATCCTCTGCCTCCCCAGTGCTGGGATTTGGCCATTCACCCCAACTCTAGCCTTACAATGATTTTGGCCTGCACTGCCCAGATAGTTAGTGAGGTCCACCACCTCTTCTGATACCTGTGGCCATTTTCCTGTCTTCTTTGGAAATGTGTTTGTTCAAGCCCTCTGCTGGTAATAGTTTTCACAGTTTGGGGACATAGTGCTTCTCTGATGCGCAATCACAAGCCGCCTATTTTTTGCTGTGCCCTTTCTGAGCAGAAGCTTCCCAGCTTAATATGTCCTCATTGTTTGCTTTGTCCCATTGTCTTCTGATGTGGTGTCTAGATCATCCCCAAAGCCAGGGTCTCACCCAGCAGCCAGTCTGTCCTAGGAGGTCAATGGAATCAAGTATTATACTTGGGCTTTTCTTTTGCTTGGAGCAAATAATGGTCCATTGAGATCTAATTTTCTTGCACCAGTTATTATTTTTTAATTGATGTTTTGTGTATTTCATACATCATTTTTCAATTCAGTTCAGGCATATTCCCCTTTCCCTTCTCCCCACCCCACCCCACCCGAGATCATGCATTCTGCCATACTGTCCTACATTTTTGTTCCTCTCTGTACCCTCGGAGTGTTCTTGCTATAAGTAGTTGATGGGCCGGCAAGAAGACTCAGTGGATCAGGGCATGTTGTCCTCGGACCTCCACCTGTGTGTATGCATGCTCCAACAACAAAATAAATAAGTATAATAAAAAAAAATTTACAGCAGTTGATCACCAGCATTTGACTTAGCTATATTATGTTCACTGGTCTGTTTCTGGTTTTATACTAGTACCATGCTGTTTTAGATACCACAGCTTTGTAATTCATTTAAATCAATGTAATATCTCGACTTTTGCTTTTATTCTTATATGTCTTTGGCTATTTATATTTTCTGTGGTTCCTTATGAATTCTGGAACTATTTTTCTATTTCTGTGGGATTTTGATAGTGGTTGAATTAAATCTGTATACTATCTTGTGCAATATGGATATTTTTATAATAATTCTTCTCATCCATGAAAACTTTATATCTTTCCATTTTTACTTCTCTTATAATTCCTTTCATGGGTTTCCTAATTTTCACAGCTCAGACATTTCTCCTGCTTACAGTTGTTTTGTTTCTGAGCTGCCTGCTGTAGCATAGCATTTTACCCTAAACTCTAAAAGAAATTTTAATATGTCTTTCCTCTAAAATTTTGCACCATTTGACTAGAGATATTAAGTCTCTGTTCTTTCAGTTATAGCAAATATTAATCCAAAAGCTATTAATCACTGTTCAATTTTCCTTGAACTTAGTATTGAAATATGTTACTCCCTGGCATTTCAGAGGGAAGCCTTTCAGCAAGAAACACATAAATCTGGGTCTTATTTTCCCTGGCAATTGGAGATGGTCTGGAATAAAAGAAAGCAAATTTCTCTCTAAAAAAAAGTTCTAAAACTCAGGCTTTCTTCATGAACTGTTACTTGGAATTTAGTTATTTTAAAATCCAAACTATATCAGTTGAATTTAGGATAATTCAGAGCTAAATGTAATTGAAATGTATTTCGTGAAGAAATACAGGTTGCGAGTCTTTGCTGAGCTTACGTGTCCTTCTGTAAAGTTTAGCATTTTCTTGGGCTAAGCTTTCATTCAGGGTTATCTTTTCTCAGATTTCCAGCTCTGATATGTATTTAAGTCATTAAAGTCATGGATGAAAAGCTCCAGAGATGCGGAACCCGAAGCTCATTGATATCCAATCTCACACTGGTTTTCAATCCTTGTTAGAGCATGCACTTTAGGAGGATAAACCACAAGGTACATGGCTAATGTGTAAGGTTCTGTGTTTTCCTCCTGTATCCAAATTAAATTTGCTACCATACTCTTGTTGTTTTATTATTTTTGGCTGCTCCCTGCTTCCTCTTTATCCTGTCCCTCCATCAAAGACAGCAGAGACGGTAGAAACCCATCAGAAATAAATTATAGTATTGAATAATCATTAACTATCAATCATTAAAATATACAGTTTCACAATTTCAAATAATGTTTTATTGATTCTTTGAGAAATTCATGCAGTGAGATTCTGATCTCACTGAGACCCCTTCCCATTTCCCCTCAGATTCACCCTCCCTTCCTTAGCCTGTCTCTGGTCATGTCTTCCATTGTTCTTTTAAGGTCTGTCTAATTTTGTGCTCTTCAAATGCTCTTGTGTATGGGTCCATTCCCTGGATCCTGGTCCACCTACCCAGACACCCTTAGTGAATACTAAGTCTCTCTTTCCCAGCAACCATGAATTGCCAATGGCTCCTCGGCTGGGGCTTTTTGCCCACCTCCCTCATCCATGCTGAGTTCTGTCTGGCTTGGGCTGGTGCAGATCTCATGCAGGCTGCCACAAGTGCTGCGAGTCATATATGGAATTGTCCTGTTGTGTCTGGAAAACAAGCCACCACCTCTTGCTTTTCCAGTCTTTCCTGCCACCCCCTACAATGATCCCTGAGTCATGGAAGGAGAGGATAGGATAGGTCTCCCATCCATTTAGGGCTGAGTACTTCAATGTCTCTCGTTCACTGTTTGTTGACCAATTGTGGTTCTCTTGGTTAATCGCCAACTGCTGCAAGAAGAAGCTTTTCTGGCTGGGGTGGAGAGAGTCACTAAGCTATGGGCATGGAAATAAGTCAACAGGAGTTGGTCTAATAATGTACATACTTAGTAGGATAATAATAGTAGGAACTCCCCTATGTCCCATGACCTGTCTAGCCACAGGTTGTTGGCCAATTTTGACACAGAGAGGTGATTTAAATTATTTTGAAACTGCCCACCTAAATATAAAGCTTGGTGCAGATCTGAGGGTAGATAATTGTCTGCTTCTTGATATAATGACTTGCACCATTCAGTTAGCAGGCATTGCTCTTGCCACTAGTCCCTGTAAATAAATTTAAGAGTACCTAATTATTTTAAAATCCACAAAGTCTTAGCTATATAGTCTACTTTAATGATGCTTCCAAGGAGCACTGTTTCTATCTACCTATCCATATTTGCAGTTATTAATTTTTCCAACAAATGCTTCCAGGAAGCACAAAGACAGAAATTCATCTCTGGAGTCAGGCTCAAATGACATACTGGTCAAGTAATTATCTCATAAGAGTTGTGTAGGATGGAATTTAAGATCGATGGAATATTCAGAGTAATGCAGCCATTCTTGTTCTCTCCCATCTCCAGAGTAAGCTGGATGAACCAAGTCTCCATTCAAAGCAACTCTAAATTGGGAGGGCCGTATCTACCTCCTATAGCTCATGGGACCCTGTAGAACTAATGCAATTCTAAGAAGAAAAATGTACAAGTTGTAGCTTGTCTACTGGCTGACACAAACATAGCACACTTTATGCCTCTTCAATTTCTTTTTTATTTAATTTATTTTGGCTGACATATACAAATATAAAGTTATACATATTTATAGGGTCACATGATGTTTCATGCATATATACACTGTTTAACACTTAAAACTGCTGAACAGGTCTAGGTCGTTAAACATGTATAATTTCTTTGTGGTTAAAAATTCCACAGTTCTGAACAAAATTACCCAGTTCTTTCTTTGAGGCTTTTGAAATGCATGCAATATCACATCTATATGGATCCTAGTGTAAAATCATACACCACAGCATCATGCTGTATGTAAACAATTTAGTATTCATTGATCAGTTTTATACACACATCCCTTCTTTTTCTATTATGTTCAGGGGTTCAGATTTTTTCTTTTAATTTTATATTACTCTAAAATATGAATATATACCTTCTGCCCATGTACATTAATTATCATGCCTGAAAGTCAGTGGTAAGTTAATTCTAGGGCTCATTAAGATATTCACATTATAACATAACAATTGCTTTCGGATAGAAAGTAATATAACAATAACATTGCTCAGCTTTTCTTTCAATTGGGGGATTTGGTACTAGCATCTACAAATGAGGGAAACCATTCCCCGTTTGTTTTTATGGAACTGTGTTACTTCACTTAGCATAATGGCTTCAAGTTCCATCTGTTTATCTGCAAATCTCATGATGTCATCTTTCTTTACCACTGCATAGAATTCCATTGTGTAGAAATATCACAATTTTGTTATCCAGTCCTCAGTTGAGGGACATTTGGGTTGGTTCCAACTCTTTGCTATTGTGAAGAGAGCTGCAATAAACATGGTGAATGTATCTCTGCGGTAGGATGAGTCTTGTGGGTATATACCCAGGAGTGGTATGACTGGGTCACGTGGTAGGCTCATTTGGAGTCTTTTAAGGGTTCTCCACGCTGCTTTCCACAGTGGTTGTACCAGTTTACCTTCTCACCAGCAGTGTATGAGTGTTCCCTTTTCCCCACAACCTCTCCAGCATTTGGTGTCTTTTGTTTTCTTGATCTTAGCCAGTCTTATTGGAGTGAGATAATATCTTAGAGTGGTTTTAATTTGCACTTCCTTAATTATTAATGATGTTGAATAATTTTTTAAGATGTTTCTCAGCCATCTTTACTTCCTCATCGGTGAATAATTTCTTTTATAATTATTATGAACAGAACATCTGAGAACATGCTTTAGGATTAGTCTAGATTTGTTAAAGAGGAGGGAAACCACCTTAGCTATTTCAACTGAGAAAATTAAATTCAGGGGCAGCTTACATATGAGATAGAAAGGTAATAAATGAAGTGCTCGGTTACAAAGCAACCCAGACAGGGGGGCTGGAAGGGCTCAGGCAAGAAGAAGCACAAGCAGACACAGAAGCTGCTGGTAATTAGCCAGAGGGATAACTCGAAGGGGGATTGAATAGTGCGTGCCAAAGCTGGACCACAGTGCAAGAGGATGCTTCCAGAACCTGCGTGTGCTGGTTTCCCCTTGTAGCCTCAGCACCTGGGAGGTGGAGGCAGGAGGATCAAGAGTTCAAGGTCATTTTCAAGAGTTCAAGGTCATTCTCAGCTCTATAGCAAGTTCTAGGCCTGGGCTGATCAGCCCTATGTGAGACCATCTCTCACAAAAAAGAAAAGAGTGAAAGAAAGATAGAAAGAAAAAGGATCTGGAACAGAAGAGAAAAGAATCACCATCAGAAACACCTCCATGATGACTAAAGCCAGAGATTCTACTCTGCCCCCAGCTCCTTCCAGCACCTCTCACAATCTCCTGAAAATATTGCACACTTACAGCTTTGGACCCCACTTTTACCCTGCAGGGCATCCATATTCCTGAGAACACACAGAGGTAAAAGCATGCGGTTAAATTTTACAAGTAAATTATTCAAGTGTCCTTATCTTAAATGTTTATAATTAGTGCATATTAACTGCCTCCTCTTAATAAACATAACCCTACAGCAGATTTTAGGAACTAGCAAGCATGTAGCCTCCAGTTCCAGGGGAGTCAGACACCCTCTCCTGACTTCTGTGGCATTGCACGACACGTGTGCACAGACCTACATGGAGACAGTACATTCATACACATAAAAATAAAAAAAAAATTAAAAAAAGAAAGTTGCTCTGCCCCACAAAGGTTGAATTTTCTTGTTTTCTGTCCCATAATGACTGGGTAAATATTAACTGAGTAATAACTTTTCTAAGTGCTGAGTGTAAAAGTTGTTGAGTAGATGTCCACATGAAAGTAAATTAAATTACTGATATTAATTCCTTAGCAATAGAATTGATAATTCACTTTTCATCGTGGTAACATTTTTTCACTGTTTTTGCTATTTTGTACTAATGTCTACTCTGTGCTTTTCTTTTTTTTTTTTTTACACTGTGCTTTTCAATCACATTGACATGCTTTCCCGGCGATTTGCTGTTTACTAATAACTGTATTATGCAAAGTGAGCTAAACAATGAAGGTATTACTTAAATTTTCTTTCAAAGTAGAAGTAAGTCTTCTGGCTTTAAAATGTCTACTCATGGAGCTGGGCGTGGTGGCGCACGCCTTTAATCCTAGCACACGGGAGGCAGAGGCAGGCAGATCTTTGTGAGTTCAAGGCCAGCCTGGTCTACAGAGTGAGTTCCAGGACAGCTAAGGCTGCAGGGAGACCCTGTCTTGAAAAGACCAAAACAAAAAAAATAATAATAAAAAATAAATAAAATGTCTACTCAATCTATAGGGGTGTCCTTGAAAATGGTCTCCATTTCTGTCTGTTATATTAACACATTTTTTAGACAACAAAACTAATTAGAAAAGTAAAAGCGTGTTATGGAAGGCCTGCCTCAGGGTGAGCCTCCCAACTTTCTCTTCAAGGCCCACCCTGTATTTTCAGCTAGTTTCCGGAGCAGGTCATGCAGGTGTGGCAAGCACTCAGCCCTAATCTGTGTTTAGTGTTCCTAATCTGTTGCTTACCATCTCCCATGCCTTTTGCAGCTGTGTGAGAGCAGACTAGGCCTCCTAGGATATCCCCAGAACTCAGTCCCTGCCAAAAGTACTGTAAAAATTAGAAAAAATAGAATATCTATACTGCAGAACTGCAGTGATACTTTCTTTCCTAAATGGTACATGTATAAAGGTCAGAGGACAAGCTGTAAGAACTGGTTCTATGCAGTGGTAAAGAAAGACAACATCATGAAGTTCACACATAAATGGATGGAACTGGAAGCCATTATGCTAAGTGAAGTAACATAGCCACAGGAAAACAAATGACATATGGTGTCCCTCATGTATGGATCCTAGCATCAAATCTCTATTTGTAAAGCAAACTGAATAATTCTTTTTGCTTTTTTAGTAAATATAATACTTGATGTTACTCATCAACTTGCTATGTAATGTAGGAATGTAACATAATATTTTTTTCTTTATCTGCATGCAACTCTACTGTCAAAATGTGACTCGCTAAACATGTTTTGGAATTAACCTATAGTTTATTGTCAGACATAATTTTGGTATATGTGTGGTGTGTGTATATATGTATATTTAGGATCAATACAAATTGGAAGGAACAACAACAACAAAAAGACTGGGTCAAAGAAATGACTGAAACAGTAAACTTCTTCCCAAAGCAATAAACTTCTGCATTGAAAATTTAAAAAAAAACTGAGAAAACGGGGGCTGGAGAGATGGCCTAGCGGTTAAGAGCGCTGACTGCTCTTACGGAGGACCCAGGTTCGATCCCCAGCACCCACATGGCGGCCAAGAGCTGTCTGAAACTCCAATTCCAGGAGAACTCCAGTTCCAGGGGAATCCGAGACCCTCTTCTGAACTCCGCGGCATTGCACGACACGGGTGCACAGACCTGCATGCAGACAGTGCATTCATACACATACAGAAATAAATAAAAAATTAAAAAAAAATTAAAAAAAAACCTGAGAAAACGATGAAAGACATGTAGGGCAGAATGCATGAGCTCTGGTGGTGGGGGGTCAAGGAAGGGGAAAGGGTCTATATTTGATGAAGAAGTGTATGAAATGCACAAAACAATAAAAAGGAAAATAAAATAAAAAATAAAAAGGAATTAAAAAAAGAATTGGTGAATTGGGTTTTTCCTTCTACCATATGGGTTCTGGGACCCAACTCAGGCATTAGGCTTGGCAGCAAGTGCTTTTACCTACTGAGTCATCTCTTCTGGCCCTCTAAACTTATTTTTAAAAGAATTGTGTATTCTGTTAATAAAATAGAACCATCTACAAGAATCCTGGGGTGTGAGAGAGGGTCACAAGGAAGTGGATGACTTAAAACAGAGAATAGTGGTCTGTCTGTATGAAATACCATAGGATAATGAAACCCATTACTCTGTTTAATTATTTAGCGTTTATTAGACAATTAAAGGAATGTGTTTCAGAAATTCAAATCCCTCCACTATCAAATTCATATCACTTAATTTTTTCCATCTATGATCCTTCAGCACTTTATAATATTGAGCATTCTTTTGAAACACTCTTGTCAGTGGCTTATTTAATCCTGCAATACCCCAACTCCAGTTCTTCTCAGACCTCTTCTTATTTATTTATTTGTTTACTTATTTATTGTCAAAACCTTTTCTATTTCCATTAGCTAGAAACACATAAGGTCATTTTATTTAGAAAGAGAAGTAAATTTTCATTTTTGAAACTATATCTAAAACACATGATCCTAATTTGTAATCAAGAAAAATTAATGCGTAATCATGGGAACTACTTACTCATGCCTTCTGTGTGGTAATGAATGAGCATTTCTGCACTACAGGTTCTAGGAACATTAGTTCTTGGTGGAAATGCTCACAACAATGGTATGAAGATCACTATACTGTGCCTAGGAGGGGCTCTGTGCCTTTGCCACACCCAAGTGGAGTGTGACTGTAGGAGCCTTATTGGTATGGGGTCCCTGGCCCTTTCAGCATTTGCTGCAGGGGTACACAGTGCCAATTAGAGGCTTGCTTTAAAGTTATCCTTTTAAGATTTGAATGTTTGTAAATCAAAGGTTTGAATTTTTGTTCGGTTGTGATTCTTCCTTTGGAGCTGAGCAGAAAAATTCTTATATTGGTGGGAAAGAAAGAAGAGAGTGAGAGGGATAAAAACAGAGAGGGGAAGACGAAAGGAGGAGGAGGGGGAGAGGGAGAAAAGGTAAGGGCAGCAGGAAGGAATGGAGGAGGGAAGAGGAAGGAGGGAGGAGGGAGGAGGGAGGAGGGAGGAAAGAAGGGAGGGAAGGAGAAAAGCATCATAGGACAGGAGGGAAAAGAAACAATGAAAGAAAATATAAAGAAGAAAATGTGAGCAAGAAAGAAGGAAAGGAAAGAAAGGGAAGGAAAGAGAGTTGAAGGGAAGGGGAGAAAGGAGACAAAAGGAAAAGAGCGCGCAGCACGCTCTTCTTTGGAAAAGGATAAATATGAACATTTGTTAAGCACCTTTGAGGGAGAAAGCTTCGTTCTATGTGGCAGACAGGCAGCAAGCTGTCTCATTCTAGGTTCTGTTTAGCTGAGGGATGGGCAGGCCGTCACTGCTCCCCCGCCCCCATGGCCTCCCATGGTGCTTCCTTATCTGTTCCCAACTCATATTTTCAGTATGAAATCCCAAGGACACTGGCCTCCAGTTCCAGGCTGTGCTTGTGGACTGGCTCTATTCTGTATCATTCCACATGGTGTCACTCTGCCCCTGCCAAGGACACGATCATCTGCATCTTAGTTTCCAAGCAGTCTGGTTGGGTTGCTAGACTGGGAAAAGTTATATTGATCTAGAATCACAAAAGACGCCTCATCGCCTTCAGCTGTTTATGCACTGGTGGCCCACAGCTCTAGGATAGTTCCAATCCAATGCAGACAGATGGCCTTACTTAAAATAAATGTGTCACAAAACAGTACCCAAAGGGATAGGTAAGGAGGGGTAAGGGTTAGTGAAAGTGTCATAGAACTAACAATTTGAAAAATGTGAAGTATATTTTTTTCACTGTAAGATAGTGTGGTAAATTTTCCCAAATGCTTACCATTTATTTTCAAGCTTTGAACAAACAAAACATAACAGCAACAACAACAAAACCCACAAAACAAAACAACACAGTACAACAGAGGTAGCAGTTCTTATCACCAAATTGAGATACTAAGAAATTAATATTAATCTTCCTAAATGCATTTGCTGACAGTTCATTACAAATCTTCAACACGCACACACAGGCACGCATGCACCACGCACACAGCAATATAATTAAAAGTCAGTAAAGAAATTTTGGTGAGCCAGGCGTGGTGGCGCACACCTTTAATCCTAGCACTTGGGAGGCAGAGGCAGGCGGATCTCTGTGAGTTCAAGGCCAGCCTGGTCTACAGAGTGAGTTCCAGGACAGCCAGAGCTACAGGGGAACCCTGTCTCAAAAAGACAAAAAAAAAAATTTTTTTTTGGTGAGACTAAGCAAAAAGTCCACAAATAAAAATTTATCGTGACAATGAGTACATTTGTTGGATCAAAAAAAAAAAATCCAACTTCTTTATTGCCTAATCTTATCTAGATTATGGATTTAAAATATTTTATTTATTTATATATTTTTTATTTTTATGAACTTGAGTGTTTTGCCTTTATATATGTAAGTGCATAACATCCATGTCTGGTACCCACCAAGGCCAGAAATGGACAATGAGTTCTTGGAACTGGAGTTTTTTTTTTAATTTTTATTTTATGTGTATGGATGTACTGTCTGCATGTAGGTCTGTGCACCCGTGTAGTACAATGCCGCGGAGGTCAGAAGAGGGCATTGGATTCCCCTGGAACTGGAGTTCTCCTGGAATTGGAGTCACTGATGGTTCTCAGCCACCATGTGGGTGCCAGGGGATCAAACCCGGGTCCCCTGCAAGAGCAGTCGGCGCTCTTAACCATTAGGCCATCTCTCCAGCCCGGAACTGGAGTTTTAAGGACTGGTGTTAGCAGATATTTGGGTGCTGGGAACCAAACTGGGGTCCTTCAGAAGAGCTATAAGTTAGTTCTCTTTACCTAGAAGCCATCTCTCTAGTCCATAGTTAGATATTTTTGAGTAATGGGAAAGAGAAAAGATTTGAGGATTACAAAGAATTGACTTTCAGATACTCATTAGGCCTTAGAGGGGAAGGACTGGACTTGCTTTTAACACAATACCTGTCTATGAACAACCATAAGAGATGACTCAAAGGGAGGAAATCCTTAGCCCGTAGGTCTGGTGACTGAAGGTATTCAAGTCTGAAAAGTGGGGGTGTTGATAATACAGTCCAAGGAGACATTCACACAATGTTTGGCAGAATGCATGAGCTCTGGTGGGGTGGGGGGATGGAGGGGACAAGGGTCTAGATTTGATTAAAAAATATATAAATAAATAAATTTAAAAAAAAGGAAAAAAGAAAAAGAATGGCAGAGTGAACTTGAAGTTTCTTCAGCCTTGTAAGTGAGGGATCCTATAATTAAGGAACAAATATACTTCAGTATAAACCTATGCTAAAGAACCTGGAGCAGAAAAAGAATAAAAATAAATAAAAATAAAAAAAAGAACCTGGAGCAGGAAGACTGCAAGTTCAAGGGCAGAACAGTGAGGCCCTGTCTCAAAAAAAAAAGTAAATAAGCACACAGACAAACTGAGAGTTAGAAGATGATAGATGGATGGATGGATGGATGGATAGATAGATAGATGGATGGACAGATGGACAGACAGATAGACAGATAGATAGATGATGGATGGATGGATAGATAGATGGATGGATAGATAAATGGATAGATAGATACACGGATGGATAGATAGATGATAGATTGATAGATGATGGATGGATGGATAGATAGATGATAGATGGGTAGATGGATAGATAGATGGATAGATAGGTGGATGGATGGATGGATGCATAGATAGATAGATGATAGATAGATGATAGATAGATGGATAGATGGATGGATGGATGGATGGATAGATAGATGATAGATAGATAGATGATAGATGGATAGATGGATAGATAGATGATAGATAGATAGATAGATAGATGATATATGGATGGATAGATGGATAGGTAGATAGATAGATAGATGGATGGATGGATAGATAGATGGGAAAGGAGTGAAATTAAAATGTGGATTCATTTAAGTTCTGAATATTTTATGCAAAATAAATGTTTTTCCTGATCACATGGCAAGAAAAAATTCTAAATATTACTTATACGTTACCCCCTTTATCCCTGAAAGTTTGCAATTGAAAGAAAAACAGCCATATAGTTATTCCTTTCTTGCATATACCTCATCAAGTGCTAATAGCATGGTGGAATGCACTGTCCAATTGAAGAGTGTCATCTATGAACTCAAACTGACGTTTACATCCCAGGCACAAATGGCCACCCCAGAAAGTGATCTGAAAAGAACCAGAAACTCCAGGTGCCATATAGTTCTGAGCAGGTGTGATAAACTTGGGGGAAGGGCAGGAATTTTAATGTAGCCATAAGCACCTCTGAGTGAATGCTGCAGGTGACTTTTTTTTTTTTTACTGCAACTGTTGTAGAGAATTTGCCTCCTCATTTTCCTATTACTTTCTTATATGTTTGCTAGATTTGACTTCTTCTTGAATATAAATTAGACTATACTCTGGGTATCTTGCTGCATCTTCAGTTTCTTACCATTTGTTTACTTAGGCATTTATGAAATAGATACAAGGGTCCCCTGATAATTATGAGGTACAATGGTAGGTAATGAATGACGTACAGCAGCAGAATGAATGGGAGAGTAGACCATGCCAATGAATGAGACAGTAGACTGTGCCAATGAATGGGACAGTAGAACATGCCACTCGTGGAGCAACTGACATGGCTCATGGAGTAAGGCATCATGAGGAAGGGTCAGCTAGTCCTGCCTTTCCTTTTGAGCAAAAATCTTAAGAGGCTATCATGATGAAGTTGGTACTTACAGTGGAATTTACAGAGTGTAAGCAGGCAGGCAATCGGGCCATCCAGTGGTGTGAGTGTCATTGGGACACTGTTGGCTCGCTGAGGAATTAGAGGAAGGTCAGATCAGAGCTGGACATGTCTGATGGATGCTGCGCCATTTTGCCAGTTCTCTCTCAAGATGTTGAGTGACCTGTCTGCTCTAACTCTTTCTCCTACTCTTCCAATCTGATGCAAGTTCCTCCTTCCTTGCCTCAGTTAGCTTCTGTTGTTGCTCCTGTGGTAAGACATAAATGTGCCTCAGTTGCAACTTCAGCAGTCTGCTGTCCTTCCCCAACATGCTGACTCTATCTCCAAAGGGGAAAACTCTGAGGACCTAACTGACTTGGCCAAAGCCCTCCTGGGCCTCAGCATATGCCAGGATAACCCTTCTTCATGGACTTCACCATACTCCAGGATAACCCTTCCTCATGAGCCCAAAACATCAGGGTCTAGCCTCTATCATGGGTGGCCTCTCTATACCCTTAAACACGCACATCTTCTATTGTACTTTGTCTTTGCTTAAGAACTCCGATGGGGCTGGAGAGATGGCTCAGTGGTTAAGAGCACTGACTACTCTTTCAGAGGGCCCGGGTTCAATTTCCAGCACTCACATGGTGGCTAAAAACAATCTTTAACTCCAGTTCCAGGGGAATTCAACGCCTTCTTCAGAACTCTGCAGCATTGCATGGCATGGGTGCACCAACCTACAGCCAGGCAGTACACTCATACACATAAGAAGCACCTTTAATCCTAGTACTCGGGAGGCAGAGGCAGGCAGATCTCTGTGAGTTCAAGGCCAGCCTGGTCTACATTGCAAGCTCCAGGCCAGCTGGGACTAAAGGGAGACCCTATCTCAAAAAGACAAAAAAGTATGTAAAAAAAAAAAAAGAAAAAAGAAAGAACTCTGATATCTTTACCCATTCCTGCCTGTTTTTACAAGGAACCCTGTCCTTCTCTTCTTTTTATGAGGATTTGCACATTCCAGTAAGTTATTTTGTGTCTCTCAAGTAATTTTTCACATTTATAAAATTTAAGTTCCTAGAGATTTTACCAACCTGTGTGATAATGAATGTAAAGTGCTGGCACAAAAAGACAGAATTGAGAAGAGTGAAAAGATACATGTAACACACACACACACACACTTCAAGCTCTGCTAGGACATACTGGTTGCTCTATGCCAGGTGATTATAAGCATTAAGGGCAATGATTAAGAAGACAAGCCAAGATGCAGGACAGGGTATGCATATGTCTGTCTTATGACTGTCTGGAAGCCTTAAAAATCTACATACCAGATACATCTTTCAAGCTCAGTTCAGATTGCGAGCTTTCCATTTTGGTTTTCCAGCAAATAGGGCTGCATTTTAGTGAGGCTGTTGAGAATGCATGAAGCTGGAAGAGGTTTCCAGAAAGCATCTGAAGAGCATCCTATAGTGCTACAATGACCAAGGTTGGGTGGGGCTCAGAGTTCATGACGGAGAAGGAAAGGTCAATGCCTCTGGCTTTCAGCCTGGGCCTCTCAGATGATCATCTGCCAATAATCTGGATGAATCCAAAACAAGAGAGACTATGGGTTAGAACTTAGTCATATCGGGGTGGCCTGGCATACCTTAGTGTCTGGCCAGAAGTGCAATAAGTCCTCATTACTGAGATTTGCACGTTATAGTTCTTTCATGTACAATGTCTAGAATTTAAAAAAAACAACATTTCCAATGAGATCAGGACATGGCTTACACAGCCAAGAACCAAGAAAAGAAAAAAGAGAAAAAGATGATAAAAACAAACCTAAAATAGAACCAGAGGAAATCCATTTAGTACACAGAGACTTTGGAATAGGTATAATCAATATGTTGAAGAAATTAGATGCAAGGGTAGAAAATATGTAAAAGAGTACTATAGAGTATAAGAATAAAATACTTCTGAAATTTCAAGTGCAATAACTGAACTTCAACACTCAGTAGATGTACTTAAGGGAAAATTGTACACAGTTAAAGGGAAGATTAGGAAACAGGAAGATGGGTCAGAAAAAATATCGAGATGGGATTCAGAAAGTGTAAAAGGTAGAAATGTTTTAAGAAAAGATGAGATAGATCAGACAGGGTGCAAACACTTAGTGTATGGCTTTACTAAGTTTATAAAAAAGAAAAATCAAAAACAGAATTGGATAGGGAATAAAAAGATAATGAGTATCAGTTTTACAACATAAACTAGAGACAAGAATCTATAATCTCAAAAGGATACCACAGTACTGACAGAATGAATACCATGGTGATAGCTAGATTAATTAATTTTGATAAAAGCCTGAGAAAAGTACCCAGAGAAAGAACCATCTGGTCATTATAGTTACTTCTATTAATTATATTATAACAAAATTCCTCTTAGAGAATTTATTTTGGAAAATCTTGTGAATCAATTTAGAAAACATGTAAAATATAATATTTTCTAAAATTAATTTAAAATGATGCCTCATATATTATTATTTTTTCATTTAAAAAATTTATTTATTTATTTTTAAGGGATTTGCCTCATATATTATTACATATTGTTGAAACAATTATCATCCTAATACATTAGAAAATGCTATAATTGTATTTGTACTTTATTTACTTTATGATAAATACATGCATGATGTTAATACTGGTTTGAATTTTACCCATGCAAAAAGTCCTAAATAAAAAGCAAATAACCTTAAAAAAGAAATTTTCTCATATATATTATTTATCTAAGTTTCTTTGAAGTAAATTGTTTAATTAGTATTATTCTAAGTATAAAAAACTATTTTTTTCATTATATAGATCAGAGAAATACAGACATGAAATTAAATTTTTCTGTGTCATAGAACACAGAAACCAGAAGAAGGCAACCTGATTTATATTCATTAAAAATTGGATAAAGATGGGATGGAGGGAAGGCTCAGGGATGAGGAGCACTTGCTGCTCTTGAGGAGACCTAGGGTTTGATTCCCAGCATCCACACTGTGGCTAACAACCATCTGTAACTCTAGTTCCAGGGGATACCTCTTCTGACCTCTGTGGGCATTGCACAATACAGATGCACTTACATCCATGAAGGTAATACACTCATACACATAAAATAAAGTAATAAATAAAATATAGTTTAAAAATTAAATAAAGAGCCACGATGGTGCATGTCTTTAATCCCAGCACTCAGAAGGCAGAAGTAAGTGGATTTCTGTGACTTCATGGCCAGTCTGGTTTACATAGTGAGTTCCAGGTAGCCAGGGCTACAGGGAGACCCTGTCTCAAAACAAACAAACAAACAAACAAACAAACAAACAAAAGACTAAAATACAGAAGGAAAAAATTTGGTACATTCTTAAGCGCATTGTGTTAAATGAAGTGGGAAGTAATAGCATGGAGCAAACAGGAGAGCCTATGTTTCTGTTTGCCTTTCCTAATTCTGAGACCCAGGGAATTCATGAACTTTTTAGGAAGATGAAATAAGCCACAGGCCAGCAGCATTTCCAAGTAAACCTTCTCCTGTTAGCCTCCTAATGTTCCTGAACTATGATGGACTGAACATAGACTCACAGATAAAGATCCCCTCCCCCAGGCAGAACAAAGCTTCTGTGAATAAAAAGCCAAAGAAGCAGTGAACAGAAGATTTATACTTCCAAATACTCCATTTGGGTAAAATATTAAGTAGAATATACAAATTGCTGTGTAGAAAGTTTTTCATCTTTCTTAATAAGTGAGAAGACAGTAATAGCTATAAAAACACTCAGGTAAAGAAGAGAATGAAATAGCATTTGTATAAATAGGAAATGATGAAGTTGAAATTGATCACTAGGGGACTGGATAAGCAGCAAATGAGATGCTACTGGGTAAGTGGCTGTGGTACCAATGGCAAGTCTACTACAGATGATACGCAGAGCCCAGCGGAAATGGATGAGGAAATACCAGAGAGAAGAAAAAGACACAGGACAGAATGAGATGGCTGGGTACAACTTTTCCAAAAATGGGAAGATAGACAGAATGGAGGAAATGTAAAGGTTAAAAGTAAAGTGTCCAAGAATTTATAGAATTAAAAACAAGTCATCTAAAAGTCATGAGGGCCTGGTGGTACACGCTTTGAATCCCAGCATCCAGGAGGCAGAGGCAGGCAGATCTCTGTGAGTTCAAGGCCAGCCTGGTCTACATAGTAAGCTCTGGGTCTGCTGGGGATATAGGGAGACCCTGTCTCAAAGCAACAACAACAACAACAACAACAACAGCAAAAATCTACAAGTCACAAGTAAAGGAAGCTTAACTTAGAGCAGCTACAGAATCTCAAACAAGAGGCTATCTTGTAAGAACATGTAAAGAAAAGTAAACTTCTTACAAGAGTAGTCAAGGATCAGGAGACACCAAATTTCTCCCCAGGAGAACTTTCAGCCTTATAGGATGCAGAGTGCTTTCCAGGGACAGAATGACACTGTGTTTCACAAAGTAACTGGGGCGGGGGGTGAGGGGGGTGCAATCTGAATGTGAGGAGAAACAGAGCAAAGTAGAGGATAGTTGCCTCTGTGTATACATCTAAGGGAGCTTGAATTAGGTAAAATGATTACAAGGCACATCCAAGCTGCTAGAGATTTTTGTATTTATTTTTATTGTATTTATTCAAGTGATTTGGTTCTTCTATCTACCACCAAAAATAAGGTTAAACATATGACCTATTTTTTCTAGCTTTTAAAGATACATTTTATTATTGTTATTTATGGATATGTATATATCTATTTGAATGTATCCACACTTGGATACAAGTGCCCACAAGGCCAGACGAGGGCATTGGATCCCCCTAGAGCCACAGTTACAGGCATTTGTGAGCGGCCAACATGGGTGCTAGGAAATGAACTCAGGTCCTCTGAAAGAACAGCAAATGTCCTTATCAACTGAGTCATTTCTCCACCCCCGTGTTGTTTTTTTAACTTTCAAAATGAAATTTATTATTTGACAGTTTTCTATGTGTATGTAATGGATTTGATTACTATCAATCCACACCCTATTATTTCTCTCTCCCTCCTGTCAAGGCTCACCCCAATACAAACAAAACTAGGGGCAAGATCTCAATTCAGCAAAAAATAAATGTTAACACAGAAAGAAGTCACTGGTTAGATGGGTGCTAAATAGTTGTATTAACAGCTCTGCATTTTTTATCTGTGCTCCTTGATTTCAAATCCTGGCTCTAAGGTTTTGGAGTGTTGTGTTCTTAAGTTAGGTGAGGACATGCTCACTTATTTGTAACGTGAATTGTTGTAGCATCTGTCTGAAGTGGCTGTTGTGAGGATTGAATTGTTTGCACAAATTCATGTTTAAGGAAGAAATGCCATACATAAGCATTTACAAAGCAGTCGCTAGAGTGATGGGTCAATGTGAAATTTACACTTTCTACTACTTTTCTAAAGAGTTCTGTATCAGCATATGAAATCCAATATCTTCTTCCTTTCCATGTTACTTTTGTAAAAACAGCAAAGTATTTGAATAGCTGAAAAGAAGCTGCATAGGAAATAAAAGCCCAAGTAACCAAAAGTTGACTCATCAAATATGGTCTGTAAGATCAAAGTATTACCGAGATGAGATGGGGCCATTTTATGTAGAGATGCTCAGAACCAGGTGACCCACAAAAGGCCATATAATCTGCTGTGCAGATAAGACACACGGCTACTAACCAGTACTCACTCGTTTCTCCCACTGACAAGAATATGAACATTTTGTTGGTTGAATGAATATGAATAACATCAACCTCCATCCTAAAGGACCCATCATGGCCTGCATGAAAGCAAATAACTACTGTCCTTAAAGATGACAAGTTTAATCCACAGTTAAAAATCTTCTGTCAGGCCAGTGCTTTCTGGAGCCTTTGAGCTGTCGTGGGAACCCATGTTCCCTGCTGTAGGGAGTAAACACTCCCTAAGAGCACTGTCATGCAGTCACTCCTCTGGTTTCTTCATCTTTCCTAAAGATGAAGATTCTCAAATGTTCCTTATTAATTTCAAAACAAAATTTAAATCGGCCTAAAGACCTCTTTCTTATAATGACATTATAAAATCAAAAACTTTTATCTGCGCTTCAAAGTTTAGAGAAACAAAGATGTCCTATTTCTTCTTAGCAACTTTCCTGTGACCTCAGTGCCACTAATACAGAGTGTTAAAGTCATTTTTACAGAAAGCTTCTGAATTTAGTGACTCCTGATTTTGTCCAGGGATGAGAGAAAAAGAGAACAAGGTCACACACTCCTAACAAATGTAATAGACAAACGCCACACTTTAGTTTGTTAAGGAACTCATTGAACTCAGCCAAAATATGCTTATTAAGATAAGTGACAATCTTGATCCCCCTGGGAAACAAAAAACTAGAAACTACATTTCAGCACACCACCAATGTTTCTGCTGCTAAAATACGCAGTAGAACCAACATGCTCATTTGGGGAATGTTCACTTTTGCTAATATGGTGCCTCAATCTTCAGAAGAATATTCCTCAACAGTTCCTAGTAACTGTGGCACATTTCCCATCCTCTTGTGACCATCCGTGGTTTCTTAGAGGTGTCAAACACTAGACTCTTGT
Source organism: Rhizomys pruinosus (assembly GCA_009823505.1). Lineage (NCBI taxonomy): Eukaryota > Metazoa > Chordata > Mammalia > Rodentia > Spalacidae > Rhizomys > Rhizomys pruinosus. Next base: position 216,275 of record VZQC01008021.1, read on the forward strand.
TAGAAGAACAACTCGTTCATTTGGAAGACCTGACATGCCTTTTAGTGTTAACTTGACACAATCTAGGGTCTCCTGAAAACCCTCACTGAAGGATTTCCCAGACTCAGTCCATGTCTTGATTGGTGATTGATGTGGGAGGCCCAGCCCACTGTAGGCACCACCATCCCTTGGCAGATGGGCTTGGGCTGTTAAAAGAAGCTAGCTGAATGCAGTGTGAGTTAGCTAATAAGCACTCTGCCCATGGGTTTTCTGCCTCCTGGTTTGTGAGTTCCTGTCCTGTCTTCCCTCAATGAGAGATTGTGATCTGGAAGTAAATGTAAGGCAAATAAACCCTTTCCTCCCCAAGTTGCTTTTGATCAGAGTGTTTAATCACAGCAACAAAAAGCTTTGCTCAATGAATGTGGCATTCTTAGAAGCTGGAGAGTGGGCACAGTTGGTGTAGAGCTTGCTGCACGGCCTGAGCTTGGGGTTTGATGGTCAACTAGTGTAGCCCAATCTATGAGCTGTAGGTGCAGAAAGACCCTGCCACAAAACACAAGGTGGAGAATGATTAAAGAAGACACCAGATGTCAACCTTTGGCCTCCATACATGAATGTGTAGACATGCATATTGTCTACATACACACATGGAGAAATACAGAAAGGAATGAAAGAACAAATAACACGATACCGCTATTTTATATTTTATTTATTTATGTTTATGTGTACTGAGTGTATTGCCTGCATGTATGTAAGTGCACCCATGTTGTGCAATGCCTGAGGAAGTCAGAAGAGGGTGTTGAATTCTCCTGGAACTGGAGTTAAGGATGATTGTTAGCTGCCTTGTGGTTTCTGGCAATTGAAGCCATGTCCTTTGCAGGAGCAGCCAGTGCTCTTAGCAGGTGAGCCATCTTTCTAGCCCCAATACTATTATTTTTTAAACTTCAAATCAATTACAGAAAATCTTCTTTCTCTATAGAGAAAGACCTCTGAGATAATGTAGAGAAAGCAGGTGAGTCAATGGTGCCTGTCCTATCGCCTCTGTTTCTCATACTGTCCTGACAGGGCAGACATGTGTTTTCCACAGTACTATCTTTTCCTGTGCTGCTTCCAATGCAGAAGACTTCACAGCACTAAACATGCATTTTATTCCTGTTTAGAATCTATATTGCTTGCAATTCACAGATTTTAAGAATGTTAACAGTGTAGTTACTAGCACATTTTCTCACCCCTGAGATGGGCAAGAATATACAAGGTGGGCTTCTCTATGATTGAGGGCAACCCTTTCTGTATGTTAGTAGAAATCTCCATGCTTTGCCTTAACTCCACAGAGTAGCAAACACCACAAGGAGACAAGCCAGGGTTTGGAAGGTCTTTGGTGCTACCCAGGCACTGGGAAGCCCTTCTTCTCTGCCCATAGCTAGATGATTTACCCTTAGCATGACGATATCAGGCTCCAAGGAAATCCCAGAAGGCTCCAATTTCTACCCTCCTTACAAAATTCATCTAGCAGATCAAAACTTTCAGAAATAATAATATTGTCACCTGGACCTCTACGTCAAACACAGCTTTTTTGACAAGGAAACTTTACCTGACTCCAGCACCGCCCATGAGGAAAACGAGTTTTCATTCTGTGTAGCCATGGGTTGTCCATCCCATGGATCTCTAACTTTAGGAAAGTGAAGTAGGAGAAAAAATTTGAAGCCTTTTGTCAAGCACCTAAAATACTCTCATTATGGTGATAATTCCAAAGTATGAAAAGACTGAGGTCACTCAGAGACTAAGCCCAAGGACTCACCCTCTCCAAAGCCAAAGTCACTACAACCCTTATTTCTTTATAGATTATGGTTCACAGAGAGCACCCTGGAATTCAAAGTATGCTGGATAATCACTGTAGTGAAATCATAGGTGATAGGTATCTGTATCTCTCTATCTTTCAAGCAGACAGAATCCATCTGAAATGAAGACACACTATGGACCAAATTCACTTGGGTTATTTTCAGAGATAAGAACACAAATAAGCATGTTGTCTCAGAAAACTAAACATAGCAGAGGCAGTATAAATATAACTGAAGGGAATTTTGTGATATGAACATGAAAATGTAAGATTTCCATCTTTAGCTAAATCTTTCTTGATATTGTAGCACACAAAACCTGCTAATAGATTAAGATATAGTTCCTCAATATTTTTAAAAGGCATCAAAATACCAATTTAAACTTAAATTTTCTGATACATTTCTCTTAAATGTCTTTTAAACACAGCAGATAATAATAATACTTCCTTCAACTAAATAATCTGAAATGGTTTGTAGGGGCTGATTTTACTCCCCCCCCCCCGAACTATTTTTGTGTTTCCAGTGACTGCAGCCTATTTTACTGATGTTTAAACACAGCAATCATATTGCAACTTTCAATGGCTAAAGACAATGCCAAGTATATTGTTAGGGGAAAGTTCATAGTTCCCTACTTAGTGTGTACTTTTAAGGAGGTGAAAACATGAAGAAAATAGAGCAATGAAAGTTGGGTCTCAGGTATGATCTGACGTTACTGCTCACTGCGCAGTAAGCATGCGAAGTTCATACTGTAACAGTATGTTTCCACATGGGAAGACAACACCTACAGAAGCTGTTCTGCTAAGAAACATTCTGGTGCGACTTCACTGTGGGTGCCAGAGGCTGAAGGCCCCAAAGCGGAGGGAAAGTTCATCTCTGCACCCAGCTTTCTTGGCAAAGGAAGAAAGTGCTGTATTGTTCTGCACACAAAGCACCCCCATTACAGCTCAAGATGTTCTTTTCCTTCTAATCCTCATTTGTACCCCTTAGCCATTTGTTTAGAATTAAATTAACTGCAATTTGGAAGCTGCGGATGAAAGGTGCGGCACTGAGTGGATATCACGTTTCCTGAATGGTGCCGTCCGGGCTCTTTCACTGCCATTCACTGTACTTGAAAGGGTGTAGTGTGTGAATTGTTGGACTGTCACTCGGCAGAGAAGTCTAGCAGACAGAGTTACCATGGAAACAGCAGGAAAAAGACAATTAACAAAATGGCTCTGATTTTTTTTTTCTTCCTATTTCTTTTTCTACTCTGGATTTAGGGAGGACTCCCTCCACTTAAAACACACACTCATACATACACACAGGCACACTGAAAAAAGCTAATATTTGAACTTCTATTTACTAAGTTGGATTCTTCTTTGGGTAGCATCAGTGAATTCAAACAAAAATCATACTTGTAATATAAAATTTTTATAAATGGTCCTCTCAAATTATCCCTCCCCTTCTCCCAGGTTTTTGTTCTTTTCAGACTTTGGAAGAATTCTTTGGCAATATCCTTAGGTAAGCGACTGTTAATGAGCACAGCCTGTGATTTTAACCCTGGCACATTCACTAGGCTTTTAATTAGTCCCTCTCGCCATCACTCCCGTGACAGAAACACAATGTAGACCCAAGGGCTTAAACCAAAAGGGGGCTCTCTTTAGATTTCTCAGCTTTAGTCTGAGCTGGAACGTGTAGAAAAGCTGGTCATGAGCAGCCACTGTGGACTAAGCTTGTGCCAGAATAGTTAAGGGGAGTGATGAGGGAAAGCTTGATGCCGTCACCGATGTTAAAGAGCAGCTCAATCCAAAGTTCGTCGGACATTTATTTCCTTGAAAAGACTATTCCTAAGTAAAAGAAATTATTGTACATGTAAGCATTATAATTAAGGCAAAATATGAGTGGGAGAACCGTCGAAACCATATGTCAACTATTCCACTGAAATGAAACACGTGCTCTGCAAATCAACACCCCAAGACCAAAGACGAACTTAGGAGCAAAGTAAAAAGTGTTCTTGAATGTTTTTTATCTACAGCTGTTCGCCTCATGAGCCTCTGGAAAAGTCCAGTTCAGCATGAAGCCTAAACCCAGCAGTGATCTTGAGCTTCCTCTGAGCTTGGTAGTCATATTTTAAAGCTGTCTTCCTGAATGGTGTGTGGAAGGTCTGTTATTTTGGAGACAGCCTTTCCCATCCTTGAGTGCATGGGCAGGCCTCCAGAAATCAGTCTTAAAATCTCCCTCAGTCAAGAAGGTGTTGTTTTAGGTATTCTTTGATTTTTTTTTTAATAGTTAATCTAATTCTATATCTCAGGCTGACCTGGATATCCCTGTAATATGCTTTCTCAGCTTCCCTAGTTGGGATTACAGGCATGAGACACCATGCTTGTGGTCAATGTTCTTTTTTTTTTTCATAAATTTATTTTTATTTTTTTAACAAATCTAGACCCGTGTTCCCACCCATTCCCCCACCCTGCCAGAGCTCGTGCATTCTGCCAAACATGCTTTTCATTTCTTTCTCACTCTTTCTCAATATTCCCCATGAGGAAGTTGACTGTTTTGAGTAGAAGTTCACTGTTTCAGTCAGTTCTTTGATGCAGTCCTTTCTGTTGTTGTTGTTTCCAATATGCATTAGGACCAACTGCTTTGGACAAAAGCTCAGGAGACCCTACACAAGAAATACTTACAACTAGGTAATTGGCACTAGCATCCACAGATGAGGGATACCATTCATCGTTTGTTTTGCTGGGACTGTGTTACTTCACTCAGCATGATGTCCTCTAGCTCCAGCCATTTTCCTGCAAAGCTCGTGATGTCGTCTTTCTTTCCTGCTGCATAGAACTCCATTGTGTAGATGTACCACATTTTCTCTATCCACTCATCAGTTGAGGGGCATTTAGGTTGGTTCCAGCTCTTTGCTATTGTGAAGAGAGCTGAAATAAACATGGCCGTGCATGTATCTCTGTGGTGGCGTAAGTCTTGAGGGTACATGCCCAGGAGTGGTATGGCTGGGTCGGGTGGCAAGTTCATTCCAAGTCTTCCAAGGGTTCTCCACACTGCTTTCCATAGTGGCTGTACGAGTTTACATTCCCACCAGCAGTGGATGAGTGTTCCCCTTTCCCCACAACCTCTCCAGCACTTGGTATCATTTGTTTTCTTGATCCTAGCCAGTCTTACTGGAGTAAGATGATATCTTAAAGTGGTTTTGATTTGCATTTCCTTAATGATTAGTGATGTTGAGCAGTTCTTGAGGTGTTTCTCAGACATCTCTAATTCCTCGCTTGTGAAGTCTCTGTTCAGTTCTTTGCTCCATCTATTGAGCGGGTCGTTTGTTTTCTTTTTTCTTTGTTTTTTGAGTAGTTTATATATTCTGGAAATCAATGCTTTGTCAGATGTATCTGCAGTGAAGGTTTCCTCCCACTCTGTGGGATTTCTCTTCACTTCCTTGATTGTTTCTTTTGATGTACAGAAGCTTTTGAGTTTGATGAGGTCCCATTTGTCAATTGTCGACCTTAATTCTTGTGCAGCTGCTGTCTGATTTAGGAAGTCTTTTCCTACGCCTATGTCTTGTAGTCTGCTGCCAACTTTTTCTTCTATCACCTTCAGAGTTTGGGGTTTCACGTTGAGGTCTTTAATCCATCTGGAGTTGACTTTTGTACAGGGTGAGAGGTAGGGGTTTAATTTCATTCTTCTACAAGTGGTGATCCAGTTTTGCCAACACCACTTGCTGAAGATGCTGTCTTTTCTCCATTGTGGTTTCTTGGCCCCCTTGTCAAATATGAGATGGCTGAAATTGTATGTGCTCAGATTTGGATCTTCGGTTTTGTTCCATTGGTCAACAGGTCTGTTTTTGTGCCAGTACCAGGCTGTTTTTATGACTATAGCCCTGTAGTATAGTTTAAAATCTGGTATAGAGATCCCTCCTGTGTAGCTCTTTTCACTCAGGATTGATTTGGCTATTCGGGGTCTTTTGTTTTTCCAAATGAATTTAAGAACTTTTGTTTCCAAGCCTGTGAAGAAACTCTTGGGGATTTTGATTGGGATTGCATTAAATCTATACAAGAGTTTTGGTAAAATGGACATTTTTACAATGTTAATTTTCCCAATCCATGAGCATGGGAGGTTTTTCCATCTTCTGAGGTCTTCTTCAATTTCTTTCTTTAAGGGTTTAAAATTTTTGTTGTAGAGGTCTTTGGTGTCTTTGGTTAGGTTTGTTCCTAGGTATCTTATTGTTTTTGAGGCTATTGTGAGTGGGAAGGTCTCTTTGAATTCTTTCTCCAGTTGCTTGTTCTTGGTGTAAAGAAAGGCCATTGATTTTCTAAGGTTAATTTTGTATCCTGCCACTTTGCTGAAGCTGTTAATCGTTTCTAGGAGTTTTCTGGTGGAGTTTTTTGCATCCCTTAAGTAAACAATCATATCATCAGCAAATAGGGATAGTTTGACTTCCTCTTTTCCAATTAGTACTCCTTTAATATCCTTTTCTTGCCTTATTGCTCTAGCAAGTGTTTCAAGCACTATATTGAAGAGGAGTGGTGATAGGGGGCAGCCTTGCCGAGTTCCTACCTTTAAAGGGAATGTTTCTGTCATTTCCCCATTTAGGATGATATTGGCTGTGGGTTTCCTGTATATGGCTTTGATTACATTGAGGAATGATCCCTCCAATCCAATTCCTTCTAGGACTTTAAGCATGAAGGGATGCTGGATTTTGTCAAAGGCTTTTTCAGCATCAATTGAGATGATGGTGTGGTTTTTGTCTTTGATTCCGTTTATGTGTTTGATGATGTTTATTGATTTTCGTATGTTGAACCATCCCTGCATCTCTGGTATGAATCCAACTTGGTCATGATGGATGATCTTCTTGATGTGGGTCTGTATGCGATTTGCCAGTATTCTGTTTAGAATTTTGGCATCTGTGTTCATGAGGGAGATGGGTCTATAATTCTCCTTTTTAGTTGGATCTTTGCCTGGTTTTGGTAATAGAGTGATGTTGGCTTCATAGAAGGAATTTGGGAGAATTCCCTCTGATTGTATACTTCTAAACAGTTTCAGAAATAATGGTTGTAGGTCTTTTTGAAATGTTTTATAGAATTCTGCTGTGAAACCGTCTGGGCCTGGGCTTTTTTTAGTTGGGAGGCTTCTTACTACATCCTCTATTTCTTCATATGTTATGGGTCTGTTTAAGCTGCTGGTCTCCTCTTGGCCAAGCTTTGGTGATTCCCAAGATTTCAGATATTCATCCATTTCTTCTAGATTTTCAAACTTGGTAGAATATAGGTTCTTGTAATATTCCCATATAATTTTCTTGATCTTTTCCTTGTCCGTTGTGATATTTCCCTTTTCATCACAGATTGTATTGATTTGGAGTTGTTCCTTCTTTCTTTTTGTTAACTGGGCTAGAGGTCTGTCTATCTTGTTTATTCTTTCAAAGAACCAACTTTTGGCTTCATTGATTTTTTGTATTGTTTTCTTTGTTTCTATTTCATTGATTTCTGCTCTGATTTTTGTTATTTCTTCCTGTCTGTTGCGTTTAGGGTTCATCTGTTGTTGCCTCTCAAGTGCTTTTAGCTGTAGTGTTAGATCATTCACTTGTGCTCTTTCTGTTTTTCTAATGTAGGCACCCAGGGCTATAAATTTCCCTCTTAGGACTGCTTTTAAGGTATCCCATAGGTTTTGTTGTGTTGTATTGTCATTGTCATTCAGTTCCAGGAATGTTTTTATTTCTTTCTTTATCTCTTCCTTGACCCATTCATTATTCAAGAGTGTGTTGTTTAGTCTCCATGTGTTCTTGTAGGCAGGAGGGCTTGTCCTGGTGTTGATGTTGAGCTTCATTGCACTGTGGTCTGACAGGATGCATGAAATTATTTCAATCTTTTTGTATTTGTAGAGGTTTCTTCTGTGTCCCAGGATGTGGTCGATTTTGGAGAATGTTCCGTGGGGTGCTGAGTAGAAAGTGTATTCTCTGGTATTAGGATGGAATGTTCGGTAGAGGTCTATGAGGTCCATTTGGTGTATCATATCGTTCAGTTCAGATGTCTCTCTGTTTATTTTTTGTCCTGTTGACCTATCCAAAGGACTCAGTGGGGTATTGAAATCTCCCACTATGAGTGTGCTGGGGTTAGTCTGTGACTTGTGGTCCTGGAGAATTGTCTTTATAAAGTTTGGTGCACCAGAATTTGGGGCATATATATTCATAATTGTGAAATCTTCTTGGTGGATTGTTCCTTTGATGAAAATGTAATGGCCTTCTTTGTCTCTTCTGATTTCTTTTACTTTGAAGTCTATTTTATCCGATATTAAAATAGCAACACCTGCTTTCTTTTTGGTACCATTTGCTTGGAATATTTTTTTCCATCCCTTCACTTTAAGGTGGTGCCTGTCCTTGAAGGTAAGATGTGTTTCTTGTAGACAGCATATCGATGGATTCTGTTTCCTAATCCAGTCTCCCAGTCTATGTCTTTTGATTGGGGAATTTAGTCCATTAATATTTAAGGTTATGACTGATAGGTTTGTGTTGCTTCCTTTTGCCTTATTATCCATTTGCGGTTTTGGTTTAGGTTTCTACTTCTGCAGTTATGCTTTTATTGATTTCTCTTTCTAGGTGCCTGGGGTTGGTTGCTCCTTTCTTCTGTTCTTTGAATTGCTTCAAGTATTCTCTGAAGGGTTGGTTTTCCGGACATGTATTCTTTCAAGTTGTTTATGTCATGGAAGATTTTTCTCTCTCCTTCAACTATAATTGACATTTTTGCTGGGTATAGTAACCTGGGTTGGCATCTATTGTCCCTTAACACTGGGAATGCTTTGCTCCAGGTTCTTCTTGCTTTCATAGTTTGCGTTGAGAAGTCAGTTGTAATTCTGATAGGTTTCCCCTTATAGGTCACTTGTTGTTTTTCTCTTGTGGCTTTAAGGATTTTGTCTTTGTTTTGGGTGTCTAGCATTTTAACTATGATGTGGCGTGGAGAATTTCTTTTCTGATCTTGTCTGTTTGGAATTCTATGTGCTTATATTGGTATTGGTTTGTCCTTTTTTAGTTTGGGGAAGTTTTCATCTATTATTCTGTTGAAGATCTGATCAATACCATTCTCTTGGGATTCTTCTCCTTCCTCTATTCTTATGATACGGAGGTTTGATCTTTTCATAGTGTCCCACAGATCCTGGATGTTCCATTTTTGTGTATTTTAAAATTTTTCATAATCTTTCTTTGAGGTTTTTAGTTGTTCTGTGTTATCTTCCAGGTCTGATATTCTTTGTTCGCTTCCTCCATTCTGCTTGTGAGGCTTTTTGCATTCCTTTCCTCTTGAATGGATGAGTGTTTGATTTCCTTTTTCATTTCCTCTTCTGATTTCTTTAGTATTTCTACTTCTTTTTGGAGCTTCTCGATCTCTTCTTGGTTCGCTGGTTGGTTTCTTTATCTTTTTCAGCATGGGATCTTTTCTGTGTTTCTACTTCCTTCCGGAGCTTGTCATTCTCTCTCTCTCTCTAGGTCCTTCTTGAGTTCCTCATTCTCTTTTCTTAGTTCTTTAATTTGTTTTTTATGATCTTGTAGTTCTTTAAATATGTTCCTAATTGTGTTTCTGATGTCTGTGTCCTGGGGCATCCCCAGAGGGACCCCACTGCAGGAGTCTTCCATAGTGTTGGTAAAGCTTGGTGTGGGATTATCCTGCCCCTTTCCAGTGTTGTCTCTTCTTTGTGGTCCTGGCATACGGGCTTCTCCTTGCCTGTATTCCAATGTGAGTCCTAAATGCCTCTTCACTGTGTTGAAGGCTTGCTTTGCTTGCTCCTTCAGATGCCTCTTCGTAATCCCAGTTTGCAGGTGGGGGAGTGCTCTTCAGCCGGTGCCCCGGTACCTTCCACTGGCCTCAGGAGATCTCAGATCTCAAGAGTCACACAAGCCCACCTTTAATACCGGCTGGGAGGATAACTCCACAGCCACAAACGCCAATCAAGCCAAAGACAGCTGGATTATGGGATCAACAATCAGCTTTGCTGAGGCACCCAGTTCCTACCTGTCTCCTGCTCTTCCTTCCGCTGGCCTCAGGAGGTCTCGGTCAATGTTCTTTGACTCCTCAGAAAATTCTGTTTACTTCTCTGTTGATCTTTTCCAGTTGGCAATAGTAAGTGTGGTGTGTATTATTCAGCAGAGAATTCCAGGTAAGATTTTTAGGCAAGAAATATATTTCACATTTTAAAATTTGTGTGAATTAAAAGAATGCATTCATTTCTGCAAAATTCTTTATATTAAACATTATGAAATGACACTAAACACACACAGAAAACTGGAAGACATTCTTGACTTGAGTATTTGCTTTGAGACAGGATCTTATATATCCCATGCTAGCTTCAAATCTGATATGAAACTGGGATTGACTTTGGACTTCTGATACTCCCACCTCCACCTCCTGAGTGCTAGGACAACAGACATGGAGGACCACACCAGGTTTATGAGGTGCTGGAGATGGAACTCAGGGCTTTATGGCTGAGCCTCATCTCTGTTTCTGTTTTTGAAGGACATTACACATTTATAATATGAAGTTAAATATATTGAACTTGAGAGACCCCACCATCCATAATGCCACCCCTGGGACCCCATAGAGTCTGAACCAAACTGCAATTTAGTTTATCTCTCAACCTTCATCAAAGAAGTTTCTTCCTGCAATAGAAAACAATGAACACATATACCAACAATTGGTCAACACACAGAGAATAAGAGACTGGGGGCATGCTCAGTCCCAAGCAGGATAACTATGTCAAACACCCTGCTCTCTAAGGATCAGAGATCTTCATGGAAGAGAAGGTAGAAAAATTAGAAGAACTAGGGGTATGGGAAGACCTCCAAGACACAGTGTTTTCCAGATAGCAGGGAACCTGCACATATAAACTCATGGCAACTGTACAGCAAGCTCAAGCCAGACAAAACCCCTACATGGAGTGGGAGAGGTAGTAGGCACAAGGTCCCATACCTGGATACTGGTATTTGGTAGCTGCCTGGACAGGAAAAGTCAGTTTACATGAAGACTGTGACCACAGCAGTTTCCACAGCAAGAATATTTGGGCTGCACACATTAAACTCAGTGTGTGTGTGTGTGTGTGTGTGTGTGTGTGTGTGTATGGGGGGATGAACATGAAATTGGGCAGATAGAAAGGTGAGGGTGACTTTGGGAAGATTTGGGGGGAACTGGGAAATATGATCAAAATATATTGTACGAAAAGAATTAATAAAAATAACTGTCAGCTGGGCGTGGTGGCGCATGCCTTAATCCCAGCACTTGGGAGGTGGAGGCAGGCAGATCTCTGTGAGTTCAAGGCTAGCCTGGTCTATATAGCAAGCCACCTGGAACTAAAGGGAGACCCTGTCTCAAAAAAGACAAAAAAAATAACTGTGTCTGAGATAGCCAATGCTCCCTACAGAAGCATTCCTAAGGCATATGAGAAAATAATTAATATTCATTCATCATACAGGCTTCTAAAAAGTTGAACATAATATCTCAAGTGAATGATATGGCTTATATAGACATTGTGACAGCATACATTCCATTAGTAAACCTCATATAGAGCAGACTGGTGTCAGCCAGATGCTTGCTATCCCAACACTCAAGAGGTAGAGGCTAGATGATAAATTCAAAGGCATTTGGGTTGTATAGTAAATTCAAGGCCAGCTTGGGTTACATGGCAAGATACTTTTCAAATGTCCTAGAGCCAGAGATGGAGCTGAGTGGCAGAGGACTTGCCCAGCCTTGGGCTCAGTCCCCATCACCACAGAATGGACAAATGAAAAACTATAGAATCTCAATTCTGTACCAAATGGTTGTGGGATGATGACAACTCTTAGAAATCTTGGTGATGATTAAGTTTGGGATTTACGAGGTTCACTGTGATATCTACTTCTGTGGCCTACTTACAATCATCCCAATAATATAGGCTTACTGAGGACACAGTGAGCTCTGCCCACTACTCCAGTTCAACTCCAAGGTCCAACACAAAGAGTGCATCATAAGTAACCATGGCAGAGCAAAGACATGTTCCTTTAATCTCCTTATTTTCCTGTTCTAAAACTTTCTCCCTCAATGTTTGCACACAAGACACTGGTAAGGTATAGATCTGTGTATCTCTAAAAACAGATTTAATATACATATATATTTTATCCAATGGCTTCTGTTTTCTATAGCCAGCATGGCACGTCATTTAAGATGTAACTAGGGGACAGATATGTAACTAAAATGAGATCTCAATCTTATTTTCAGTGTACGTTCCTTGTTTTCAATTTCATTTTTAACTTTAGAAAATATTTTTGCATTTATTTAATTATATGTGGCTCTTTCAATGTGAACATATGCATATTACCTATAATTGGCAAGCAGATCCTCAGTCATACTGACCCTACTGCTATATGTGGCTGATGGCAGCAGTATAGGACAGCTTAGGTGGCAGACTGTCACCACAGAAGGCCCTCAGACACTGCTGTTCTGGGTTCCACTCCCCAAGTGGTGCCATAACATTTGCTTTGAAGGATAAGTATATCGTTACCTACAGGGAGATCTATTATCTTAGTAAGTGAATACTGCTAAGTCTTGAACTGCCTGCCATGTTTTTGTTATTAAAAATGTTGATCATAAATAGGTTCTAGAAGGGCTGGAGAGATGGCCTAGCGGTTAAGAGCGCTGACTGCTCTTGCAGAGGACCTGGGTTCGATCCCCAGTACCCACATGGCGGCTGAGAACCGTCCATAACTCCAATTCCAGGAGACCTCCAGTTCCAGGGGAATCTGACGCCCTCTTCTGACCTCCACAGCATTGCACAAACCTACATGCAGACAGTACATTCATACACATAAAATAAATACATAAAATAAAAAAAATTAAAAATGTTTTAGAAATACTTGACTATAATTCTAAGTTTTAGAAAGAACAGTACAGTGGGCATAGCAATAGCCATGCTAACTGAGAACAATCACTTAATGCCACATGTTCTGTGAAAAGTTTTTCTGCAGTATATTATAATTTTAGTGATAGTTAGCTATATTTATATAAGAACTGGTAGGTAAAATATTTATATGTCCTTTATTAAAACATTTTATATTTCTAAAATTTCAGAGAACAAAGTAGGTTTAAGTTTCTGAAATGACAGAGATTAGCATTGTCCTGTTTGGGCTCTATACCTTGTATATTGTTTCTAATACAGATGATTTAGGTGTGAAAGGTAGTTCATTGAATATTTTTCTTTTTTTCTTTTTTATGTGTATGAGTGTACTGTCTGCATGTAGGTTGGTGCTCCTGTGTCGTGCAATGCCACAGAGGTCAGAAGAGGGCATCAGATTCCCCTGGAACTGGAGTTAAAGATTGTTCTTAGCAGCCATGTGGGTGCTGGGAATCGAACCCGGATCCTCTGCAAGAGCATTCGGTGCTCTTAACTGCTGAGCCATCTCTCCAGCCTTTGAATATTTTTCTTAGAGGTTACCCATCCATTTCTCTTCCATTTCTTCTAGGTTTTCCATAGATTTTAGCATGCATGACATTACTACTTTGAATCATTTGGTTTGCATTATTTAAATAGTTGTAGCATTTCCAAGACTAATTTTCCCCCCACGCTGTACCCTTCAGTCTAATACTTTTCTGTTCACATATCCTTGATCCTTATTTTAGCATTTCCACATCTATTTTCCTTGAGAGTTTACAGATCTTGCCACAGCTTTATAAGACATTAAAGTCCATAGAGAAGCAGACAAGCTTAATGTCAAAACCCATAAACAGCTGCCCTTCAAAGCATTGATAAAGAAAAACTACATTTGTCTTCATTAGACCAGCAGCATCTCAAGATGTAAAAAAGTTCTCCAGAAAGTTATAAGATACAACAAGCAGAAATCACACCCTTGAAGCATTCCAGAACTTAAAACCTCATTTGTTTCAAGTGGACAGTTCCCACACAACACAGATTCCAGTGCATTGGCTCATGCACTATGTCATTGTTGCCAAGCCGGGTCTTCCCAGAGTGACATGTGTGGCGCTCTGATCACTCCCTCCAACACATTACCATTCTCTATTTCCATGCATTCTGGCTGTTTTACATACAGTATGACCTGACACCCCTTTCACCTGTTAGGAAGACAACTTGAATTAGGGTTATTTTTTGTTGTTGTTGTTGTTTTGTGGTCTTTGACTACACTTGCCAGTTTAGCAGGGAATAAACCATGACCCTTCTAGGTACACAAAATTCCATCCTGGCTGGTGTCCATGCCCTGTGGCCATCACGGAGATACCTGATACTCTTAGGTCTCTGATACTGTTTACCTGAGCCCAGTATTTCTTACTTTCGGTCCCAGCCATGGCTTCCTGGGGGCCAGTGTTCTCATCACAGTTCATGGGGAAAGCTTCGCTGGCTCACAGTGGATGACAAGCACCTGAGCTCAGTCCTTTCCCACTCACGATCACACCAAGGTTCTGAAGACCTTCCTGATTCACACACAGGAATGGCTTTTGTTTTGTGGCTGATACAGGTTCTAGCTGCCCCTTCTCTTCAGGATTATTTCATCTCAAAACTTGTCTTTCCTTGACGCTGTATGTCATGGTGGGAAAATGAAATGTCCTCACAGACTCGCGTGTGTGAATGCTTGCTCTCCAGCTGCTGTGCTGATTCGGAAGATTGTGGAGCCCTGAGGAGGTGGAGCCCTGCTGGAGGAAGTGGATCACTGGGGGCAGGCATTGAGCATGCACAGCCTAGTCTCACTTCCCCTCTATTCTGCTTCTTGAGTGTGGATGCAATGAGGTCATGGAGCCTTCTTGCACTCTTGCCTTCTCTGTCATGATGGATGACAACCCTTGTTAAACTCTGAGCCCAACTGAAGATTTCCTCCCTTGAATTGCCTTTTGCCAGGTATTGAAAATAATGAAAAAAGTAACTAATACATTGTACCCTGGGTGAGTTCCGGTTTGGGCAACCTTACACGGTCTTAAATTTCAGGTGGCTGGGCACTGGTGTATTGACCTTCCCATGGAAGATAATCATATTAAAAGCTGGAGAAGTGGGAAATATAGGAAATAAGTCTATTGTAATTTCATGGAGGCTATCACTCTCATCAGAAGCTTCTGGAATGCAGAAATTGATAAAGGCTGAGAACCTAATATTAGGAGATTTTTATTTTATTTGTCTGGTCATGAAAGATTTTCTAAAATGAATACAATAATCAATCCTAACATCAGGCTTCTATTGAGAACTAGTGGTGGTGCCCTAAGGCCAAAAAGATAACATTCAAATTCCTTTACAGGCATATGAGACCAAATATGATTCAGTTCCTGACTACTTCTCCTGCCTGTGCCTTTCAAATATAAGAAATACAAAACAAGTCAAAGAATACCCCATTTACCTTCATGCAACCAAGCTATTGTTTTATTCCCTAAAGCATCCATCATGTATTAATGGAGAAGCTTTGCCCTGCGTGGCAGGCTTTCTGCCCTGTTGATCTTATTTCTGTATGAACTCAAGACCAGGGTGTATGGGGAGCTGGATAGGCATGGTGGGTCAGGGATCCAAGAAATCTGAATTGCTCCCTGCTTCAACTTTTAAGTAAAATTGAAAAACAGTCAGGATGCCCATACCAAAGTTACACAAGCTCTCTTCCTCTTGACACCTCTCATAATATGGCATGGAATGGTCTGTTTATCCAGATGTCTCCAAAAGGTGTCTCCCCTGACACAAATATCACTCCATCCTTCTGCATGCAACTGCTTTTTTAGTACATCATGAGCACCTGGGTATCTACAGCACCCAGTACCTTGAAGTATCTACAAAGAACTTGGGATTCCTACTCTTTAAGTATTTAAAATATTATGAAAATAATATGAAGATATTATCATTCAATCACTGACGTGACTGGGACACACTGCTTTGAAATCCCACACTCCTCCTTCTGACTGGGATTACCGTTGTCTCCTTGTAGCCACCCAAGATGAAGGTGAACTAAAGAAAAGTCTTAGTGGTCGGAGAGATGGACACACACACACACACACACACACACACACACACACACACTAAATATAACTTTAAGAAAAACGAAGAAAAGTCCCTCCAACCACCTCATTTTGGATCACTGCGACAGCTAGGGACACAGAAACAATCTTTCAATACCTAATTCTAACTTATGTTTTTTCCAATTTCTAAGACGTTCAGTTGGGTTATAAAGTTACATACATTATAACAAGATTCTCAAAGATTAAGCTCCAGTAGGAAACTGAAAATAATATTTCTCATATGCTGGCGCAGTGCCACAGAAAGAGGATCAGTTTGGGACTTGTCAGAGAAATGCACTCCACACTGTGAATCCTGGCTGTATAATACTGAACAGATTCTTTCTTATTTCACAACTTGGTTTCTTATGACAGAGAGCTAATGATCCTGCATGGTTGTTAGAAAGTAGAGCAGGGCAAAAAGCATAGCACATAGCACGTAATCGGTATGGGATAAACTGGGGCTGTTATTGTTACTGTGAATCGGCTACTTTATTTTAGTTATCTCATGATTACCAAGGATTCAGTGGCATGATTCCATTGAAGACCTGAGTATTTTTAAACAATACATTTTTAAAAGTTTATGTGTATAAGTGTGTAGCCTGCATGTGTGTAAGTACACCCATGTAGTACAATACCTGTGGAGTAGAAGAAGGTGTTGGATTCCCCTAGAACTGGAGTTATGGATGGTTGTTAGCTGTCATGTGTGGTTGCTGGAAATTGAACCAGGGTCCTCCACAAGAGCAACCAGTGCTCTTAACTGCTGAGCCATCTCTCTAGCCCCAAAGATCTGAATATTTTTGCAGTTTGTGTGGGTCTATGAAAATCTGTTTGCTCTACATTTCACTGGAGAAAATGATATGTCTATATCCTTACTCTATGAAGGCCACTGGAGAAAATGACATTTTAAAAATTATTTATATTTACTATTTTATGTTTATGACTGTTTGCCTGAACCATATAGCCGTGCATGCGTAGAACCCTCAGAGACCAGAAGAGTGCACTGGGTTCCCTGAAACTGGAGTTACAGGCACTTATGAGCTTCCATGTGAGGGTTAGGAACTTAAACCAGGTCCTCCGCAACAACAGAGAGTAGTCTTTTTAAATATTTTTTTCACTTTTTAACAATAAGTAATAATTTATGAGTACAAGCATCCTTCATGTAAAACCAATTTGCAAGCAGTTGTACCCAAAGCCACACAGCCCAAGGGTCCCACCATCCAGCTGGGGGGCTTGTATGTTCAATCAAGTTGATCAAATAAGTGTCCAGTCTGTATTGCTGTAGTTTCACCATTCACCCCAATCACAGCCCTTACATTCTACCACACCCCCTCTTCTGCAGATTATTCCCTAGGCTTAGAAAAGGGGCACAGGTGGATGAGGAGCAAAACAGTCTACTTTCTCTGGAGCTGTCGTTTTGGACTCTGGTCAGTTCTGGCTGTTTCCTTTCATGGGCTGACAGTTCGTCTAGGAATAACCTTTCAGTCCTACTAATGAAGCACAGGCATTTAGATATATAGGTATTTAAACAGTACTAATTGTTATGGTAGGTTACTTTGGTATAGACACAGATATTTGGATGGTATGTTAATCTATGAATTACATTTTTTCCTGTAAAATGTGACAGGGTCTTACTGTGGCTTATAACATCTCCTAACCACTAGAAGATGTAAGCTTGTGGCATCAGCCATGGGTTATTCCTCCAAGGAGAGAGCTAATAGCCAATTAGATTTGGGATATACAGGCATATGGCTGCCACTGCTGCACAGTATTTCCAGGCAGGTGAGCTGTAGCTGGTGCTGATGGAGGAGTCTTGCTTGACTCAAGGAGACCTATATTTGCTTTATTGGTTTAGTGGCCTTTGGTAACACTCTCTGGTATTCCAGAGACCAACTGTACACTTGCAAGTGCGGTCTCAATACATCTTTCCCATGCTTACATCAGGTCTTCGACAGCAGGGCCTTATTGCCTCTCTTCTTGCAGGTATCCCACTTTACAGGCAAGAAGTCTTTACCTTTTGGGGAGGCTTGGCTCCCCTGGCCAACATCTCCTTGGTAGAATAATCCATTGCTGATATCAGAGCTCTCTTGTGTTAAAATATTTTGATTAAGTGCACAGCTTAAGGATACTTTAGTATTATATTTGGTTCTGAATAGAGAATAATCCTTTTCACAGTTCTTATGTCAATTAATATTAAAGAAGGTGGTTTTACCGGTTTTAAAAGAGATTACCTCTATGACAGTTGGCTCCAATTTACAGTTAGAGAACGACCTCATCATCATCATCATATTCCTCCTTGTTCTATGAAGGAGAGGTAAGAAAATCTCTCCTATTAAAATTTTGCGGCACCTAGAAGGTAAGATTCATTAGGACTCATTATTAATAGTTGTTACAAGTAGGATCCACAGAGGGGTTTGATGCCTGTAGCAATCTGATGCTTTTCTTCCTTTCAATGCAACTCTGTTTACAATAGCAAAAAGCTGGAACCAACCCAAATGCCCCTCAACTGATGAGTGGATAGAGAAAATGTGGTACATGTACACAATGGAGTTCTATTCAGCAGTAAAGAAAGGCAACATAATGAACTTTGCAGGGAAATGGATGGAGCTAGAAGATATTATATTAAGTGAAATAACACAGTCCCAGAAAAACAAACAATGAATGGTATCCCTTATCTGCGGATCCTAGTGCCAATAACCCAGTTGTAAATATTTCTTGTGGAGAGGGATGCATATTAAAAGAACAACAACAGAAAGACTGCAGCAGAAACCTGACTAAAATGGTGAATCAGAATGGGTGGGAGGGGCGGGAGAGGGACATGGGTATATATTCAATTAATGTATATTTAATTGACATGAGTTCAACAAGTATCTAATTTTGCTCAGACTCTGCCTGCAGGTTACATGGTGTTTTAGGTCTTAGTAAAAGTAAATATGTGTATATCAAACAACATTGGTTTAAAGGTTCTGATAAAAATGGTAATGTACCTTAGTTAATTGGAAATATAAATTGTTGTTGTCCACATTTGTTTTACTTAAAATCTGTGTAACAATAACTTTGGGTTTGGCACATACAAATGTTCTCTATAAGTTTTCTGTTGTACAGTATCATCTTGCAGCATTCTCTTTTACCTGTAGGATGATTTAACTTAAGAAATTAAGTTTGCTTCCCAAGTTAACGACATATAGTCACCCAAAATAGTTTGGGTGAATTTGATGAAATCTGCTCCTTGACTCCTGCCTATAGGTACATGTACTATAAATGCCTTTTTGAGATTCATGGGTCAAAAAACAAAAACCTAAAATAAAAAGGGGGGATACAGATATATATGAAACCTTTTTGTCAAAACTTTGCAATTCAAATCTTAAAACTGATTACAGGAAAAGATTTGTGTGTTCCCACAGGTCAAAACATTACCAACTTAACGGCTAAGAAAGAAAAGACACAGCTTTGCATTGTGTAGGATGTACCAGGAAGTGCCAGCAGAAAGGTTGGCCTGTCTGAACAGAGAGTAGTCTTAACCATTAAGCCATATCTCCAGATCCCAAAATGACATTTTAACGATTCCTTCAGTAGAAGAAACGATGCATAATGCAATTATAGTACCTGTGGTTTGTCTGATTCATTGAAATTTAAAAGCAATTCCAAGCTAGAATTTGTGAGTTCCCATGTACATTTAGAAAAGTTAAAAAATATGAACCATAGTTTTACACTTACATATACAAACAAAATTATTGTTAATATCACAAAATTGATATTTTATTTATTTTTAAAGAAAAAATTTATTTTGGAATAATGTAAAATTATCAGAAATGTTCCAAGGAAAGCAGAGATTGCCTCATTCCCTTCATATAGCTTCTACCATTAACACCTTACACACATGATACATAACCCAAACCAAAACATTAACACTAAAATATTACCTAAACTACTCAGTTTGTAAGGATTTCATGTTTTCTTCTAGTGTCATTTACTTAGGGTATCACATTACATTTAGTTTGAGGTTATTAAAAATATCAATTTAATTAAATTATTTTATTTTACGTGAATGAGTGTTTTGCCTGCATGTATGTAAGCTGCCTATGTATGCAATGCCTGTAGAGGTCAGAAAAGGGGATCAGATTCCCTGGAACTGAAGTTGTGGATGGTTGTTAGCCACTATATGGGTGCTGGGAACCAAATCTGGGTCTTCCTAAAGAGCTTCCAGTGAATTCTCCTCTCTCTCTCTCTCTCTTTTATTAAAACCTTTTTTTTATTGAGCAAATTTCCTACAACATTTCTTAATCAAATTTAGACTCATCCCCCATCGATGTCCACCCCTCATGCACCGCCCCCCGTCAGATCTCATGGATTCTGTCATACACAAGTCCTGTCTTGCATGTTTTTCTCAGTCTTTCATAACCTTTTTGGTGCACAGGTTTACTGTTTGGGTCAGTTCTTTGAATAGGTTTATCTTTCTTTTTTGTTCCCATTTGATTTTATATTATTCCAAAATGTGCATACATACACTCCGCACATAAATCAAAGTTACAAAATCTGAAAATAAACTATAGGTTAATTCCAAAGCACATTTAGCGGTTTACATTTTAACAGTAGAGTTGCATGCATGTAAAAAGAAGTATAACTTTACATTCTCTTTTTTTCTAGAATATGAATATTAGTATTCCTATATGATAGAATACACCATAGGATTACATAAGGATAAATTACGCTTCCACTTATTTTCAAACTATGGATTTTTGGTATATGATGGTGGACATGTATACATATTTATCTCTCTCTCTCTCTTATCTGGCTTGATTTTGTGCAAAAACTCACACCTGCTCCCAGTTCATATGTGCAACTGTCCTGTTGTATTTGGCAAACATTTTCGCTGTATTCATCTGCTGCCTCTGGCTCTTAAAATCTTTCCATCTCCTCCTCTGAGATGATCTGTGAGCTTTGGGCAAGTGTGTGGGGGGGTTATATAGGCATTACATTTTGTGCTGAGCACCCTGTAATCTCTTATCTCTGTAGATTGACAAATTGAGGGTCATTGTGGAAATCTCCATCAATTGCAAGAAGTTTCTCTCCGCCCTTAAACCCGAGTCTATTTCATGCAGATTCTTTTTTGGTAAATCTTGGATTTAGCCCAAGACTCTGTACTTATCTGGGGCAGTGCTGCAAGTTCCCATGTGTGCATCTTCAATGCACATCTTTCATGGACATAGTATAAACATAAAAGATATTTTATTGAATTTTTGTGTGTTTCATATGATAGATCTTAATCCAATTTGGACCCCTTTCCCATCTGTGCCCCATCATACCCCCCCACCAGATTTCATGCATTCTGTCATACATGTTAAGTCCTATCTGGCCAAGTTTTTGGGCCCATATGTCCGTTGATGGAAGTCCATCCCCTGGAGTCCATTCAGCCTATCTAGAGTCCCTCCCTTAAAGAAATCTACTCTCCCATTCCTGCAGTAATCAGTTGCCAATAATTCTTCAGCTAGGGTTGGGGCCTGTTCCCATTTTCCCAGTTCTATGCTGGGTTTTGGTCTGATTGAGTCATCATAGGTCTTGTGCATGCTGTCACCATTATTTGCTAGTTCCTACGAGCAAGTTCCCAGAGACCCGAAAGCCTCTGTTTCCTTATGTTCATGCAACAACTTTGGCTCTTACAATCTTTCAGCCCTCTCTTCTGCAATGGTTCCAGAGCTGTGAGTGGGTGAGGTTTAATATAGGAGTCTTATCCAGGAACATGCATTCTGCAGTCTTCTCTTGTTCACTGAAACTTAGCCAGTGTTGCCTTCTGTGTCAATAATGTGTATTTCAATCTTGCAGAAAGTAATTATCAAATGTTTTATCACAAAAATAAGAGAGGTGATTAGATCTGCACATTTTCTTGATCTACTATTTCCCACTTTATACATTAACATTACTATTTACCCTGAATGCATACAATTATAATTTGTTAATTAAAATGCTATCTTTCTTTTTGATGCTGATAATTTTGTATTTGCATGTGCTGTGTTTTGATCTAGTCTAACCCCATCTCTTTGCCTCCAGTTCTTCCCCATCCCTGCTACTACTATTCCTTTATTCCCTCCTAATTTCATATGTTCTCTCTCTCTCACACACACACACACACACATCTGGCTTGATTTTGTGCAAAAACTCACACCTGCTCTCAGTTCATATGTGCAACTGTCCCATTGTGTCTGGCCATCATTTTCCCCGTATTCATCTACTACCCCTGGCCCCTGGCTCTTACAATCTTTCCATCTCCTCTTCTGAGATGATTCGTGAGCTTTGGGTGGAGGTAGGGGTGGTGGTTTATATAGGCATTACATTTTGTGCTGAGCACCCTGTAATCACTTATCTCTGTAATATTGACAAGTTGAGGGTCATTGTGGGAATCTCCATCAATTGCAAGAAGTTTCTCTGATGAAGGTTGAGAGATGCATTTACATACAGGGTTAATAATAAGTCCTGGTTTAAGACACTTTGTTCATTTAACACAATAACAGTAACAGGTTATACCCTGGGGCCTGTTGCATACCTGGCCTCAGGTATCTTGATCCTTTTAACAATGCCAGGCATTACTTCCATCTTGTGGAGTGAACCTTAAATCCAAACAGAAAGTGGTGAGTTGCCACTCCCATATCATCGGTGCCACTATTGCACCAGTGAGCCTATCCTGCTAGGCTGGTGGTTACCATAGCCACAGGGTTCACAGCTGGAATATTAATAGCTTCTTTTCTACTATAGCAGCATGAATTCTACTTTCCAGAATTGTGAAAGAAAGCCAGTAGGGATGAAGTTTCCAAGTCAATATTGGCTTTATTTCTTCATGTTCTATGATTGAAGTGTGTACTGTCTTCAACAATCGGAGGGCAACCAAGATCAATTACAACAGCATATAATGTTTGTGGTCTGTAGGACCCCACTGACAGCTCCAAGAGAAGTCACACTTTCCTGGCTTTTTATTTGATAGCCTATCTTGACCTGGAGTGAGATTTTCCCCTCCATTGTAACCATTATCTATCTATCTATCTATCCATCTATCTATCTATCTATCTATCTATCTATCTATCTCTATCTATCTATC
Source organism: Rhizomys pruinosus (assembly GCA_009823505.1). NCBI lineage: Eukaryota > Metazoa > Chordata > Mammalia > Rodentia > Spalacidae > Rhizomys > Rhizomys pruinosus. Next base: position 239,149 of record VZQC01008021.1, read on the forward strand.
TATCTATCTATCTATCTATCTATCTATCTCTTCTACAATGATAGGTTTCTAGTTAACTCCTTCCTCTAACTCGCCCTTCCATCCACCATCCCACTTAACCCTTTACACTTTAACTCTCCCATACCTCCTTCATAACATCTTAATCCTATTTTTCTCTCTCTTAAATCCCCCCCCAATCAAGTCCACTTATTGGTCTCCTTATTTCTGTGAATATTCTAAGTTAAAAACACATATGTAAATATTCAAAACCATCATACAGATATGAAAGAGAACACAGAATATTTGTCTTTCTAGTTACCTCACTAAGAATGATTGCTTCTAGTTCCATTCAGTTGCCCAGAAATTTAATTTTTCTTTTTTTAAATTTTTTTATTTATTATTATTTTTGTATGTGTATGAATGAACTGTCTGCATGTAGGTTTGTGTACCCGTGTCATGCAATGCAGCGGAGGTCAGAAGAGGGTCTTGGATTCCCCTGGAACTGGAGTTCTCCTGGAATTGGAGTTACAGACGGTTCTTAGCTGCCATGTGGGTGCTGGGGATCAAACCTAGGTCCTCTGCAAGAGCAGTCAGTGCTCTTAACTGCTAGGCTATCTCTCCGGCCCCAGTAATTTAATTTTTCTTAACAGATGAAGAATATACCACTGTATAGATCTTTGTGCATGGATCCCCTGATTAGGTGGAAAAGCTGTAGTTTTGTAAGAAGCTGCCAGTCTGTCTTCTAAAGTGGGAAGTGGTGATACTACTGTACAGATGGTGAGAGGAAACATCATTGCCTTGCTCATCTTCAGGGAGAATTCCCACCCTCTCATCTTGAAGAACTATGCTAAGACTCTCCAGACTCACAGTCTTCCTTTCTAAGTTTACAGTGTCCAGGCTCCCAGCTGGCCTGTGGGAAGAACTGCAGGAAGCTCAGCTTCTTTTACTTCATGACTCCCTACATCACTTGAGCCTCTGAGAAGACATTGGGAGACCCTGGGCATGTAAATTGCTAGATCCTCTCCCAAGAGAAGCTCTGCAGAACTCTAATGTGGGAAACCTGAAGAAGCTGGGCTCTGTAGAAAAATTATAACATAGAAACCCTTAAAGACGACCACAGAAACTTGAGGAAAGCTTGAGAAGACAAATGACCTTTTAGAAGGTGGCTGGTGTGGAGAAATAATCTGCTGGTTACTATTAAGCAAGTAGACTTTGTGATAGGAGAAATATTCTGATACAAAACATATCTATTCAATATAATATATTCAGGAGAAATTATATAGCATTCCAATATAAAAATTACTTAATTCTCTTAACTTGGCTGCATACTGGTTGATCTATTTCTACACTGCACAATGTCATTTAACTGTAAGTTTCTCTCTAAAAGAAAGTGATCTTAGGTTACATGAATTTATACCAATAGAAGCATTCTGAGCATCAGCTAGGCTTTGCTATAGTACCTAGCATCATCGTGAGAGTACATTATCAAATTTATATTTTATTTTTTTGAATTAAGAGTTCACATTCAATCGTCACAAACAAATGCAACCAGGAAGGCTTTTTTTCCTTCTTTTAGACTTTTCAAAATGTTAACATACGCATATCAAATTTTGTCAATTTAGCTATTCAAACTCTAGTGTTCAAGGGAAATAAATACATGGGAGATACATACGTATTCATGAATACATACTACACAGCCACCATCACTCTCCATATGCAGAACTTTACAGTGTCTGACTTGTTTTGTTTAGCATGCATAGTGTTCTCAAGGTTTATCCATTCTGCAGCATACACCAATTGCATTCACTTATAAAACTGAATAAACATCCAGATATCATTTACTTATCCATTCCTCTCCTGGAATTGAATTGCTTCTTCATTTTGGTTCTTGAGCTGGATATCTTCAGTTCACAACTTAATACACCTGGGAAGAGAAAACCTCAGTTGGGGAATTGTCTCTACTAGATGGGCTCATGGGGACATCTGTGAGGCATTTCCTTGATGACTGAGAGATGTGGGAGGGCCCAGACCACTGTAGGTGGTGCCTTCCCTGACCAGGTAGTTCTTGATTGTATAAGAAAGTAGGATTAGCACAGGCTAGGGGCCCAAGCCAGTAAACGGCATTTTTACCTGGTCTGTGCTTCCAGCTTCCTTCTCTGTCCTGAGTTCCTGCCTTGGCTTCCCTTGATGATAGACTGTAAGTCAAATAAACCTTCTCCTTTCCAAGTTGGTTTTGGTCAGTGTTTTATCACAGCAATAGAAAGATAACTAGGACAGGTCTTACGAATAATGCTATATTACTGTGAGTGTTTGATTGTCCCTAGTCCATTCTCTTCAGCTTGCCTCCTGCTGCATCACATGGCAACCGTGTAACCCTTGAGAAAGAAGCTCACGTCAGCAGCTAGATACACACAACTACTATCAAACTTCTACCTCCCAAAGCTGAGAAATCATTGCACAAGAGGGGGAAGAGAGACTGTAAGAGCCAGAGGTGGTAGATGACCACAAGGAAATAGTTTTCCAAACAGCTGATCAGTTAGTCATATAAACTCACAGCAGAGGTAACAGAATGCACAAGTCCCATTCAAGCTCAATTAAAAAAACATCCCAGCATTAGAAATGAAGTGTGTAAGAAGCTCCAACCCACCGTAAGGGAATTGTGACAAAAGATGGCTTCTGCTAGGGGCAGTGACAGTCTCTTTCAAGCATAAAACTCTTGGTAGGTTAACCAGGCTCTAGAGAATGAAGGACACGGAAGGACATTTGGAGACAGAAATGCTTTTACCCACTACTGAGACCTCCCCCGCATCTAGCCCTTGTTGCCAATAATTTTAAACATGGCTTGATGCCCTCTAAATATTTAAAATATTGATTGGCATTTGATCATATAATGATCATTAATCCTTGGGTGCTATTGGCTTTCTAAATGAAAATCCAAGTCCACACACCTTTGAACAAATATTTGTATTCTTAGAAGTGAATAAAAACAACAGATTGGGAATTGGTTTTCTCTCTTCCTTCAAACTTTAGCTTCAACTCTAAACTGGGTGTGGAATAAACTAAGTGAAAGTGGAATTAAATTTTAGCTGCTAATGATTATTTTCTCACCCCTCTTATTTAAAGCAGAATACGATGCTTTTGCCTAAACTACAGGATGGACTACCACTTAGATCATGCAGGCTTTCACTCTCTCCTAGGGTTCTGCCTGAGTCCCATGCAAGGCAGAGGTCCAAACTAAATAGAACACTGCTTGCCTATGTTGCTGAGGTTTGAAGATTTGAAATGCAATGAAATGGTGATCTCATTGAGAATCATTGCCCATTGTACTATATGCCTCCCCAGGAAAGAAGCTGAATTCCCATTTTCCTCATTAACTTGCCAGAAGACTCAATTTGTAACACCAGTGGTGGCAAGTGCTTACCTTTTCCATCTATTCTTGACTTTTCTAGCTATGATTTTTCTAGTCAAAAGCCAAAAGAGTGCTAAAAATCACAGCATGCCCCAGGTCATCTGTCTTAACATGATTTGATTGAGTTGAGTTTTAGCATTGCTAAAAAAACTCAATCAAATCATGTTAAGACAGATGACCTGGGGCATGCTGTGATTTTTAGCACTCTTTAACAGAACTGGAAGGAACACAGGTCCTTTTTGGTCTGTGTGCGTGTATGATGTGTGTGCTGTATGCACACATGCATGTACATGTAGAGGCCCAAAGCAGATGTCTTGTGACTTGCTCTATGTTTATTCCCTTGAGTCCTTGAACCTGGATCTCGGCTCCTGGCCACAAGCCCGAGGGATCCTTCTATCTCTGCACCACCATGGCACTGGGGTTATAGGTGTGTGCACCTAGTCATGTCTGGCTTTTTACATTGGTGTAGAACCTGAACTCCAATCCTTATTCTTGGGCAGCAAGAACTCTTACCCTCTTACCCCCTGAGCCTTAACTCCAGCCACACTCTGGGTCTTTCTTATTGATTGAAATGGAATTGGGGTTGCATACAGACAGCACATTCATACACATACAGAAATAAAAAAATAAAATAAAATAAATTAAGAAAATGGTTGCATTCACTTTAAAAATCCCTTATGAGGAATTATTGCATGAAAATGCTGATTTTCAAATATCTCTTTTCATGGTTGTTTTAACTGCATCTCATGCTATTGCATGAGGTCAATATGAGAAGAGACTGAAGTAAAGGTTTATGAATTGGGATCTCCGTGTTCCAACCCCAAGGCGAACCTCCCCGTGATAACATTGTGCATTGTGGAGATTTCCCCTGCTTTTGGTCCCACTGCTCTTTGAGGTCCCTCCACCCTGTGGCTTTCCTCGGAACTGTTCCTCTCTATAATTAATGTATCATTTTAAATGGCCAGCACTGACAAGAACTAAAAGTACCAGTATTAGACTTTCATGACAGTTTCTATTGTTTGTGGATTGAAAAATATGACTCTCAAGTATGAAACTATTTCCCTTTAGAAATCAGAGGCCGTTAAGGCAAGAACGTTTTTATGAGAAAATATATTAAGAAGACAATTGACTAGTGGGTGCACAAACAAACTTATTTCACTTCAAAATTTATTTAGTAAATGACATAGGCAATGTACTCTCCCAAACAACAGGGAGCAACAACCACGGCCAGCTCTGGTTGTCTTTGGCGCTCACTCTCATTATCCTCTCTCCATTCCTTCAGATCCATTCTGACTATAGACACATTTTAATTTAATTTTAGGTTTTGACTATGAGAGAAAACATATATTATTTGTCTTTCCAATGGTCTTCAGCTTCAGCCACTTCCCAACAAGTGATGCAGTTTCATTCTTTATACTTTGTGTGTGTGTGTGTGACTTTAGTTATCCATTCCTCTGCTGATAGGCATCCAATTTGGTTCAATATCTTGGCTATTGTGAATCTGCAATGATAAACAAGAATGTGCGGGCATCTCTGTAGTAGGGTGACCTGTTCTTTGGGTGAAGGTGGTTGGGGCATGTGACAGATGTTGGGAATGACCACTCTGATTCTCACAGTGGCTGTAGCAGTTTACACTTCCATAGCAGTGAATCACCGTCTCTTTCCCATATCTCCACCCATGTGCTTTTCACTAGCATTTGTTGTTCTATTTGTGGTGATAACTTTTCTAGTTGGTAAGAGGTGGGATCTCAAGGTAGTTTTTATTCAATTGCCATTTGTCAGTTGGATTTTTTGGTCTTTAATCTTTGAGTTATTTTTGAATTATTGGAATTAATCTGTTATCATACATACAATTGGCTCAGATCTTCATCTCCTAGTGTAGGTGTCTCATCATTCTGCTGATGGGTTGCTTCATTGCTAAGCTTTATAATTTCATGTGGTCTTGTGTTATGTTCTATATGTGAATGTCCAGTTATCCCAGCCTTATTTTGTCAAAGAGGCTGCCTTTTCTCCAATATGTGCTTCTGGCATCTTTGCCACAAACCAGCTAGCTATAGCCATGGGGGTCTAGTTCTGTGTCCTCAGTTCTCTTCCATTGTCTTTCTCATGATGTTTTTTTGTACCGTCTCTGCAGTATAGTTTGCAATAGGTGTTGTGATCCCTTCGGGATTGCTCTTTCTGCTCAGGATTGCTTTGGCAGTCTGAGGGTTTTGTGCTTCCATTTGAATTCTAGGATTTTTATTCAGAGTAATGACATTGGAGTTTGGATGGACATTGCATTGGATCTAGCATTGCTTTTGGTATTGTAACCATTTTCACAGTATTGATTCTACTGATATTTAAATCTCTCAAACAATTTTTTTACATTTTTATTTTATATCTATGAGTATGAGTGGATTTCCTGCATGTATGTAAGTACACTCATGTCATGCAATGCCCACTGAGATCAGAAGAAGGCTTTGGATCCCCCGGAACTGGAGTTATGAATGGTTGTTAGTCACCATGTGAGTGCTAGTACCCAAACCCTCATGCTCTGCAAGAGTAGCCCATGCTTTTTTATCTTTTTTAAGTGCATGAGTGTATAGCCTGCGTGTATGTTAGTACACACTTGTTGTGCAATGTCCACAAACAACAGATATCCTGGAACTGCAGTTATGAACAGTTGTTAGCTACCATGTGGGTGCTGGGAATCAAACCCAGTTCCTCTGCCAGAGTAGCTGCTGACCATCTCCCTACCCCCTAATGTACCATCTAATACTCCCAGAAGAAACTTGTACTTGCTTACATCATTACCACAATGTATATGTGTGTTCTATATTTTAGCCATTCTAATTGGTATTTATGTCTGAATTGTGGTTTCTTAATTGCATTGTATTTTATCAATTAACTTTCAACTGATCTGTAACTATTTTTGTTGGTCTCTCTGTATATCTCAATGTGCCCTGGAACTCACTTTATAGCCCAGGCTGGTCTCAAAATCTTTATTCTCCTACCTCAGATTCTTAAGTATCTGGCTTACATGCCTGGTGGTAAAGGCAACCTTTATGTAGGTGAGAATCATATAGAGAATATCAGTATTTTTCTTTTGACTATAGTGTGGTATTTATTTTATTGTTATTGAAACAAAAATGAATTCACATTTAATATAATTACTAATTTGGCTGTAACTGAGCTGATAATAGTATTACTTCTTCATTTGCTCTCTTCTGTGTTCATATTTTCTATCTTCTTTTAGACCACTAAAGTATCTATTATTCCATTTTATCTTTATTGGCTTTTAAAATGTTTAATAATATATTTCAAGTGGATTCTCAGAAGACTACATGATGCAATTGTTAATTTATTATAACCTCTTTATGAGCAATTTACAGGCTCATGAATAATGTAAAGTCTCAAAATATAATTTTACATAGGCCTTCATCATTTTATTGACATTATTATATGTTTTATTCCTAATTGATATGAACCTGTCAATGTATTCCTGTTAGCATCTGCCTTAAATAATCAATTACCTTTTGAGGGGGAGGGGTATTTCAATCCTGTGGTTCGTGAGAAGCAGTAGGAAGTCTGGAGAACCAACTCTGTCTTTGCTGTCTCCCAAGCACCAAGTCAATGAGTAATCTTTCTAAAATGAGAAAAGTCCTCACCCATCAGAGCATCTTTCCCCATACACACTTATGCTCAGCAACAAGCAGAAGGCCTTTTTTCAATCTCCAGTGCATTCCCTTCAGATTTGTTTAAATTTCAAAACTCTTCAATGTGTTCAAAACCATCTGCTATTTTAGTCTTCCAAATTATCCTACTTTTTACCATGGGAACAATGTAACAATAGGCGGAAACTGCCTTATATAAATTATTTATTTGTGCTAAAATAGTTCAATCGTATTGAATTTAGTAAAAATATCAATGCTTGAGTTGCTATTGGGATACAAAGTAATTCCAGGAAGAATTCTGGGTTTAGTGATAGAACCAGGGTGTTCAGAGTAAAATCAGTCACCAGAATAAGTATGTTATCATCTGAAGAGTAGATGTTATATGTGAGTTCATGTCTCAAGTTCTTCTAGGGCACAGGATGCAGTATGGAGACATATATATATATATATATAATATAGAGATATATAATAATATATAATATATATATATGGAGAGAGAGAGAAAGAGAGAGAGAGAGAGAGAGAGAGAGAGAGAGAGAGAGAGAGAGAGAGATTTACTGTATCCCAGGCATGGCTTCATAATCACTGGACATATGAACATGATTACCATTACTACAGTCTTATCCCAGAGATAGGTAGCTTTCTTCTCTGCATTTAAAAAAGTTAAAAAACCCCAGATAATTTGTGTAATTGAGATCATACAATTAAAAAGTGAAAAAAAAAACCTCAAACTGACTCTTCAGCTCTTTTCATTAACCAATATGTTGCATTTCTTAACATTCTTTATGGCTTTGAGATCCTATGATTTTTATAATAAAAAAGAAATTCAAATAAATTACAAAAATGTTCAGTTTGTGTATCGTTTTGAAAAATATTATTCAATATAGAAGGTGAGAAAGTTATCATAGTATATATGCATTCTTAACTGCTTTCTACCACTAGAAGCAGACACATGTTCGAGACACATGTAACCACACAGATATATACTATCACACAGACACAGACATATGCAACCATATTCACAGGCACACACAGATACATACATGCACACGCACACACAGGTAAATGCACACACAAGCGAATGTATACACAGATATATGCACATGCACGCATAGTCCCATGCACACATAAAGACACACATATTTACACACACAAGCATATGTAAACATATATGCACATTACAAGACATTGTCAAAAGAAAAAAATTCTTACACCTTAATACTTTCAAATACAACTTACTAAGCTATCACTTTAGACCACATCTAAGAACATCTCCCAAAAAACTTCATTTGAAAATATGTACTTTGTGCCTATGAAAAATCAATGTTTTTTTACATTGAAACAGACCCAGAATTGAGAACGGTATGTCCTCATTTCTCAGGGTGTCACAGGGTGTGCTGTTCCCATCGGGTTTCAGGAAGGCGTCCTTTACAATAGAGTAAGTTCCCAAGAAACTTCTGAGTCTGTGTACAGTCCTGCCTGGCCAGAAAAACAAGAGAGTGGAAAGGGCAGCTGTCTCTGACAAGAGCCATCCAGATCTCTGGATGAGAAATACCTAGAGGTGGATGGAAACTGAAGTGGGGGTGCATTGATGTTAGGGATTTTCTAAGATTGTAGGATCGAACATGTCTTAAAACCCTAGACACTTAAAAACAAAGTAATCTACTTTGTTAAAATCACCATTTTTCTTACATTAATATTTCAGTGTGGGCTCTGAAATATATAACATCAGGCATTACACAAGGCTTCCACTGATATGGGAATGAGTGCATATGGTTCTGGCATTTGCTTCCAAAGTAAATACCAAAGAAACCCAGATGAATAAATTGACGTGTTAAAATATTTAGAAAGGTTATCCAACAAGTGTTCTGTAAAACTATTTTGATTGACAAAAGATTTTGACTGCGGTAAAAATACTATATCTAATTTGAAAAAAAAATGATGTCACTCACATACCATTAAAAAAGACCTACAGGCCTGAGGAAATGTCTCAGCCAGTAAAATATTTGGCCTGCAAGCACAGGGCCCTGAATCCAGATCCCCAGCACCCACAGAAGAAGCTGGCCATAGTGACACATGCATATAAGCTCAGTGCTAGTGGGTAGACACAGGTAGATCCCTGGGGCTCCCTGGCGAGTCCAGGTTCAGTGAGACTCTGCCTCAAAAATAAGATAGATGCAGCTTGATAACTGACACCTGAGGTTGTCCCCTGACCTCCATACACATGTTCACATTTACGCACATGCAGCTACATGCACACATGTGCATACATAGCATGTACACACACATAACTTTGGAGGTCAGATGTTTTGTCCATACAATTTTTTTGGTGAGGAATTTGGTATCTTGCATCATGTGGTATCCCTGACAGACAGATCTGGTTTACTCAACTGTCTCCTCTAGAGTCCATGCTTCCTTGCAAAGGCAAGCAGTGTGAATGCAGCGTAATTAGTGAAGAGGAATGTCACCCACACTAGTGGCTTGCAGAATAACATGGTAGATTCACACAGAGAGAGACTGTGATGAGTCTAGAAACAGAATGAGTCAGACATATATAAATCTTACTGATAAATTGTTCTGGTTTTCACTAGTTGACAGCTGACTATGGGAACGAGAGACAGACCCCCTTGTCTCACACTCAAGCATCTTACATGAAGTGTCTTCAGAGACTCCTTCTCATGGGCAGCCTTGCCCTCTAGACATGCTATACAGAGAAGAATGGCAACATCAAACATCTAAAGGTATTAAGGATATTGTGCTCCTGAGAATAGCTAGAAGGTAAAACATTTCCAACAGAGTTGGCTATTGTTTATCCCATGGTATAAAATGTCTGCAGCCGGAACCAGGAGCCAGAAGCTCCACTGTGGGAGAAAGCTCTGTCCTGTGCGCTGAGTTCCAGTCGGATGCCTTAAGAGGGCTTCCCCAGGCATTCCTGCTGGATGCCGTAAGCCCCTGATCTGATAATATTTTGCTTTGTCTGCTACTTGCTGTTCATTCTTTTACTTGGAAGCCTCATCTCAGGAGGTACTCTGCTCTGTCCAGGATGCTCAGTTAGAATTCCCCGTGGCTGCTTCAATAGGGCTCCGCGAGTCCTTTCTGCTGGGCATTGCGCACATTCAAGTTGATGACGTTATCTAGCTGCTGCTTCCTACTTAAGACCTGATGTCTACTTTTGTTTGCTGTCTCATTGGGCTACTCTTGGGGCTTCTGCTGGATGTTGTGACTGACTTGATGCTGTTTTCCAATCCAGACAGAAACTGAAAACATAGCCAGTGTAGATCATTCTGGGGCAGAACACAAATCATATTGTAAGGTTAAGATGGAACTAAAAATGCCTTTAGACTTAGTTAGATTTTCCGATGGCTGAACCAGGTATGTGTGTGCGGAGTACAGATTTTGCAACTCAGTGCAATATGGTTTTACTTTCATCCTTCACCCACTATCTTGGAGTGGATGGTGTTTGGCTTCTGTTGGGGATGGAAGTGGGTATCTCTCTGTATCTGAGGAAGAAGAGCAGCTCCAGATAAAGGGAATGACTAGAACTTCATTAGATTGAGAGGACCATCAAGGCTGACTGGGGCATGATCAAGAAACTATCAGACAATACTAGCGACAATGCTGAGTGCTACAAAGCTCCGTGGAGTAGAATCACACTCCTTCTCTTAGTCAAAGAATGAGTTAGTTGAAGCAGAATGAAGCAACAGCCACCTCCACCTGCACAGTATCAAATGATTTTTGTTGCTGTTGTAACATTCAGGGAGATTACTCAGAGAGGAACATTCTAATTTTTCTTTTGTCTTAACAACACATGGGCCTCCTGCCCACAAGTGCTCCCAGCATGTGGACTCTGGTGTCGCAGTGGCTGTAGAGCGAGCACTTCTGCTTCACAGAGGAACTGGAACTCTGTGTACTTGTCCTCACCCGGCACCGGCTGGCTGGCTGTGTGGGCAGGGTAAGTGATAGCTGGGTAAAGGTAAAACACCAGGTTAAGATAAGATTATGGTGTAAACAGTCAGCCCTGCTGTTAGTATTTATAGGATGCATATTTGTAGGACTCCAATCTGTTCTTCCATTGAAAAAAGACATTTAAAATTCATGAGATCACTTCACTACATCTGTTTTCAAGTTGAACCTCACAGTGACCTTGAGTGCCTGGTTAGGTTGTCAGAGAAAGTGACATCGCTCCATTCCACAGCTGTGCAGCAGTCTCTGGGGAACACAAAGAACCCAGCAGGTCTCATAATGAATGCAGTTTGGTCTGGGAAGGATGGGAATCAAACTTCAGATACTCTCACCTTGAGTTCATATCTCCTGTGCAGAACCCAGTTATTTTGCACTCTGAACGTCACACTGATTCTTAACACTGTGTGTTGTATTATTTTCCTGTTGCTGTAATGAAATTACTCTGACAAAGGCAAATTAAGGAAGGGTTGATTCCACCTTACAGTTCCAGGGATATAGTCCATCATGGAGGGGAAGACCTGGTCCCAGACAGAGGGGCAGGAAGCTGGGTGGTCCCATGGTATCTGTACTCAGGAAGCTGAGAATAAACAAGAGATGGTGCTGGGCTATAAGGCATCACCCCCCCCCCCGAGACTCACTTCTTCAGTGAAGGTCGACATCCTAATGGGTCCACAACCTTCCCAAACAGCACCACCAGCTGGGAACCAAGGAGTCAAAGAAGGCAGCCCACAAGGGACATTTCATATTTAAACCACAATACACTGAGAATGATTTCTAGCAAGTTCAATGAATTTAAATAGTTTTGAGTTCCACAGAGACATTCTAGCATTAATTATAATTTTGTATTTCCATCCAAGACTTCATTCAATCTAAAAGTAATTATATTAAAAATATACTAAATTTCACAATCCATTTTTGCAGAGGTTGCCAGTCTTATTTGAGAACTCAAATGAAATGTTCTAAGGAAATCAATCTTAACTTTTTCACTTCTTCTCTTCTGTTCCTCCTTTTCCACCTTCTCTTCCTGTCCTGTCCTGTCCTCCTGTCCTTCTGCCCTCCTGTCCTCCTGTCCCCTGTCCACCTGTCCTACTGTCTTCCTGTCCTCATGTCCCCTGTCCTCCTGTCTCCTGTCTGCCTCTTCTACCTGTACTTCCTCATCTTTGCCCTAGAAGGTTCAGAGTACTATGGACACTGTTGCTGTCATCAACTGTGTTCAACCCCATGGCCTAGATTCTTCTTCTCCAAGTATCTCTGATGAGGTGCTGCAAATCTTACTGGGGAACAGTGGATCAGGAATCGGGGTCTTTCCCTGGCCAGTTCCCTGGTTTCATCTCCTCTGTCCAGACTTGAAGCTCCTCTCCTCACTGAAGGGAAGCTGCTCCTTGCACCCCTCTCATAGCTCCTCGTGGATTAGTGGCTGTAGAAGCAGAAAAGACCCTGGACTTTTACTAATCTGCTGCATGGGCCTTTTTACCTGATGATGTCTGGCACAGCTTGACTCTTTTTCAAAAACTATAAAGTTCTACATGAACATTGATTTTCATTTGCCATGTGTTCTAGTTTGTCTTCCATTGCTGTGACAAAACACTCTGACCAACACCAACTTAGGGAGGAAAGGGTTTATTCAGCTTACATCTCCTGGGTCACAGTTCATCACTTAGGGAGCCCAAGGCAGGAACTTGGGGTAGGAACCTGGAGGCAGGAGCAGAAGCACAGGCCATGGAGGAATGCTGTTCACTGGCTTGCTCCCCTGGCCCATGCTCAGCCTGCCTTCTTATACTGTACACAACAACCTGCCCAGGGAGGCACTACCCATAGTGGGATGGGCCCTCCCACACTCCTCAACAATCAAGACAATACTCCACAGATGTGGCCACAGGCCAATCCAATGGAGCCAATTCCCCAGTTGAGGCTCCCTCAACCCAGGTGTGTCAAGTCGACACTAAAGCAATCCAGCACACCATGTTTTCCAAAAACAGACAAACAAATCCTCTCATGAATCAGGGAGAATTCTTACTTATTAACCCCAAACTGAGCTCAAGATCAACTTGCTCAGAAGCACTTGGCTATCTCATGTCTTGTAGTAGAGTGGCTCATTCCAGTAACCCTGTTTCTTGGTTATCCTTCAACAGAATTGTTTTATGTCGCTTTCTATGTTTTGTTTCATTTTTGACAGGGTCTCTCTAGCCTCAGCCTGCCTGAAAATTACTTTGTAGACCACCATCTCATGGAGATCTGTCTTCCTATGCATCCCAGGGGCTCCAATTAAAGGTGTACACCACCACACGTGATGTTTGTGTTTAATTTTTTAGTACGGGGACTAGAACCCAGAGCCTCAAGCATGCTGGGTAATTGTTTACCACTAAATCCCAGCTCAGGCCTGTGAAAATTTTTCCCTAATCTCCATCCATGGTGGCTCATTTGTCTTCATGTTGAGTTTCTAAGCAGTAACTACATTGCTTCCTGATCTCAAAACCTAGAGGCAATCAGTTGTAAAGGGCTCTTACTAAAGTGTCCATAGACATTAACAAAACTGAATTGACTGGAGAACTTACAGACTATTGCATGGAATATAAAATCCTGCCTTCTTACAGTATTCAAATCATCACCTCTCTTGAGACCACATTAATTATTATCAAGAAGACAGAAAAACGCTGTTGTGAATTCAAGCTTAATTACCAATTCAACTACAATATTCTTCAAATATTTATAAATTGTTCCCAAATCTGCAGAACAATGCAAAATTAGTCTTAGTCATATATGGAAAAAGAAATCTCTAACCTTATGGAGAATGAAGTGGACACTCTCTATCTGCTTGTTTGTGTCTGACATGGTCTGAATATGTTTTCCAGGTTGGTCTTGAACTCTCACATGCCAGGGACTATCAATATGTGGCACCAAGTGTGGCAGTTACCCCATGTCTTAATGAAGATGTATTTTATCATCTCTGACTTTCTGATTCAAGAGTTCTTTTAGCAAACTTCAGAGCAGCACTGTCTGGTCAGTGGACAATTTCAGGACCCTTTAACCTTGTTAATTCATCACAGGCCTAGCCATTGTTTCTCCTCACACAGCCTAAGATCCTATGGCATTACTGTTGGTGAAGAAGGCAGGTCCACAAAAAGGGAACAACAAATACGGGCTGTGTTCTGGCCTCGCCAGATCCACTTAGCCACCTTTCAGGAAAGATTGCCCTCAACAGGAGACTGCAGCCGCACGTGACCCTACTTACCTTGTGTCCTTAGCTGTCAGTGACATGAATGGCAGGCACACTTCCCTTGTTTTCACCCTGGCTTCCTTTTCCTAAAAGGAATCACTGAGGACAAAGGAAAGATTTCTATGTAACAAAAAAGAGTCTTGCAGGTGTAAGAAAAATCCAAGTAATACTGTGTACGTTCAGTCTCATTATAATGACAGGTTGTATTGCAATGAAGTGGTGCTTATTGAAACAGACAGAATTTGATTTTAACTTTTCATGCCAGGCAATGATAGCAGGCTATGCAGGGGTCATGAGACCATGATTGTAGCTCTACTCAGGATACCCTAAAAGGCAGAGCAAGGCCCAGAGAAGACCAGGTCCATCCTGGCATAGATATAACATTCCACTCAACTTGTACAAATATTTAAACACATTGATACATGTGTGCACTGTATTTAATCGAGAACACACATAATATATTATAGATTAAAGCTAATGTAAGATTTTAAATGTCAAAAAAGATTCAGACATGGTGGCACACACCTGCAATCCCAGCGTTCAGAAGACTGAGCAGAGCGATTGGCAAGCTCAGTCAAGGCCAACCTTGGCTAGATAGCTTGAGATCTAACCTGTGAGATCCTATCTTGAAAAAAAAAGTCACTTTAAAGAAATCATCTTTCAGGGCTGGAGAGATGGCTCAGTGGTTAAGAGCACTGACTCCTCTTGCAGAAGTCCTGGGTTCGATTCCCAGCACCCACATGGCCGCTAAGAACCATCTTTAACTCCAGGTCCAGGGGAATCTGACACCCTCTTCTGACCTCCAAGGCATTGCATGACCCGGGTGCAACAACCTACATGCAATGCAGACACTACACTCATACACATAAAAAATAAATAAAAAAATTTTTTTAAATCATCTTTCTATTTAAAATATATTCCATCTCAAACAGAAGATAAATTTTAAAATAAACTACACTTATTTTAGTTAATGAGGAAAATATTAAATAGTAGGTAAGTGAAATTCCTAATGTGAATTTACGAGAATACAATCTTTGTTTTTATATCACGTTGGTGGGGTCTATAAAGCTAACGCTATTCAAACATTCCACAAGGAAGACAGGGGCCCAGTTCTGATCATGTACCTATTTGCTTTTCTATAATGAGGGCAAAGGTGTTTAATTTCTATCTCATAACTGCTTCTAATTGTAAAACTTCAGCACCAATTCTGTCCATTGGCAGAGGAATTGTGGTATACCACATAATGAAAATTCAATTTTAGGAATTTTTTTTTCTAATTAAATTAGTTTTTATTGATGCTTTGTGCATTTCATGCATTTTTTCCAATTCAGTTCAGGCTTATTTCCCTTTCCCTCCCCCCCCACCCCATCCCAGATCATGCATTCTGCCATAACTGTCCTGCATCTTTCTCTCAGTTATTTTTTTTTCATTTTTAGCTATAAGTGATAATCCATGAGTACAAGCATCCTTCATGCAAAACCTATCTGCAGGCTGTTGTGCCCAAACACCTACAGCCCCACCATCCAGTGGGGGGTGACAGGTTGTTTGTTCAATCAAGTTGATCAAATGAGTGTCCAGACTACATTGCTGTAGTTTCACCATTCACCCCAATCGCAGCCCTTACATTCTACCACGCCCCCTCTTCCACAGGTTGTTCCCTAGGCTTAGAAAAGGGGCACAGGTGGATGAGAGGTAAAACAGTCCACTCTCTCTGGAGCTTTAAAAATGCAGTTGCTATCATGCTATTATTAATGTATCCCAGATAAAGGCCATTCTTAATTCTACATATGAACTCAAAATACATAATACCTGTGTTTGTGCATCAGCATGAGGTAACCCAGGCTGGTCCAAAAGAACTGTATGAAGCATGCTCTGGGCAGCTGTGGTTATTTTTGTTTCCTCTATCAGATTCTGGTAACTAAGGAGAATTGTTGTACAAAAGCTTAAGTTAAAAGGTGTCTGGATGGACAAATCCCTCTTTTATAAAACCCATCACTTACCTAAAACTCATGCTCACAGTTTCACAGGACTAGGATTGTTGACCCTGGTTTCTGTCTTTAACTTAGGATCACGTTTTCTTATCTTTGTACATGCAAAGGGGTAATGGTAGCCTGGACTCTCCACAGCTAAGGAAGCCTCTGTTGGGCCTTTCTGGAACTACCCCAAGGCTCAACGATCACTGTAGTTAGGAATTTCTGACTGAAAGCGCAGAGCTAAGATGGCAGCAGGACGCAGTTAGTAACTAGTGTTTTCCTCTCCCAGTTCTTGAGCTTATTGGGTGCAGCTCTTGAAGATTTTTTTTTTTTGGTCTCACAGATTACAGGAATAAACTAAGCAAAACCTGCTTAGCTATGCTATCCAGCTTTGTTATAGAAGGGAAATATTGCAGGGAATTACTGTCATCTGTGTTCATGTGGATCTCTACTCAACCTGCATTATCTGTGCATTATATATTGTAGATGCCTCAGTTATGTGGAGAACACATGCTCGCTTTGAGTCTCCACACACCAGCAAACAATTTTTCATTTTGCATTGCAGATCATCCAACTAGAAGCAGGTATGGTTCCGTGAACACGGAATCATGTGACTGAAATATTCCAGAATATTAGGATTTTTTTTGGAATGTGACATGGGGGTTCATTTATATTTTTCACTGTTTTTCAATAGCAAATAGGATGGATAATGACAAAACACCCTAGAATTAGAGACAGATGGCATAACACACCTGTAATCGCAGCACTAAGAAGATTGAGTCAGGGGTATTAAATGCTCAAGGTGAACTTTAGCTACATAGAGCTTTTAGAGAATCAGGCTACCACCTGCTAATCACATTGATGGTCTATGAAGTAATACAATACCTTCCAATGAGAGAGAAATGCCATCAATTTAATGACAGGATGCATGACGTGTAAAGCAAAGGGCACTTCTGAATACACCTGGCCCAGAATTCAGGACAATGCTGTGGTAGCCAACGTAGTTGTGGCTTTTGAGATTTAAAGGCCTCAAAACCAAGAAACAAGCAACCTAGCAATTTTGAGCAGAGAACACAAGCATGAGAGAGATGAGCCCCCACCCCGACTCCAAACCCAATCCCAAGTTAACTGGTTTGATTTATAACAATGGAGGAAACGTATGGTGGTCTTGAGTTACAGCATGGGGCTTTGCACATGTCCTTACAATGGAAACCAAGGGCAGGTGACAGAGACCAGAACAAAGCACTGGTGTCACACAAAGGCAACCCTGCCAGAAGATGAAATTTTATCAGCTTGTTTCATTAAAAAGTGGCTGGCTAGGATAAGAAAATGGAGACCGCTTCAGTACCCTAGGTAAGAAAAGCCAAATCTCTAAGCTGAATGTAGTAATATTCATTTCTTCAGATGACTATTTGCCTCCTTTTCCAGAAACTGAAGTCGTTGGGTGATTAAAACATCTGGAGGTCAGACACTGGGGATTAGATGTGATAAAGAATAGCTCGACACATGGCACCACAAAATCTCCCTGAAAGCAGCCAGAGTCAGTAAAATATGAAGGAAATCACAGAATCTTTGTTATATCACAAAGATATTGTGGCTTTTGAAAATATTTCAGCATTTTTCTTTATTTTTCTCCCTTGGAATTGCACCCGAGTGGTTGCCCTCTAGACATGTGGTGGTATCTATGGTCTCTGTAAGTCTCCAGAATCCTATGTACATAGATTCTGTAAGTCACAGTTCCCAGGATTTGCATGATGCTGAGCCACTACATTTCTCTTCAACTAGAGATCTAGAATTCTTTTCTGGGTTTTATGTCCATTATGTGAAGGGAAACCAATCTGCAAATGTAACTGGAGTTATTTGTATAATTCACAATTTCAGTGACATGCAATTGTTAGCTAATCTTTCTTAAATTGATGAGGAAGCACCCCCCCCCAATATCAAATGTTCATAATACAAAACAATGGACTAAATTCCAGCTCAAAAGTAGAGGTTTACAGACAGGATGGGGGAAGACATCCAGAAGGGCTTTGAAAATTCTAGTACTACATTCTTGCAAAGAGTAAAATAACAAAATCAAATGTTTTTGCTTGGAGTTAAAATAGACTGATTGGGAGATCCGGATCTCCCAAGACCACCTGAAGCATAGGTAGGAGCTGGGTGCTTCAGCCAGGTGGATTGCTTGATTGCGTTTCCTTGTGTCACTGTGGGGGCGGATTTGGCCTCCCAGCTGATATAAAAGGTGGGTTTGAGTCTTGAGATCCGGATCTCCCAACACCCCCCCACCCCCCACCCCCTCACCCCCCACCCCCACAACTGGGATTGCTGAAGTGTCCAAGTGGATTCTTTGGAGAACCTTCAGAACAGAAAGGAAAGAGTGAGTTAGACTTCCAATAGAAAGCTTGAAGCTTAGAGAAGTGAACACTCCATAAGCAAGGAGTAAAGGAGAAAAACAAATCAAACAAACAACGAAGGCATCTGAAGTAAGCCTTCAACACAGTGAAGAGCCATTTGGGATTCACATGGGAATACAGGCAAAGAGAAACCCATATTCCAGGGCCACAAGGAAGACACAACATGGGAAAGGTGCAGGATAATTCCACACCAAGCTCTACCAATCCTGTGGAAGATTCCTACAGTGGGATCCCCCTAGGGAGGGCCCAGGACACAGATATTAGAAGTACAATTGTGAACATACTTAAAGAAGTACAAGATTATAAAGAGCAAATGAAAGAATTAAGAAAACAAAATAAAAACTCAAGAAGGACCTAGAGAGAGAGAATGAAAAACTCTGGAAGGAAGTGGAAACACTGAAAAGATCCCATGTTGAAAAAGATAAGGAAACCAACTAGCGAAGGAAAGAGCTACAGGAAGAGATTGAGAAACTACAAAAGGAAGTGGAAATACTAAAGAAATCAGAAGACAAAATGAAAAAGGAAACCAAACACTCATCCAATCAAGAGGAAAGGAATGGAAAAAGCCTCAGAAGCGGAATAGAGGAAGCAGAACAAAGAATATCAGACCTAGAAGATAACACAGAAAAACTAAAAACCTCAAGTAAAGATTATGAAAAATTTTTAAATACACAAAAGTGGAACAACCAGGAACTGTGGGAAACTATGAAAAGATCAAACCTCCACATCATAGGAATAGAAGAAGGTGAAGAATCCCAAGATAATGGTATTGATCAGATCTTCAACAGAATAATAGATGAAAACTTCCCCAAACTAAAAAAAGACAAACTAATACAAATACAAGGAGCACATAGAACTCCAAACAGATGAGACCAGAAAAGAAAGTCTACACACCATATCATTGTTAAAATGCTAGACACCCAAAACAAAGACAAAATCCTTAAAGCCATAAGAGAAAAACAAGTGACCTATAAGGGAAAACCTATCAGAATTACAAGTGACTTCTCAGTGCAAACTATGAAAGCAAGAAGAACATGGAGCAAAGCATTTCCAGTGTTAAAGGACTATAGATGCCAACTCAGGTTCCTACTCAGCAAAAATGTTGACTATAGTTTAAGGAGAAAGATAAACCTTCCATGACATAAACAAGTTGAAAGAATACATGTCTGGAAAACCAACCCTTCAGAGAATACTTGAAGCAATTCAAAGGACAGAAGAAAGAAGCAACCATCCCCAGACACCTAGAAAGAGAAATAAAAAAAGCATAACTGCAGAAGTAGAAACCTAAACCAAAACTGCAAATGGATAATAAGGCAAAAGGAAGCAACACTAACCTATCAGTCATGACCATAACATTAATAGACTATATTCCCCAATCAAAAGACATAGACTGGGAGATTGGATTAGGAAACAGAACCCATCTATACACTGTCCACAAGAAATGCATCTTACCTTCAAGGATAGGCACCACCTTAAAGTGAAAGGATGGAAAAAAATTCTATAAAACATTTCAAAAAGACCTACAGCCATTATTACTGAAACTGTTTAGGAGGATACAATCAGAGGGAATTCTCCCAAATTCCTTCTATTAAGCCAGCATTACTCTATTACCAAAACCAGGCAAAGATACAAGCAAAAAGGGGAACTATAGACCCATCTCCCTAATGAACACAGATGCTAAAATTCTAATCAGGATACTGGCAAATCGCATACAGACCCACATCAAGAAGATCATCCAACCAAGTTGGGTTCATACCAGAGATGGTTCAACATATTGATTTCCATATGTTGAACCAGAGATGGTTCAACATATGGAAATCAATAAATATCATCAAGCATATAAATGGACTGAATGACAAAAACCATACCATCATCTCAATTGACACAGAAAAAGCCCTTGACAAAATCCAGCATCCCTTCATGCATAAAGTCTCAGAGGGAATTGGATTGGAGGGATGGTTCCTCAATGTAATCAAAGCCATATACAGGAAACCCACAGCCAATACCATCCTAAATGGGCAAATGACAGAAGCATTCCCTTTAAAGGTAGGAACTCCGCAAGGCTGCCCCCTGTCACCACTCCTCTTCAATATGGTGCTTGAAACACTTGCTAGGGCAATAAGTTAAGAAAAGGAAATTAAAGGAGTACTAATTGGAAAAGAGGAAGTCAAGCTATCCCTTTTTGCTGATGATATGATTGTTTACTTAAGGGATGCTAAAAACTCTACCAGAAAGCTACTCCTAGAAATGATTAAGAGTTTCAGTAAAGATGTGGGATACAAAATTATCATAGAAAAATCAGTAGCCTTTCTTTACACCAACAAAAAGCAACTGAAGAAAGAAGTCAAGGAGACCTTCCCACTCACAATAGCCTCACAAGAAATAAAATACCTAGGAACAAACCTAACCAAAGACACCAAAGATCTCTACAACAAAAAATTTAAACCCTTAAAGAAAGAAATTAAAGAAGACATCAGAAGATGGAAAAACCTCCCATGATCATGGATTGGGAAAATTAATATAATAAAAATGTCCATTCTACAGAAACTCTTGTATAGATTTAATGCAATCCCAATTAAAATCCCCAAGAGTTTCTTCACAGGCTTGGGAAAAAAGTCCTTAATTTCATTTGGAAAAACAAAAGACCCCAGATAGCCAAAACAACTCTGAGTGAAAAGAGCAATGCAGGGGGGATCTCTATACCAGACTTCAAACTATACTACAGGACTATAGTCATAAAAGCAGCCTGGAACTGGCACAAAAACCGATCTGTTGACCAATGGAACAAAACTGAAGATCTAAACTTGAGCACATACAATTTCATCCATCTCATATTTGACAAGGGGGCCAAGAAGACACAATGGAGAAAAGACAGCATCTTCAGCAAGTGGTGTTGGCAAAACTGGATCACCACTTGTAGAAGAATGAAATTAAACCCCTACCTCTTGTCCTGTACAAACATCAACTCCAGATGGATTAAAGACCTCAATGTGAAAACCTCAAACTCTGAAGGAGATAGAAGAAAAAGTTGGCATCAGACTACAAGACATCAGTGTAGGAAAAGACTTCCTAAATCAGACAGCAGCTGTGCAAGAATTAAGGTGGACAATTGACAAATGGGACCTCATTAAAGTCAAAAGCTTCTGTACATCAAATGAAACAATCAAGGAAGTGAAGAGAAATCCCACAGAGTGGGAGGAAACCTTCACCCTTCACCTCAGAAACATCTGACAAAGCATTGATTTCCAGAATACGTAAAGTACTCAAAAAACAATGAAGAAAGAAAACAAATGACCCACTTAATAGATGGAGCAAAGAGCTGAACAGAGACTTCACAAGTGAGGAATTAGAGATGGCTGAGAAACACCTTAAGAAGTGTTCAACATCATTAATCATTAAGGAAATGCGAATCAAAAGTACTTTAAGATATCATCTCACTCCAATAAGACTGGCCAGGATCAAGAAAATAAATGATACCAAGTGCTGGAGAGGTTATGGGAAAAGAGGAGCATTCATCCACTGCTGGTGGAAATGTAAACTGGTACAACCACTATGGAAAGAAGTGTGGAGAACCATTGGAAGAGTTGGAATGAACTTGCCAACTGACCCAGCTATACCACTCCTGGGCATATACCCACAAGACTCATCTTACTGCAAAGATATATGAACAGCCATGCTTATTGCAGCTCTCTTCACCATAGCAAGGAGCTGGAACCAACCTAAGTGCCCCTCAACTCATGAGTGGGTAAGAGAAAATGTGGTACATCTACACAATGGAGTTCTATGCAGTGGTAAAGAAAGATGACATCATGAGCTTTGCAGGAAAATGGCTGGAGCTTGATGATATCATGCTGAGTGAAGTAACACAGTCCCAGAAAAACAAACGACAAATGGTGTCTTTCATCTGTGGATGCTAGCACCAATTACCTAATTGTATGGCAAACTGAGCAACGTCAATGTGATCTGAAAACATCTGTTCTCTTATATTGTGAATCCCTTAAAATATAATAGAAATATTTTTTAATAAAGAAAGATCAAGCTGGTCATGGTGGCACACACCTTTAATCCTAGCACTTCAGAGGCAGAGGCAGGCAGATTTCTATTAGTTCAAGGCTATTTTGGTTTACATAGTGAGCTCCAGGCAGGCTGGGGCCACAGGGAGACCCTATCTCAAAAGAGACCAAAACTAAGTAAAAATTTTTTTTAAATAAACAAAATAAAAAAAGATAGGACCCTTGTTCTGGAGCATGGTTCTGAGACTCACATGTTTCACTCTGAGTTCAAGGCCAGCCTAGTCTACAGAGTGAGTTCCAGGACAGCCAGAGCTACAGGGAGACCCTGTCTCAAAAAAGGATGCCATGACTCAGGCTGTTTTTTATTAAAGGATAACAGTAATGTGGCTTCCCATAATAAATCCTAATAGGCAGCTATAACAACAAAAAAATTAAAAAATGTCTTTCTCACAATTCTGATGGCTGAGAAATCAAAGATCAAAGCATCATGGGTGTGCCTGATGAGGCCCACCTCCCTGTAGGCAGCCATTGTCTCATTTTAACCACTCATGTAGAAAGGCATTAGGTCTTTTTATTATTTATTTTTAACTGATATATAAAAATTTTACAAATACATGCAGTTCAAATACATTTTTTACTCAACTATTATTTCCTTATGGTAAAATCCTTTCCTCTAGCTTTCTAAATAATAGTACATTACTGTTACTTGTGGTTATCCTATTGTGAATTGGCAGAGCAAACTTCTTGCTCTTATCTAACCATAACTTAGTAACTGTTGATCAACCTGTTCTTTCTTCCCACTCCTATCTCTTCCACCTGCCTCTGGTGACCACCCTTCTACTCTCAATTTCTATGAGACAGATTTTTAAAAATTTCCCAAGGGGGACTGAACCCCATCCTTGACATGCCCGCTCCATACCCATGTTCTAACAGCCTCCCAAATGAATGACCTCCAAAAAGCAATTCCTTGTGAAAAAGCTTTCCACATATGACCATAGGGGATATAAACATTAAATAAAGATGTGTCAGTAAGCCAGGGGGAGGTGGCACATGCCTTTAATCCCAGCACTTGGGAGGCAAAGGCAGGCAAATCTCTGTGAGTTCAAGGCCAGCCTGGTGTACAGAGCAAGCTCTAGGCCATCTGGGACTAAAAGGGAGACCCTGTCTCAAAACGACATAAAAAATGTATCACTATGAACAGAGAATTGTTAATTTCTGAAATGTAATCTTGCTATGTAGCCCAGACTGACTTTGGATACTTTTTTTAATGTGTTAATCTATATATACATACCTTGTGGATGCAGTACCCATGAGGCCAGAAGAGAGTGCTGGATCCCATGGAACTGGAGTTGTGGATAGTTGTCAACTGCCCAGTGTCAGTGCTGGAAACCCAGTCTGGGTCCCCTGCAGGAGCAGCAAGTGCTCTTGACCACTGAACCATCTCTCCAGCTGGCCTTGAATGCTCAGTCCCCTTGCCTGGTCCTTACAGGTGCTGGGATTACAGGAAGGGCTCACCACACTTTCTCATGATTAACTTTTAAATAAATCTTTCTCACACTTTTCTGGAGTTTTTCCACCCATAGGAGAAAATTGATTGCAAAATATGGTATTCTGTTTCTTTTGAATTTTAAACCCCATCTTTGAAAATAATAAAGTTCTGCCACATAGGTAAAAAAAAAAAAATAGACTGATTGCCTTGCTTCTTAACAGGGGCAATGCCCACCCTGTCTGTTTCATCAAGGAAGGCATCGTCTCAGCTTGCCCAGGCCACTATTTCCTGGGTACACTGGTTAATCAGGTGTGGAGGTCATATTTTCTGAAAGTTAGAACTGTGGTCAAAAGATGACCTTCCCAGTATTGAAGAGCTAACTTCAAAAGAATGCACAAGGCTGT
This sequence comes from Rhizomys pruinosus, assembly GCA_009823505.1. NCBI lineage: Eukaryota > Metazoa > Chordata > Mammalia > Rodentia > Spalacidae > Rhizomys > Rhizomys pruinosus. The sequence continues at coordinate 263,663 of VZQC01008021.1, forward strand.
TGACTCACTTCCCAGAGCACAGTCTCAGCAGCCAGACATTGAGAGGACATTCTAACCTAAGTTGCCATCCAGGGTGTAGACCCCATTTCAAGAGGAAGTGTACAAATTATATCATTCAAGCACAAATCACAGCCATTCACAGGACTGTCACTTCAGAATTTTCAGAAGCTTGTAGGAAAATAACAGCAATTATTTCTTTAAAATCTAAAGATTTTTTTGAAAGAATTTATGTTTACTTTGAGTACAATAAAATATATCCAAATAAATACAAGTATATACAGCTGTGTGTCTATCACTACAATCAAGATAGTAAAGACTATCACCCTCAAGACTCCTTTTTAATTCCTTTCACTAGCCTGTTCTAGAGCCACTGGACCCAAGAAAATATCACAATAAAGCCTGCCTCCAAAAATTTAATTTCCAGAATTTCAGAACAATAAGCAATATGCTAATTTGGTAGTATAGTTTAAGAGATTCTATGTTGTTTCTAAAAATCAGTTTTCTTTTATTCCATTATATGGAGTGGCACAATATGTGTATGTTTAGCATATTGATGTGTGTTTGAAAGTGATTCCAGTCCTTGGCTGGGTCAGAGCCACTCTCTCCAACTGCAGGCCCCTGTTTGTGTTTCTCTTTACTAAGTATTTAAGGACTGAATGTCTTGAGTGTGAAAAGTATATCTTATTAAACAGCTGCCCCACTCTTTCCCAAATTGATGATGTATTTCCTCCTCCCAGCATCAGTGTGTGAACACGGTCCTGCTTTCTGTGTGCTCATGTGGTCTCTGTGTAGTGCTACGTGTTGTCCTGTTGGGACCCAGTACTAGAGGACAAATGTCAGCATCTCTTCACTGTTCACATTTCTCACCCCTTTTGCTACTAGATTGGCTTCTTACCATTGAGTGTTCATAAAGTTTTTTATATTTTCAAAGCATTCATGTATCAGATTCTGTCTTTCTCCACACACACGCCCACACCCCTCACCAAACCCTAAGAATCCCTAGCAGCATCACATTGACAAAGCACATGTCAGCATGAATGGAAAGCTCCTATATGAGTAGATGGAAAAGGCAGGGCCTGCTGCAGGCCTTCACCATTGCATAGGCAGGCCTTTCCCCCAGGACAGATGACATGCAAGGCCTGACCTGTCAGTCTTGGTGACACAGAGAATGGGACAGTATGGTGCATGCAGCAAGTTCAGCTAGAGCATTATACAGTAGACTGTCAGGATTCCAGAGCTGAGCTACATGCTGCCCAGTAGGGGATTGTACACTGGACACTGGAGAGGAAGAATTCTGTAGAAGTCACCATGAGTCTGGAATTGGCTATGGTAACTCAGGTCCTTCTGGAAATTCCAGTCAGGAAGTCAAGAGTAGCCAAGGAGAATCCATCATAGTAAACATGAGACCATATCCAGGCAGTGCTCAGAGACTGAGTGGGTTGGGATGGTAGGTAGCCTAGATCCATGCTTCCCACCACATCAACACCAACAGCCTCCTCCAGTTTGTGCCTATGGACTATCCTTGGCTCCTCATGGACTATCCTTGGCTCCCTATGGGCTATCCTTGGCTCCCTGTGGACTATCCTTGGCTCCCTGTGGACTATCCTTGGCTCCCTATGGACTATCCTTGGCTCCCTATGGACTATCCTTGGCTCCCTGTGGACTATCCTTGGCTCCCTATGGACTATCCTTGGCTCCCTATGGACTATCCTTGGCTCCCTATGGACAGCTGAAGGAGGAGGAAAGGGTCCAGTCTCAGTTTAGGAATACAGCTGATTTATGCCAGCTTGGCTTTAAAAGCAAGAAGCAAGAGGGAGATTTCCACCATAGGCAGAGATGGAAGCACTGGCCTAGGTCATCTATTTATACAGAGAGGGCACTGGCAGAAATAGAAAGGTAAACAGATTGCTTTGCCCTGGTCAGTGGAGTGAGCCAGCCACCTGCTCAGATACTGAGGTCGAAAGGGACAGGGAGTTTTGAGACAAGTAAGCCTAAGACAGAGGCAGGTGGATGGGCTTATGGAAGCAGGCTGGAGGGCAGAGAACTGGACACGACTCACAGGACAGTGCTCTGGACAAGCCACTGTACCCCAGTGCAGTGATTCAGCAAGCTGTCCTTGCCCACCCTTCCTGTACTCTCAGGAAGGTACAGCAGTGCCGGGTATGAAGAGTGGTCACGGCAGAGGGGAAGGACTCTCCTCCTTGTCAAGGCTGATCTACTGACATCCCTCTACTTTAAGAAGGGTCAACTGGACACATCCTCTATTACCTGTCAGATTGTTGTTGCTCATCTATAGAGGGATGCATCCTTATTCCAGAGCTGAATTTCTCTTTCCTGTCCATAGCCTGGCCAAGACCACTATTGTAAGGCTCACAGAATACTTGTAATGCAAGGCCAAAATCCCACATGGCATCATAGAACCAGGTCGCTCATTCAAGACTGTGGTCAACTCATAAACATGGAGTGTACTGTTCCAACCACACTGCATGGAGCAGGAAGCAGCTGGGCTCACAGAGTTCTGGACAGGCATTGTTTTCCTTGTTTCATTATTTGGGGTGGGCCAGTATTATGTGCTGTCACTGAGCTGCACTCCCTGTCCTGGGAACACATTCTTGAGACACAGGCATGTCCTGAGACAAAGGAGAAGTTTTTGATATGACAGAGCATGTGCCATCATACGTAGCCAACCACAGCTCTCTCTATAGCAGGACTTGCTCAGATGGGAGTTCACACGGATCCACAGAGAAAGGCAGAGTTAGGAGCATCGCTCCCAGGCACCTTCCAAGGTTTTCCCATAATGGTCCTCCCTGGGACTCCAGGTTGTACAAGTTATCCAGGACCTGGGCAGCATGGAAGACTACCTGTGGCCAGTGTAGATTTGTGTCCACTCTCTAAAGAAAAGAAGAAACGGTGTCACTGAGGCAGGTCAGGTGTACCGGCATGAAGAGGTAGAGTGCTTGGTATAAAAGAAGAAACAGATTAATACACACATCACATATGCAATATGTGTACATGTGCATGGCATGTACACACATGAGCAGAGTTGTACTTCAACAAGGCACATACGTACACCACAGGCAAATATCACACATGCACATAGGGATACACACATATGCACACACACACATCACATGCACAGGCACACTACATATACCACCCAAGAACAGGCACCCAAACACAGATGCACACACACATATTATCCATGTATAGCCCCCTACGTATATATGCAGATCACCCAGCACATAGGCACATACACACACATACTATCCATGTATAGCTCCCTACATACATATACAGATCACCTAGCACATAGGCATATGCACACACATACCACTCATGTACATAGGCACATACACATGTATACCACTCATGTACATAGGCTATACACACATCCCACTCATGTACACAGGCACATACATACACATACCACTCAATTATATAGGAACATACATACACATACGACTCATTTACATAGGCACATACACACACACCACTCATGTACATAGGCACATACACACATATCACTCATGTACATAGGCACATACACACATATACCACTCATGGACATAGACAAATATACACACATACGACTCATTTACATAGGCACATACACACACACCACTCATGTACATAGGCACATACACACATACCACTCATGTACATAGGCACATACACACATATACCACTCATGGACATAGACAAATATACACACATACCACTCATGTACATAGGCACATACACACACATGCCAGTCATGTACATAGACACATACACACACATACCGCTCATGTACATAGGCACATACACACACATAACACTCATGTACATAGGCACAGATACACATACCACTCATGTACATAGGCACATAGATACACATACCACTCATGTCCATAGGCACATACACACATACCACTCATGTACATAGGCATATAGATACACATACCACTCATGTACATAGGCACATAGATATACATACCACTCATGTACAAAGGCACATAGATAAACATACCACTCATGTACATAGGCACATAGATACACATACCACTCATGTACACAGGCACATACACACATACCATTCATGTACATAGGCACATACACACATACCACTCATGTACATAGGCACATATACACATACCACTCATGTACATAGGCACAAACACACATACCACTCATCTACATAGGCACATATACACACATACCACTCATGTGCATAGGCACATACACACATACCACTCATGTACATAGGCACATATACACACATACCACTCATATACATAGGCACATATACACATATACCACACATGCACAGGTACACACTCACATAAACCCACATCTCTGGACATTCAGAACAGTTGTTGCAGTGGGAACTTGTATTAGATTTCTTAGTCTCCGTCTTCTGAGATTATTACTTCATGGAAGTAGACCCTTGGAAGTTAGAGTTTTAGAAAGTCTTGGAGGAAAACACCTGCAGTCCTGGTGGGGGCTGAGGCATATGGACTGTGATATCCAGGCCAACCTGTCCTTGAAAGAGCCCGCTGCTGCTTGTAATGAGGCCACAGCCCTGCTTTTGCCTCTGGGACGTGGATTCTTTTGAGCAGTGCTCAGGTTCTTACCAGCCAGAGCCCCGGGCAGGTTCTGTCTAGACCCTCCTGAGTCATGAGATTATCTGCGTAGCTAGTGCTAGCCCAGACTCCCCAGGAACATGGCCATACAGTATGGAATCCCGTGGCTCTCCAAGTCCCTTCCTGCTCCTACTGGATTTCCTTCCTTCCTCCCGTCTTCTTTCCATTCCTCCCTCCTTGCTGCTCCTACTGGATTTCCTTCCTTCCTCCCGCCTTCTTTCCATTCCTCCCGTCTTCTTTCCATTCCTCCCTCCTTGCTGCTCCTACTGGATTTCCTTCCTTCCTCCTGCCTTCTTTCCATTCCTCCCTCCTTCCTGCCTCCATGACTCTCTCCTCTCTCTTTCTCTGATTTCTTTGAGATCAGCATTGCAGTCTGAGGACTTGTCCCTGGCTCCTTCTCCCTTTTCTAATAATGTTTAATGTGAATTGTTTGATCAGATAAGATTACAAAGAACTGAAATTTATACTCGTGATATGTGATTGGAGAGCTCTGGGTGGAGAAGAAAATTATTTTTAAAAATAGTTTTATGAATTTGTTGAGAATTTCACATGATGTGTTTTGATCATATTCACTCCCCACCCCTCCCCCAAGTCTCCCAGATTGCCTCTTTCTCCCTCCCATTATAAATCCTCTTTTTTCTGTGTGTGTCTTTTTGAGACAGGGTCTCCCTTTAGTCCCAGCTGGACTGGAGCTCACTTTGTAGACCAGGCGGGCCTTTAACTCACAGAGATCCACTTGCCTTTGCCTCCCAAGTGCTAGGATTAAAGGCGTGTGGCACCACACCCGGCTATACAACCTCTTTTATTTTTAATAACTCACCGAGTCAATTAGAGAGTGTAGCATCCCTCCCCCATTTTCTGATTTTAAATTTCTTTGTTCTATTTACTGTAGCTAACTATATTATTTCTTGTTTTCTTTTTGGTAATTGATTTTTTAAAATTTTTTATTTATTCTTGTATGTGTATGAATGTACTGTCTGCATGCAGGCCTGTGTACCTGTGTCGTGCAATGCCGCGGAGGTCAGAAAAGGGCATCAGATTCCCCTGGAAGTGGAGTTAAAGACGGTTCTCAACTGCCATGTGGGTGCTGGGGATCGAACCCGGGTCCTCTGCAAGAGCAGTTGGCGCTCTTAACCGCTAGACCATCTCTCCAGCCCTGGTAATTGATTTTTAACTTATTACATTTATTCTGTTATTTTCTGTGGGAAGGATGAAGGCATGTTAATTCCATGAAGTGTTTGTGGGGGTGGGAGGTTGAGTGCAACTTTTGGGAGTCCATTCTTTCCTAGCATCTAGGTCCTAGGGATGGACCTCAGATGACCAGGTTTGACAGCAAGTGCCATTATGCGCTGATCCATCCTTCAGGCCCACTAAATACATTTGTAATGAAGTGCTCACTATTGGTTAAATTTCCTAAAATTAAAAACACAGTCTTTTTTCTCTTATCAATCACAGTGATTGAAGGGAATATATTCATAACCACTGTGGAAGGTTCCACATTCAACACTTCATTTTCTCATCTTGAATCTCCCACAGTGGACTTGTCTACTCTTGGAATTTAGACACAGTTCTGTCTCTTAAATTGCAATGATTTCCTTGTATCTAAACACTTTCTTTGAGTTTGATTTTGATAACTCCCCATTTCCCAGGCTGAAAGATATCATGGCCAATGGGCAGCTCGGCTGTTCCTGTGGAGGAATGATTAAAAGAAACTCACTTCCTTCCCATCTTGTTTGACAAAGAATGCAATTCCCAAGTCTCCTGATCAAACCGGTCAATGGTTAGATGAGATCACATGTAATAATCATTTGTGTCTCTCTGATACCTTGGAGGCCAAGCTGACCAAGGGAATTTAGGCATCCTAATTTCATGGAGAATATGTCACTAATGTGTTTTAATTTGGCCAGACAACCAGGAAAACAATGAAAATCACACACTATTACCTAAAAAGATAAACTTGGAATTTTGTGCAGTTGGAGAACATTAGTGAACTCAATCTAAAACTGTGTGTTTCTCTCCTCAGTCCACTGTCCATCCATATCATCCATTCACACAGTTCTCAGATGCTTGTCAATGAAAATGATAAAAAACATATGTTTCTTTTGGTGTAACAAATTTCTGTTTCCAAGTTTGTCCAAAGTTGACAATGGGTACTGCAAGTTCAATAAGAGTATTGAATGGAGTATCAATAACTACTTACTAAAAATGTGGATAAGAGAGAGTACCTGCCTGATATCAGACACAGAACAATGTGTGTTGGGCGTGGTTCACCCTTTCAGCGAAAAACTGATATAAAACTTGTTTGGTCTACAGAGAGACTTGGCAAGAGTATTAAGTTTTTAGTTGCTATTACAAAGTACCTGGCATAAACCACCTAAGGGAGAAGAGAAGGGTTGGAGAGAGGGCCCAGCGGTTAAGAGTACCAGCTCCTCTTGCAGAAGACTCAGGTTTGGATCCCAGAACCTACATGACAGCTAACAACCATCTATAACTCCAGTTCCAGGGGATCTAATGCACTTTTCTGACTCAGCCAGCATTGCAGGATATGGGTGCATGCACTTAAATGCATGCAGGCAATACACTCATAAATAAAAATGGCACACCCCTTTAATTCCAGCGCTTGGGAGGCAGAGGCAGGGAGATCTCTGTGAGTTCAAGGCCAGCCTGGTCTACATAGCGAGCTCCAGGCCAGCTGGGACTAAAGGCAGACCCCGTCTCAAAAAGACCAAAGAAAAATAATATAAAATATTACAAGAAGAGAGAAAAGATTAGTTTTAGTGAAAAAAGTCTAGTCCTTTGCCTACGATCCTTGTAAGACAGTATGACAGAGTAGAAGGCATACTGGAGAAGGCTGGCTTCTGCTTATAAAAGAGTATTTCCTAAATAAAGACCAAAAGGCGGATCATTCCAGGGAAGCAGGAGTAATATCAGAAGAGGAGGCCAGCTGTCTGCTTCCTTGTTAAGACTCTTTTTTTTTTATTTAACATTTTTTTTATTGATGCTTTGTGCATTTCATACATCATTTTCCAATTCAGTTCAGGCATATTTCCCTTTCCCCTCCCCCCCGCCCCCACCAGCACTGAGATTCCAGATCTGCATTCTGCCATAACTGTCCTGCTTATTTTCTCTTCTAGTTTTTTTTTTTTTTTTTCATTTTTTACTTTTTTTTTTTTTTTTTTTTTTTTGTACAAGCATCCTTCATGTACAAACAATTTGGCGACGGCTGTTGTGCTGAAAACCCCACAGCCCCACCTCCAGCGTGGGGTGAGGGGTAGTATGTTCAATCAGGGTGATCAAATGAGTGTCCAAAATACATTGTCTGTTTCAAGCCATTCACCTCCAATCAAGCTTCACATTCTACCATGCCCACTCTTTCATAGATTGTTCCCTAGGCTATAGAAAAGGGGCACAGGTCGGAGAGAAGCAGAACAGTCTACTCTTTTGGAGCTGTTGTTTTGGATTCTGTCAATTCTGGCTGTTTCCTTCATGGACTGACAGCTTTGTCCAGGCAATATAGCCTCTTTACGAATCTACTATGAAGCCAGAACAACTATGATAGTATAGGTAAGTTTAAACAGCGCTAATGTTACGGTCGGTTTACGTGTTCGAGTATATGACCATGTTTCAGATGAATATCTGTGATCGCATGAATCTACCACTTTTCCGTGGTTATAATATGACAGGGTCTTACTGTGGTTATGAGGATCTCCCCTAACCTGTAGAGGATGTAAGCTTGTGGCATCACTTTGGGGTTTATTCCCCACAATGGACAGAGCCAACTGCTCAATTAATTTGAGATTATACAGGCTATATGGCTGCCTCTGCTGCAACGTAAACATTATTTCCCAGCAGGTGAGGTGTAGCTGTGTTCGAGGTGGAGTCTTGCTTGACTCAAGGGACCCGTATTTGCTTTATCGGTTCAGTGGCCTTTGGTAAAACTCTCGTTGAGGATGTTTCAGAGGCCATCTGTACACTTTGCATGTGTGGTCTCAAAGTACCTCTTTCCCATGTTTAACGTAGGCTTCACAGCAAGGGCTTAATCGCCCTCTTCTTGCGCAGGTTCTAGTTTAAGGCAAGGGCCTTTACCCTGTTTGTGGCTTGGATCCCATGGCCAAAATCTCCCTGGTGAAATAATCCATTACTGATGTCAAGAGCTTTTTGTATTGATACAATATTTTGCCTCGTAGGCCATATTTTAAGGACTTTAGTCATTATATTTGTTCTGAACCAGAGAATAATCCTGTTTCCAGTATCTTATGTTATAGTCAATTAAACGAAGGCAGTTTTACCAGTTTTCT
>VZQC01008021.1:278359-314943 GCA_009823505.1 Rhizomys pruinosus
TATATATATATATATATATGTTATTTTTATTTTATGTGCATGAGTGGATTGCCTACATGTATATAAGTGCACTTATCCAGAGCAATGCTGGAGATCAGAAGAGGGCATTGGCTCCCCTGGACAGGAACTGGAGTTATGGGCAGTTGTTAGCTGCTATGCAGGTGCTGGGAACAGAATCCAGGTCCTCTGCAAGAACAGCCAGTGCTCTTAACCACTAAGCAATCTCTCCAGCCCCTAAGTAAAATATTTTTAATGGAATGCTTCATGTATTAAATAATCAAACACATGATCTCTTCATCTATATGTTGGAAACATCTGGTTCTGTAGTTCTGGGGATGGAACCCAGGGAATCACACATAGCAGGCAAGTGCTCTACCAATGAACTACAGCCAGCCCTTGACCCTGGGTTTTTCTTACCGCTGATGTTTTATTTCTGTTTGTTTGTGTTTTGGGGACCCTTGCCAGTTTGTCCTTGAACTCACAGGTATTTTCCTGACTCAGGTTCCCTCGTCTGCTTTATATCTTCCACAGAGCATTTAGAAACTCTTCTTTTTTTTTTTTAAATTTTATTTATTTCTGTACGTGTATGAATGTACTGTCTGCATGCAGGTCTGTGCGCCCGTGTAATGCAATGCTGCGGAGGTCAGAAGAGGGTGTCAGATTCCCCTGGAACTGGAGTTCTCCTGGAATTGGAGTTTCAGACGGTTCTTGGCCGCCATGTGGGTGCTGGGGATAGAACCCGGGTCCTCTGCAAGAGCAGTCGGTGCTCTTAACTGCTAGGCCATCTCTCCAGCCCTTAGAAACTCTTCTCTCCCAATAACTGCATTCATTATTGTGACTTCATCATCTTTACAACTTCTCATCTGAAAGGTGTCTGAGTAAGGAAAAACAGCAAGTATGTTCAACCTGCCACATTAACTGAAAGTCCTGCACATACCACATTTCATTCACCCACACTCCTGGACATTTTTTTCCATTTCTTTTTCTGTTATGTATTTCATCTTAGGCATTTCTGTTGCTGGTGGTCGGGGACCAGGCTGAGTGTTTTTCAGTTCCTGGTCTCTTATTTGAAGGACTTAAATGAAAAAAGCCCATACTGATTACAAAATAGAAGGGAAAGTTCATTCAAAGCAAAGAAATAGAGCAGTTCAGAATATATTGCAAGAGAGCTGTGGACAGCAAGACCAAGAATGCTCAAGGGCCCTGATTATTGCTTAAGATTTCCTTTTATGGGTTCAAGAGAAAGAAGAGTTTGGTTACTTGGGATGGGAAGTTCTCTGTTTTGATTGACAGATTGTTACATAATAATTTCTCTACTGAACATATCCTTTCCCACAATGCATCTGATTTTAATCATATGCATACCTAATTGTACATAGGCATAAGATGATAAATAGAGGATTCTCCTCAAAAGTTTACATTAAGGACACTTGTGTGCCTTATTGCATCCCCAAACTGGTCTGGGCTGGGTGTTGTATGGGACATCTCTACCAGGCAGAACATGGACAGATCCCATCTTTCTAAACTTGTTTACACTCTCTTGAATAGGACCATCTCAGCTAAGTGTGTCCACTGTTACTCTAAGTAACAAAGGAGGGGCAGGAAGAGTCAGCCATACCTCCTAACCAATCAGTCAGTCTCAGTTGCATGAGGGGGAGGTGGAGGGGGTAAGAGTATATTAACTGAGGAAGCCATGGGAGGGTCTCTCACCATTTTGTGTGGCTGTGAAGTCCTGATCCATGCCTGGATGGAGAGTTTACAGTGCTGCATTAGGAGAGGAGCATGCACACTCCTGTAAGTAAGCCCTCACTCATTGCTCAATAAGTAAGCACAGAAAATTCACTGCTTTGCTAGACTGTAGTTTGGTGAAATCAGACCTCAGTTTGTCACAGCGACCAAAGGAGGAGGGAGCCAGACATCATTTGAGAAGGAATTTTATCTACATTGGATGTATTGAGAATATACTTGAATAGAAACTGTCCACATGTGAAGGTCATTAGGAGTGAAGAAACTTAACCCTGGTCTAGAGAAGGGTGTGCTTGCAGCTCAATTCAAGTGGGGTTCCTAGGTTGGTAACAGACTGTTAGGTTCATTGTTCAGAGAAAGGTGTGTGTGTGTGTGTGTGTGTGTGTGTGTGTGTGTGCATAGTATGTGCAAGTGAAGGTGACAGGGTGGCAAGTGGGCTGTTCACAGAGGGGGTATGGCCACCCAAGCGGTCCCTGTCTGCTAGGCTGACTCCTTTTAATTATCATTTCACCTAGTTCTTTGGGACTGCTAACAGGCTTTGGAATGTCCACAATGAAGGCTATAGATATTCTCAAATTCACACTTAGAAATGTTGCAAAACTACCTGTCCACAAGCAGCTAAAAACATATACTTCAGTATTACAGATATTCTAACACAGAGAGCATGTAATTAAATAGGTATCTTGCACTAATTTATTTAAAAAGTAGAATATATTTCGAAGTGGTACAAATTGGAAGGAACAACAATAAAAAAATACTGGGTCAAAGAACTGACTGAAACAGTAAACTTCTGCCCCAAACAGTAAACTTCTGCACCCCGAAATTAAAAAGACTGAGAAAAAGATGAAAGACATGTATGGCAGAATGCACGAGCTCTGGCAGAGTAGGGGCAAGGAAGGGGGAGTGGGTCTAAATTTGATTAAGAAATCTTGTATGAAGTGCACAAAACCTCAATAAAAAGTAGAATATTAATTATTTCATGTTGTCTTAATAGCAGAATAAATATTTGTACTTTCACCTTTTTTTATGACTTTAAAGCCTTACTTATTTAATTTCATTCTTTTTTTATTTTTTTTTTAATTTTATTTATTTCGGTATGTGTATCAATGTACTGTCTGCATGCAGGTTTGTGCACCCGTGTCGTGCAATGCCGCGGAGGTCAGAAGAGGGTCTCGGATTCCCCTGGAACTGGAGCTCTCCTGGAACTGGAGTTTCAGACGGCTCTTGGCCACCATGTAGGTGCTGGGGATCGAACCCGGGTCCTCTGCAAGAGCGGTCGGCGCTCTTCACCGCTAGGCCATCTCTCCAGCCCCTTAATTTCATTCTTAGAGTGAGAATATTAACCTAAACTTATTTTTTCTTTCTTTAATATTTTATGTATTATTTTTATTTATTGTCTGCATGTGTTTAAGCCCACTTGTGTCACGTGGAACCTGAGGTGAAGAGAAGAAGGCATCAGATCCACTGAAACTGGAGTTACAGATGGTTGTTAGCCACCATGTGGGTGCTGAGAAGTGAACCTGGGTCCTCTGTAGGAGCAGCCAATGCTCTTAACCTCTGAGTTAGCTCTACAGCCTCCTAAAAGTTATTTTTCAAATCATTTTCTTCAGTTTTCTGAAAAGAAGAAATGCGTACTTTTAATTTTTTATTACATTTATTGGGGGTTGTACTACGGCATGTGTGAGAGATCTGAGGACAGCTTGCTGTGTTGGCTTCTGTCCTACCATGTGGGTGTGCGATAGAACACAGGTCATCATCTGGTGGCAAGTGCCTGCACCTGCTGAGTCACCTCACTGGCTGATTGTGTTTTTTTTGTTTTTTGTTTTTTTTTTTTTTGGTCTTTTTGAGACAGGGTCTCCCTGTAGCCCCAGCTGTCCTGGAACTTGCTCTGTAGACCAGGCTGGCCTTGAACTCACAAAGATCTGCCTGCCTCTGCCTCCCAAGTGCTAGGATTAAAGGTATGCACCACCATGCCTGGCTTTTTTTTTTTTTTTTAAGAGCTACTAAAGCTGTTTACAGCTAATTTACGTATCAAATAAATGTGAGAATACATTTTCATAGTCTTATTTTAGGTTAACTCAGAAAGATATGACTACCCTTCCATTATATGGGGAGTATCCCTTCTCATTCTTCTGTTCATTGTTAGGATGGTTTTAGCCTATGCAGATTTATGATATATACTTTGCTCTTTTTAATATAAAATTAATCTTATAATATCTTTTTATCTTTAATTTTATTTGGTTCAGCACACATTTTCCCATTTTGATTTTTTTTTTCAGAAAATGTATACCTCTGGGGCTGGAGACATGACTCAGGAGTTAGAAGGCTTGGCTGCTCTTACAGAGGACCTTATTTCAGTTCCTAGCACCTAAATCGTGGCTAACAACCATTCCTAACTCCAGTTCCAAAGGAACCAACTACTTCTGACCTCTGCAGGTGTTACATGACATGAGTACACTTACATACATGTAGGCAATATGCTCATACACATAAAATATAATTATAAAATATTAAAAATTGTATACCTTCTGTTGTCATTTTGTAATTTGACAGATTTTTTTATTACTAATCTAAATATCTATGTATTTTTGTATTATAACTCATCATGCTAGTTTTGCATTGATCATCATCTAAACATTTTTTGTATTTCCTTTTTTTTTTTTTTTTTTGGTGATTTTGAGACAGGGTCTTTCTATAGCCACAGCTGGCCTGGAGCTCACTCTGTAGACCAGGCTGGCCTTGAAGTATTTCCTTTTCTTATAATAGTGCACATATTTTACTGATTTACATATTCTCTAGATATCTTCAGGGTATATGTACTCAATCTAGTTATACTAGCAATTGTGTTTTCTCTGGCTTTTCTAATTTCTTAACTTCATTATTTTTTACTTACTTTTCCTTTATCCATGGAGTCTGGAAGATTTCCTCAAATTAGCTCCAATTACCTGTGATTTGAAATTTCTCACCGTTAACTGGCTGTTATTAGTATTATCAGTATGGATTTCCATCACTATGGATTCACCATCTTCCCATACACAGAAAGCTCTTAATTTCTGTCAGATTATTAGATGGTTAGATGTTCATTTCCCACCTTCTCACATTCTGAAAGCTCTGGATTTCCCTCTGATTATTCGATGGTTTATCCACCACCTTTCTCACATTTCAAAAGCTCTGAAGTTATTTTAGCCAGCTTTGGAGGTGGGATGAGGGAGGGGCGGGGCAGGGGGGTATGAGTATCCACCTCAAGCCCTTCTGTAAGCTTATATTTGTTGTTTGTTTTGCTAGAGAGAATGGTATGGATTCATGTTATAAATAGAAATTGTTAGAGTCCAAGAGATTCTTGTGTGTTTCTCTGAGGTTTTGAGAGTAGTGGCCAAACACAGGCTCACCCATCTCCTATCATTCTGTGCCAGCTCCCAGCTCTGGAATTCCTGACGAGGCATCTTCTTACTTTTACACTCTGAGTTGACCCGGGACAAAACCCCATGCATAGCCATAAAGCTGGGTGATGTTTCAGGAAAAATTCCTCCAGGTTGACTTTGAGGTCAGAGCCCAGTTATCCACAGGGCAGGGCCATGTGCATGCAGTGCCCATGGAAGCCAGACGAGGGCGTGAGATCTATGGGGCAAATATTCTTAACGGCTAAGCCATCTCTCCAGTCCCCAATCTTCTATATTTTACCAATGTTGCATTTGGGTAAAGTAGAGATTTCACAAGTGGTAACATTTTAACCAACCAACAAATTAACTGGAGGCTGGATATACATTTTACCAAAAGGAGAAAACAGGTTTACCATTTGAGCTGCTGCTTGGACATTTCTGAGTTTGAGATATGTTTCTTTGGAAAAACCTTTGATGACACAATTTGGTTGAAAAGCGAAGCCTCTACCAGCCAGGGGCAAACAGGCTTTAGGATGATAAGAATTGTCTCAAAATAACGGAAGAAGGAAAATAGTGGAAATGTGCACAAAATCCTGAATATGGGAAAGGAAGAATGCTGGTGAGAGAAATGTTTCCTGTTTACTCAGTCTTTACTAAGCAACCCACTACCAAGTTGCAGAAGGCTTGTACCCCTTAACATATACTTTCTTCCATCTAAAAATGTCAAAATATACATGATTTTTGTTTGTATTAAGGGAACTTTTATTATACACTACCATAGCACACCTAATCTATTTTGTTGATTGATGGTTATGTAGAGACAATAGCTCACTATGGGGTTCAGGCTGTCCTTATACATGTAGCAATCCTCCTGCCTCAGCTTCCCAAGTGCTGGGATTACAAGCATGAGTCACCAAACCAATATGTTTTAAAACCTGGCAAGTTAAGCATCCAAAAGGAAAGTATAACCAAAAAAAAAAAAAAAAAAAGAAAAAGAAAAAAAAGGGAAAGTATAACCAGAATAATTAACAGTAAAGGGCCTGAGAAGTTTGTACGTCAGGATAATAAAACTTGCAAATCTTAGTAAAAAAGACAAAAAAAGCAATATAGTATAGTTAGTATGTATATATATAATATAATATATATATAATACAAGTTGGAGAGAACAAAACAACAAGAAATGGAAAAAACTGGACTGAACAGTGAATGTTTCCCACAACAATAAAGCCTCTGCTTGGAAAAAGAAACTCTGGAAAGACTCAAAGAAAAAGATGCAAGACATGTATGGCAGAGTGCATGAACCTCAGGTGGGGTGGGGACATGGAAAGGGAAATGACTCTAAGGATTGAGAAATGATGTATGATGTATGAAAAAGTTTAATAACAATAAAAATATATTTAAAAACCCCTGGCAAGTTATATGCAAAAATAGTAAAAGATTATGCAAGCAGGTTTCCTATTAAAGTGTATCATGTATATAACGTAGTATGAATGGAGTGCATGTAGGTCGTAATAAGTCACAGAACTGGGTCACAGTCATGACAGCCACCAAGGTCAAGGCTGAGAACATTATTCACTTCCAAAAGCTGCTCATCTGGGTTTGTATCCATTTCTTTTTTTTTTTTTTTTATTTCTGTATGTGTATGAATGTACTGTCTGCATGCAGGTCTGTGCACCCGTGTCGTGCAATGCCGCGGAGGTCAGAAGAGGGTGTCGGATTCCCCTGGAACTGGAGTTCTCCTGGAATTGGAGCTTCAGACGGCTCTCGGCCGCCATGTGGGTGCTGGGGATCGAACCCGGGTCCTCTGTAAGAGCGGTCGGCGCTCTTAACCGCTAGGCCATCTCTCCAGTAGGAAACTTCTGTCCTCTATCAGTCTGGACTAGGTTTGTCTGTGTTTGTTTTTTGTTTTATGACTTTGTTTTGTGCATATATATGTTCGTATGTATGAGCACGTGCATGTAGAGGCCAGATGTTAACATGTTTATTGCTGTCCACCTTAGTTTTTGAGACAGGGGTTGCTTCTGAGCATGGAGCTTACACATTCAGGTAGATTAGCTGGCTGCTGAGCCCCGGGGATCTGCCTGGCTCCCACTTCTCAACATTGGGATTACAGATGAAGAGATTACAGGGTGCTGAGGGCTGAACATAGGTCCCCATACTGTGCAGCAAGCCCTTTACAGATAGGGCCACTTCTAGGTTTTGAACTGGGTATAAATGGAACTTAAAGCACTTTGTCTGGCTGACATATTTCAGTCAAAACTAACTGTGAGTTCAGTATCCTTTGTCTACAGCAACACCTTACTGTTACACAAAATCCTGGCACACAGATCTATTCCTATGCAGAAACACAGATGAAACTGGATGGTTTGCAGGTTGGAGTTGCTGGTGTTATGAATATTCTTCTCTATGCTTTTTGGAACAGCTATGTCCAATTTCTAGTGGATCTATGTTTAAGAGTGGAATCCTTAGGTCATGGGGAAACCTGTAGTAGTAATTTAGCTATCATCTTGTAGATTGCTACCAACATTTTCTTCTATCACCTTCAGAGTTTCAAGTTTCACATTGAGGGGTTTTTTTAATTTTTATTTATTTATTTATTTGTTTATTTATTTATTATTTTTTATGTGTAAGAGTGTACTGTTTGCATGTAGGTTGGTGCACCGTGTCGTGCAATGCTGCAGAGGTCAGAAGAGGGCGTCGGAATTCCCTGGAACTAGAGTTAAAGATGGTTCTTAGCCCCCATGTGGGTGCTGGGAATCGAACCCGGGCCCTCTGCAAGAGCAGTCGGTGCTCTTAACCTCTGAGCCATCTCTCCAGCCCCATACACTGAGGTTTTTGATCCACTTGGAGTTGATTTTTTTGTATAGGGTGAGAGGTAGGGGTTTAATTTTGTTCCTCTACAAATGGTGATCCAGTTTTGTCAACACCATTTGCTGAAGATGCTACCTTTCCTCTAATGAGCTTTTTTGGACCCTTTATTGAATATGAGGGGGCTGAAATTGTATGAGATCAAGTATGGATCATCACTTTTGTTCCATTGGTCAGCAGGTCTGTTTTTGTGCCAGTACCAGGCTGTCTTTGTGACTATAGCCCTGTAATATAGCTTGAAGTCTCGTAAGGTGATCCCCCCTGTGTTGCATTTTTCGCTCAGGGTTGCTTTAGCTATTTGGGGTCTTTTGTTTTTCCATATGAATTTAAGGATGTTTTTTCTAAGTCTGTAAAGAAACTCATGGGGATTTTAATTGGGTTTACATTGAATCTGTATATTAATTTGGGTAGAATGGACATTTTTACTATATAAAAATTTCCAATCCATGACCACGGGAGGTTTTTCCATCTTTTAATGTCATCTTCAATCTCTTTCTTCAGGGTTTTCAAATTTTTGTTGCAAAAAATAAAATAAACTTTTTGTTGTAGAGATCTTTGGTGTCTTTGGTTAGGTTTGTTCCCAGGTATTTTTTTTTTTTTTTTAGGCTACTGTGAGTGGGAAGGTCTCCTTATATTTCTTCTCCAGTTGCTTGCTGTTGGTGTAAAGAAAGGCTACTGATTTTTCTAAGTTAATTTTGTATCCTGCCACTTTACTGAAACTCTTAATCATGTCTAGGAGTTTTCTGGTGGAGTTTTTAGTATCCCTCAGGTAAACTATCATATCATCTGTGAAAAGGGATAGTTTAACTTCCTCTTTTCCAATTAGTACTCCTTTAATTTCTCTTTCTTGCCTTATTGCCCTGCAAGCATTTCAAGTACTATATTGAAGTAATAGGGGACAACCTTGCCAGGTTCCTGCCTTTAAGGGGAATGCTTCTAATTTTTCTCCATTTAGGATGATGTGTTTTATGATATGTATTGATTTACATATGTTGAGCCATCCCTGAATCTCTATGTTGGTAGCAATCTATAAGATATAGGAGTAGGAAAAGACTTTCTAAATCAAACAGCAGCCTCACAGGAAATAAGGTCATCAGCTGACAAGTGGGACCTCATTAAACTCAAAAACTTCTGTACAGTGAAAGAAACAATCAAGGAAGTGAAGAGAAAACCCACAGAGTGGGAGGAAACCTTCACCAGGGATACATCCAACAGAGCATTAACATCCAGAATATATAAAGTACTCAAAGAACAAAGAAGAAAACAAATGACCAACTCAAAAGTTTGAGTAAAGAGCTGAATAGAGACTTCACCAGTGAGGAGGTAAATATGGCTGAAAAACATCTTAAAAAGTGTTCAGCACCATTAATAATTAAGGAAATGCAAATTAATTAATAATTAAGGAAATGCAAATTAAAACCACTCTAAGATATCATCTGACTCTGATAAGACTGGCTAAGAAAACAAAAGACACCAAATGCTGGAAAGGTTGTGGGGAAAGGGGAACACTCATCCACTCCTGGTGGGAATGTAAGCTCAACCACTGTGGAAAAGACTCAAAATTAGCTTACCACCTGACACAGCCATACCACTCTTGGGTAAATACCCACAAGACTCATCCTACTGCAAAGAAACATGCACATCTATGTTTATTGCAGCTCTCTTCACAATAGCGAAGAGCTGGAATCAACCCAAATGCCCCTCAACAGACAAAAATGTGGTTCATCTACACACTGGAGTTCTATTCAGCAGTAAAGAAAGGTGACATCACGAACTTTGCAGGTAAATGGATGGAACTCGAAGCCATTATGCTAAGTGAAGTAGCACAGTCCCCAAAAAACAAATGGGGAATGGTTTCCCTCATTTGTGGATGCTAGCACCAAATCCCCAGTTGAAAGGCAAGCTAGGCAACGTTATTGTTATAATTCTTTGTATCTGAAAGCTACTGCATTGTTATAAAGTGAATCTCTCTTAATGGGCCCTAGAATTAACTTACCACTTATTTTCAGACATGGTAATTAATGTATATGGGTGGAAGGTATGTATTCATATTTTAGAGTAATATAAAATTAAAGGGAAAAATGTGAATTCCTGAACATATTTCACAGTTAACATACAGTTTATTCCCAGAGAACATGATTCTGGTACATATATGATGTTTTTATAGGCATATTTTGGAGCAATACAAGTAGGAGGGAACCACAACATAAGGACTAGGTCAAAGAATGGATTGATATGGTTAAATTCTGCCCAAAGCCACTGTGATTTTTGTTATATAATCTTCAGCTGCACATAGTTAATCATATATTGTAAGTGTATTTTTCAGTAGGCTTAGGAAATAATACATTTTCATTTTCCTTTTGAAGCCACCTAAGTGGCTTTTTATCTGGCTATTTATCTCTCTTTCCTTTCTCTCACCTTCTATCGCTGTTCTTTATCCGTCCCCAGTTAAAGTACCTCTATTTTCCCCATTTCCCCCATTATTACACCTGCTTTCTATTTCCTTCTCCCTCTTGAGCTACTTCTCCTCTCCTCCTCATGCCCCATGGTTCCCTTCTATTTTCCTTTCTCCTGTGGTTACTTCAGGATAACTACTCACATTTTAAGATTTTGAGCTAAAATCCACAATTGAGCAAGAACATGCTTTGCTTATTTTTCTGACTCTGGGTAACCTCAGTCAGTATAATAGTTTCAAATTTTACCCATTTACTTGCAAATTTCATGATTATATTTTTCTTAAGTTCATTGTGTAAATATAGCAGACTTTCATCAGTTGAGGGACAATTAGGTGGTTTCTATTTCCTAGCTATTGTGAAAAGAGAGCAGCAACAAACATGGCTGAGCAAGTATCTCTCTGTTAGGAAAGCCTTCGGGTATGTACCAAAGAATGGTATAGCTGGATCACAAGCTAGACCTATTTTCAGTTTTATAAGAATTCTCCACACTTATTTCTATAGGGCTGCACCAGTGTGCACTCTTCCCCAGCAGTTTAATAAGCGTTCCCCTTTCTCCACATCTCACCAGCATTTGTAGTTAGTTTTCTTAATCTTAGCCATTTTAACTGGGGTAGACCTCCCATTCATACTCATGGATTAATAAATCTAAAAATAAATAAATAAATTCTGCCCCAAACAATAAACCTCTGCAGAGAAAAACTTTAAAAAGACTGAGAGAAAGATACAGGACATGTATGGCAGAATTCATGATCTGGGGTGGGGTGGGGGGAGAGGAAAGGGGAATATGTCTAAATTGAGTTGAAAAATGATGTATGAAATACACAAAACATCAACAAAAGTATTATATTAAAAATATACAAAATTCAATAAAAATTGAAAAAAATATTTTCAAGAAAAAAATTGGCTATAGCCAGTATTGTCTTAGGGTTTGTAACGTTATGATACAATGCTATTCACTCACCAGCAGCAGAATCCTTACTGTTCTGTCTCCAGCAACGGTACAGTGTTTGCAGTGAGCTGCCACAGAGAGAAGGTAAGGGAGTGGGTCACCTTGTGAATTTTCTTTACACCTGATATTTGCTGCTAGGCATGTGTGTTCTCTATACGATTAATAAACAGTTCATGCCATATCTTCAAGTATTTGGCTATTTTGGAAATAGAGTTCTTGCCTTGGGGATATTGCTAGGTGGTAGAGCACTTGCCCAGTATAAAAAAGGTCCAAGGTTCAATCTGTAACTCAGAAAAAAATGGGTGGCACTCTTATTTTATTTCTTAAATTTATAGGTATTCTGTATTGTGGGTGAAGTTTTAGTCTCTACACAAAGCACAGTCGCCTGTCATGTCATCTCACAGATACAGTAGTAAAAGTTTTAAAACTGAATATATTATTTTCCTTGTGGCTGGAATAGTTTACTTTCTATTTAAATATTGGTTTGTTAAGCTAAAATCATTAAAATGGCTGTTATTTTCTCTATTATGTTAAATATTTTTTCTAATTTTTAAGACTATAAATGTTCAGATTAAAGAAGTTCCATGAACACTAGTTAGAATAAACACAGTAAAACCATATAAACTCAATCATTACATTGTTGAAAACTGGATATATGTATGATAAAAATGATACATGTACAATAAAAATGATAATTAGCAAAGAGAAGATTTACCAAAATTCAGAATAATGGTTATATCTATATATATATATATATATATAGAAAATATATATATATATATATTTTATATATATATATATATATATATATATATATATATATATATATATATATATATATATCTATCTATATATATATAGCTATATATATATATATAGCAAATGTATTTTCATACCCAAGTGAACTAAATGTACATACATACTACTCTTTAAATTATATATGCATATTTTATGTACATTACAGTAAGAAGGTTAATGCAGTTCTTCTATTCTTCTGTTAATTATGACACTATGAGGCATTTCTTTTCAACCTCACAATTCTTCTGCTTCCACCCGGCAAATGAAGGGATCCCTGGCATGTGCCACCATGCTCAACTGACAAGCCATCTCTGGACCTCTAGGCTGTAACCTCTACAATGGCAGGGATGTTTTAGCCACTGTTGATCACATGATTTCCTCTCCACATCCATTCCTTGTGAAGGGAGAAGTCAACAAATAGACCCACCAGCTCGCATCCAAACAAGCTGGCTTTCCTGTCCTGCCTTATCCACAATATTTGTGCTTGATTCAGGAGACCAGTCCTGACCCATTAAGCCCAAGATACCCTGGCCCATGGAAGGCATCTCCCTTGCCTGGCTGGAGGTGTATCTGACTTCATTCCTGTAGATCTAGGTCTCTGGAGCCAGCTGCTGTTTCATGAGGCAGTTCCCCCTATTCTTTTATAAATCTTCCATTTTGAGTCTGGGTAAAATGCATCAGGATGCCCATGTCTGGTATGCTGAGACACTAAAAGCACCATCATCCAGATCTGCAGGACAGAGCCAGAACAGCTAAGGCTGTGTCTCTTCCCTGGGGTCCTAGTATAGAGTTGACCTGCAGAGCTTTGGTTCCTCTACTGGGCCATCCAGAGCATATTCAGACCTTTTCACCCAATCTTCTGCTCTGCCACACAGGCAGGGTGATCTCATATACCTCTGAGACCTTGTTCTCCAACACAAGGCATGACCATGGGCACAATGGCCAGGTGTTGGGAAATCCGTCTGGCTGACCCTATTCCTTCAGCTCTGATGCTGGGCCTTGACTGTCATAGAAGTGTCCAGGCTGACTCTCCCAAGACAGTTGTATTTTTAATGATGTAATATTTTGTTTATGATGTGAAGCATTGTTATTTGATACCCATTTATAAATGTAATCATCAAATCAGTGTAGTTACTACTTCCATTTCTAGACAATGGAAACTTGAAATTCTTCTCTTATTATTTTGAACTGTGTAATTAAGGGTTGGACTGTGACTCAGTTGGTAGAGTCCTTGCCTTGTGCACACAAAACACTGGGCTCAATCCCCAGCAACACACAGGCCAGACACAGTGGTGCATGCCTATCTTTTCAGCACTTAGGAGGTAGAGATAACAGAACCAGAAGTTCAAGGAAATCCTCCACTACACAACGAGTCTGAGGCCAGTCTTCTCTGTGACATTTGTCCCACAAGAAGGTAGGCAGGCAGGCAGACAGGAAGGAAAAGACAGAGGGAGGGAGGTCAGGAAGGAGGTAGGAAAAATGGTGTAATTGATCATAGCTCAGTTGTCCTATTGTGTAGTTTACCATCAGCATGACTTGTCTCCTGGGCAGTTGTGTCTGGAGGTCACCATCAGCACTCTCCCAGCACTCCTTCCCTTCTTATTCCTTTCGTGGCCTCTTATGAACCAGAGTCCACACTCTCCTTCTGCATGACCTGCTGCTTAGCTCTCTTTCTCTGCAAGCCAGCATTATTCAGTTAACATAATATCCTACAGTTCCCCTGGGGTTGTGAAGAAGATTTCATCCTTTGGTGGCTGAATAGTATTCCAGGATACATACATTCCATAGAGGACAACTCTACTGATTGTAAATATTGGCTATGCTCAACCCTGCTGGGGTAAATGTGGCTGTGCAGTTAATTCCTTGTTATAATTATTCTTAGCTTCACTGGAGATGTTGTTCAGTGGGAGAAAATCCACTTAGCATGTGAAAGGCACTGGGTTCAACACTAGCACTGAAATAAATATGATAATGAATTCAAATGGACTTAAAATAATTGTTTCAGTTGCACTGGATAGACAGCTAGCAGTAATACTGCTGGATTACACAGAAGCTCTATTTTCAACTTTTTGGGCAGCCACATGCTGTTTTCCATATTGACTCATTGCACCAATCTACATTCCTGCCAACAGTGTGCAGTCTGCCGTTTCTCTGCACCCTCATGAACATTTTGTTTTCTTTCTCTTAGTTGTATATGTTTTTGATAATTGCCATTTTAACAGGAGTGAAGATAGTATCTGTTAGGCCAGAGGTCTGGGAGAAGGCCAAAATGGAGTAGACAGGGAGGTCCCTGCCCTTCTCTTCTGGCTAGGAACCCCTGCTTACAAAAACCCTGTACAAATTACTGGATAAAGCCAACATTTAGTTCCAGATTCCAAAGTGACCACCAGACCTAAGACCCACTTACAGAGACCTAAAACTCACCTAATAGGGCAATATCCCTGTACCCTGCCAGCACATCAGCACTTCCCCTCCCTTCCCCTTTATTTTTTTATTTTATTTTATTTATTTATTTTTATTGATGCTTTGTGTATTTCATACATCATTTTCCAATTCAGTTCAGGCATATTTCCCTCCCCCCCATCCCAGATCATGCATTCTGCCATAACTGTCCTGCATCTTTCTCTCAGTTTCCCCTTTAAAAATCCCCTACCCCAGCCTGGGGGTGCAACATCCCTGGCCCTGTTCCCTAGGACTGGTGAACTCACCCGAGAGCTGCATCTCCCAGTGAACCTGCCTTTAAACTTTGTTAATCTGGTTTAATCTGGTTTGCTGCATCACTGGCAGAGCCTTTCAGTATCTCCTTGTGGTTTGATTTCTAATTCCTTGATAACTAATGATGAGTGTTTGGTCATATACTTAATTTTTTTTGAGTCATTTCAAATATTTAAAGTGACTTTCTATGTTATTTTTGGTATTAATAAGCATATATATGCATACGTGTGTGCACATATCTAAAGGTTGATACTGGGTCATTCCTACATGGCTCTCTACCTTATGTTTTGAGGCAAGGTCTTTCACATAAACACAGAGTTCACCACTTCAGATAGTCTAGTTAATTATCTTGCCCAGGAATTTCCCCTGTGTCTTCCTATCCAGCCCAGGATTACAAGATAGCAGCCCATCTACCAGGTATTTACATGGCCATTTAGGATCTGAACTGAGGTCCTCAGTTTGCTCAGAAGTGCTTTTTACACACTGAGTTATCTCTCTAGGCCCCCAAAGTATTTTTTTGAGACAAAATGTCTGAATACTTAAAGCCTATGGGGGGACACTCTCATTCAAACCACCACATTCTACTCCCTGGCCCCCATAGGCCATATAAAATGCAAAATGCATTTAGTCCAACCTTAAAAGTCCCCATAGTCTTTACCAGTCTCAATTCTATTCAAAAGTCTATCGTCCAAAATCTCTTCTGAGACACAGGCCAATCTCTTAACTGTAAGCTCCTGTAAAATCAAAAGGCAAATTACATTCTCCCAGCATACAGTGGAACTGAATACACATTCCCATCCCAAAAGGGAGGAATAGAGGCATAGTGAGGAAATACTGGACCAAAACAAGACTGAAAACCAGCAGGGCAAACACCAAGTCCAGTAGCTCCATGTACGACTTCTGGGACTTGACTTGCAAAGAGCTTAGATGGCTCAGCTCTTCCAGCTTTGCTTGCAACATACATCTCTTTCTTAGGCTGGTACCACTCCCTGTATGCAGCTCTCCTTGGCAAATATCTCACAGGTCTGGCATCTCGAATGTCTTCTTGGGGTCTCTGCTGCCAACCAGGCTTCACATTCACAGCTTCCCCCAAAGTATTTTTATTACCTTACCATTCACAATGAGTTTAAGATTTAGTCTATGCTGGGTTGGTGGCACACGCCTTTAATCTTAGCACTTGGGAGGCAGAGGCAGGCAGATCTTTGTGAGTTCAAGGCCAGCCTGGTCTACAGAGTGAGTTCCAAGACAGCTGGGGCTGCAGGAAGACCCTGTCTCAAAAAGACCAAAAAAAAAAAAAAAGATTTAGTCTATTAATTGACTCTTCTGGGTTGGTTTTAAGTTGACATAAAGATATCTTTTGGGGCTGGAGAGATGGCCTAGTGGTTAAGAGCACCAACTACTCATGCAGAGGACCCAGGTTCAATTCCCAGCACCCACATGTCGGCTGAGAACCGTCTTTAACTCCAGTTCCAGGGGAATCTGACGCCCTCTTCTGACTTCCACAGCGTTGCATGACATGGGTGCACAAACCTACATGCAGACAGTACATTCATACACATAAAATTTTTAAAAAAATTTTAAACAATATATCTTTTTTCTAGGTAGCTACTGAAGTAACTCAGAATCATTTACTGAAAAGATCATCTATCCCTGTTATAGCCTAGGTCCTCCCATGCCATAAACCATGTGCCATATATAGTTTGGGTATATTTCAAGTTTTGGACTACTCCTCCAAGATGGTTGTGGTTTGAAAGTGGAATATCCCCCTAAAGTCAGACTTTTGAACACTTGGTCCCCAGAGCAACAAGATTATGGAACTTTTACAGGATGGAGCCTCACCAGAGGGAGTAGATTGTAGGGGCAGGCTTTGAAGTTTCAGCTCCTCTTCCCGTTTCTCTGTCTCTGGCTCCTACTAGATGTGGTGAGGAGTCTTTGCTGGAAGGCCTCACTGTCATGGAACTGCTTGCTGCCCTGTGTTCCCTGGCATGATTTGCTGAACCTTCAAACCAGGTGCCAAAATAAACCCTTTCCACCTTCAACTTGCCTCCTGTCATACATTTGGACACAATAGTGAGAAGATCAACCAATCTAAAGGAAAAGAAGCAGTTGTCTTTCCCTCCTCTCTGCTTTGCTTCCTTTCCTCCTCTCCCCTCCTTTCTTCATTCATTCTCCATCCCTCCTTCCTTCATTTTCCTCCCCTTCTCCTTCTGTCCCTTCCTTCCTTCCCCTCCTTCCTTCATCTTTTCTGTTTTTCCACCCCTTTCTCTATTCCTCCTTCTTCCCCTTCCTTTCTATGTTAAGTAGTAAAACATTCATTTTTTTCTTTTCCTAAACATTGCTTTGACCATACTTAACTTCTTAAATGCCCTTTAGATTTTAGTGTTGTCAAATTCTACTATCAAACATCCTGTGATTTTGTTGGAAATTGTACTGAGTTTACAGGCTACTTTGTAACCACACCACATTATTACCATATTGAATCATTTGGTTTTTTAGTAGGTTTTTAAAGAGTGATTCAGGTCTATCTACCCTTGATAGTTCTGATGGCTGATGGCTTCTGTGTGCCCCACGTGTGATAGTCTATCATTTCCACTGATGTTCTCATTATGAAAAGCTGGATTAAGGGTCTGTCAATTTATGATTTTTTATTTCTTTTTTATTATTTTTATGTGTATTGAGTGTACTGTCTGCATGTAGGTTGGTGCATCCATGTCATGCAATGTCACAGAGGTCAGAAGAGGGTATCGGATTCCCCTGGAACTGGAGTTAAAGATGGTTCTTAGCCGCCATGTGGATGCTGGGAATTGAACATGGGTCCTCTGCAAGAGCAGTCGCTTTTAACTGCTGAGCCATCTCTCCAGCTCCAATTTATGATTTTTTTAAAAGAATAACATTTTGCTTTATCGTCCCTAGAATGTATTTAGCTTACTGGTTTCTGTATCATCTTTAGCATCATGGGTCTTAAATGAAGTTATCTTCCAATGGAACTGGGAGCTAAGTGTTCTTTTGATGGGCTAATAGAGGTCTCATCCAGCCAGGGATTGAGGTGAGCACAAGGTTGGACTCAACCACTGAGCAAGTCCCCATGTTCCTTGAGGTAACCAGCAAGCTTCTTTCTGAGGGTCTGTGGCTTGTTTCTCATCTGAGTATCAAGATGCCATAGGACATTCTACTATGCTTCTCATATACTTTTTTTGTAGTTTAGATAGTGCTATCCAGAGACTCAGTATTTGACAAAGATCTTGAAGGAGAGACCCATCTTTTGAGTAAAATCTATTCAGTGAGCACTGGGAGATGGTCTGGTGTTCCCTTCCCAAATGAATCCTATCTTTCAGTGATGAATCTGAGATTCTGAGCCTCCATGAATTTAAATCTAGGAAGTACCTCTGGGCAAACAATGTCATATGTTGCTATACATCTCCACTTCTTTCCAGATTTTAGCTATGGCCAGGGGAATCCTGAGGTACTCTTGTAGTTAGTAAAGCTTTGTTTCTTCTCAAATGATGAATGGTATCCCTCATCTGTGGATGCTAGCACCAATTACCTAATTGTACGGCAAACTGAGCAATGTCAACGTGATCTGAAAACAACTGTGCTCTTACATTGTGAATCTCTTAAAATATAATAAAAAAGAAAAAAAAGCTTCGTTTATTCCGCATCTTTAGGCTACAGAAAGTGTACTCTTATTCAGAGGGTTTTCTCTATCTCGTTATTCTCTAATCTTCACAGAGTAGAATCTCAGTTGCAAAGGAGGATTATGTCATAATGTTGTGTGACATTATTCCTGTGAATAAGGAATCAATTCCAGTCAAGGAATCAACTTGGCCAGCCAAGGAACTTGGGTTACTTACAGGAATATGGGTGAGGGGTTACTGCAAGGCAGAAATAACTAAAAGGCAGATGTATCACCCAAAGCCCACCCTAACCTGGGTGATGGCTCATGACAGCAGGAAGCTTGAAGTGCATTGCACAATTTGCAGGCACTCTGACAACTCTGAGAGTATCTCTTCCTGGAACTTAGTTGTTCTGAATCTCTTCCAGGCAGCTCAGCAGTCTGAAAGCATCTCTGAGCAGCCCTTGGGGCTTGCTTCCAATGAATCTGATCAGTTTCAGGGACTTCCTAAAGCTCTGGAGTTGTTTACTTCCTGAGTTTAAGAGCTTCTTCTGCATGATGGAATGTTTCACCTTCCTTTGGAACATCCTGTTCTTTCACCTTCCTTTTAACACTCCTTACCTTAATGAGCTTCCCTCCAAGTAGGAAGGATTTCTCTAGTAGGAAATCACTACATAACATACTTTGTCTTAATTAGCCTGCAGAGCATTAATGCTTTGCTGAGACTTTAGGAACAGTCTTTGCCTGGACCAAGCCCACATCTCTGTCTAGAACTGAAAGTGATCTAGAAGAATGAGCAGGGAACTGTCAACTGGGCCATTTCACTTCTGAGAGGGTGTCTACCAGCTGAGGTCTACTCTCCTCCACACCTCTGAATTTATTGCTGATTTTCCAACTACCTCTACTGGGGCTTCAGTTTCCACAAAACATCCCAGACTCTTTCTGGTTGTCATAGTTTCCATGTATACATTAATAATTGCACATTTCCTTATTTTGTTGTTTTTTTAATTTTATTTGTATTTTATGTAGACGAGTGTACTGCCTACATGTATGTAAGTGCATTCGTGTCAGGCC
Organism: Rhizomys pruinosus; assembly: GCA_009823505.1. Lineage (NCBI taxonomy): Eukaryota > Metazoa > Chordata > Mammalia > Rodentia > Spalacidae > Rhizomys > Rhizomys pruinosus. The sequence continues at coordinate 297,959 of VZQC01008021.1, forward strand.
ATGCCCGTGGAGGTCAGAAGAAGATGTCAGATCCCTTGATACTGGTGTTACTGATGGTGATTAGCTGCCATGTGGGTGTTGGACATTGAACGTGGGTCCTCTGCAAGAGCAGCCAAGGCTCTTAACTGCTGAGCCATCTCTCCAGCACCTGCAGGCTCCCTGAATGATTGCAAACTGTACTGCATTCCTTACTGTAATCAAATATAATTTGGGGAAAATTTTCTATAAATTAGAAATTTCTGACACGGTTGTAAATGGTAAATGATGAGAGCTCAAACATCTTTGCCCAGACTTTGTATAAATCTTCCTTAATGATTTCTTTTTCTCTATGTATCTTAGATCTAATATCATCATTTCTCACTTAGTTTTGACCACATATACACATATACATGAGTCTGAAATTCTGTTAGTCATCATTTTGTATATACCCTATTTGCGTTTGGTATACTTATTATTAACTTAATATATTTGTATTAAATTTTTGTGGATTTCATACTCCCCTTCCCTATCTATATTCCATGATATCCTGCCCACAAGACTTTATGCATTTTGTAATATATGTCAAAGCCTTTGGAGTAAAATCTGTGTACCCAGATGTCCCTTGTTATGAGTTCATCCACTGGAGCCTGTTCAGCCTGTCTAGTGACACTACTTTAAAAAAGATCAACTCTTCCTCACACAGTAGCCATCAGCTACTAATAGTTCTTCAACAAAGCTGTGGCCTCCTGTGCATTTCCCAAGATGTATGTGTTAGCACAGGAGTGATCGGAGACATCAAGAGAAAAGGAGCACGAGGCCTTAAAAGTTGAAAACACTTCATTGGGAATGCAGGTGCTAGCTTTTAAGTCAGGAGTCAGTAACCCAGCAATGAAATGGCTGGCAGTTAAAGCTGTTCAGTGGGATATTGCAGAAGTTAACTGAGAGTTGCAGTCTGTATTAGTCAGGGTTCTCTAAAGAAACAGATGCAACAGGATGAATATATATAACTATATACAATTTATTGATTTGCTCACGTGACAGAGTTCAAGGATTCCAACAGTAGCTGCACCACACTGGAAAGGCCAAGACGAGAATCCAGGGAACTGCTCAGTCTGCAAGGCTGGATGTCTCAGTAGTCCCAATCCAGTGCTGAAGGCCCAAATGGGTTCCAGGAGATCTGCCGGTCTCAGTACACGCTGGGATCCGAAAGGTTGATCACAGCAGCAAGATGAACTCACCAGATGAGAGAGGCAAGCTGCAGGAGAACAAGGGACCAGGTCCTTCTGCCGTGGCCTTAAATACTGCCTGCCGGCAGAAGGTAACGCCCACATTTGGGGTGGGCCATCCAGGTTGAGGCGGTCCAATCAGAAGACCCTTTTTCTCTTATTTGTTCCTTAGTCCAGTCAAGTTGACACCCAGGATTAACCATCACAAGTCCACCCCTTGTCAACTTGACACCCAATAAATAGCCTCTCCTTATGTTATGCTTAAATGTCAATTGCAAACAATGGCAAGGTCATAATTCCACCTAACATGTTATAAGTGTCTCATGTGCAATAGCAAAGCATTATATCTTAGAGTAGGTGGTAATGTCCTTGAGGAACACTTAGTCCTTCAGTATCTAATAACCTAAATATGACAACACTTAACACTTATCTCAGTTGCACATTCAAAAGGGAACAACACAAGTATCTGCTTAATATACGTATATATATGAACAAGCACATTCTTAACCAAATAGGACAAAAGTTAATATCTATTATAATCCACGTTTCTGCAACTGGTCCCGTGGCCTCAGCTGATATTTATGACTACCTTCTTCTACTACCCATTCTGTATTTCCTCCACCATCAGCAAGCACCTCTGCAGGTCTTGGCTCTTTCCCTGGAGGAGTGACCCATACCTTCATCCCTGAAGGGTCTGGGCCATTTATTGTCCTGTCTGGTTTGGGTTGTTGGAGTTTCCCATTGACCTTAATCATAGGACATGGTAGCACCAGAAGGCGCCCTACAGCATCTCCTGCCTTCCAGACATAATCTTCCTTGCCCCCATTGTGGAGAAAAAGTCCAATTTCCCCATGGTAGTCTGGATCAATCACTCCTCCTACTACTGTTATTCCTTCCTTAGCCTGTTGGCTTAAAGGCAGTAGAAGCCCGAAGTGGCCAGGGGGAAGTCTTAGCTTCCAGTTCAATAGAACGTTTGCTGTATCTCCTGGCAAAAGCACTCCCCCCATTGGAGCCAAAACGTCTAGACCAGCAGAACGCAAGGTCGTGGGTACAGGAAGCAAAAATTTTCCTACTGGGTCACTAGGGGTGATAGTGAGTGGAATCATTCCCACTTCCACCCCTTGGTTCCTGGACCCATGAATTCTGGCTATAGGAGAAACAGTACCATATAGTGGACGCTGATTCAAAGCATATACTGCTTGCTGGAGAACCTTGCCCCAGCCCTCCAGGGTATTGCTACCTAATTGGCGCTGTAACTGTGTCTTCAAGAGGCCATTCCATCGTTCTATCAAGCCAGCTGCTTCTGGGTGGTGGGGAACATGGTAAGACCAGTGGATACCATGACCATGGGCCCACAGTCGCACTTCTTTGGCTGTGAAGTGAGTTCCTTGGTCAGAAGCAATGCTGTGAGGAATACCATGACGGTGGATAAGGCATTCCGTAAGTCCCTGGATGGTAGTTTTGGCAGAAGCATTACGTGCAGGAAAGGCAAATCCATAACCAGAATAAGTATCTATTCCTGTAAGAACAAAACGCTGTCCCCTCCATGATGGAAGTGGTCCAATGTAGTCAACCTGCCACCAGGTTGCTGGCTGGTCACCCCGGGGAATAGCACCATATCGGGGGCTCAATGTTGGTCTCTGCTGTTGGCAAATCTGGCACTCGGCAGCAGCTGTAGCCAGATCAGCCTTAGTGAGTGGGAGTCCATGCTGTTGAGCCCATGCATAACCTCCATCTCTGCCACCATGACCACTTTGTTCATGGGCCCATTGAGCAACAACAGGGATAGCTGGAGAAAGAGGCTGACAATCCACAGAACGAGTCATCCGATCTACTTGATTATTAAACTCATCCTCTGCTGAGATCACCTTTTGATGAGCATTTACATGAGACACAAGTATCTTCACATCCTTTGACCATTCAGAGAGCTCTATCCACATACTTCTTCCCCAAATGTCTTTCTCACCAATTTTCCAGTCATGCTCCTTCCAAGTCCCTGACCATCCAGCCAAACCATTGGCTACAGCCCATGAATCAGTATATAATCGAACCTCTGGCCATTTCTCCTTCCAGGCAAAATGCACAACCATGTGCACTGCCCGAAGTTCTGCCCACTGTGAAGACTTTCCTTCACCAGTGTCCTTTAGGGTTGTTTCAGAAATTGGCTGTAATGCTGCAGCTGTCCACCTCTGGGTGGTGCCTGCATAGCGTGCAGAACCATCAGTAAACCAGGCCCTAGTCTTCTCTTCCTCAGTCAACTGATCATAGGGCAAACCCCATGAAGCCATAGGTGCATGCTTAAGCCCAGGAGACATTGTAACAGGAGTGGGAACCATAGGCATTTGGGCAACTTCTTCATGTAGCTTGCTTGTGCCCTCAGGGCCTGCCCGGGCCCTGTCCCGTATGTACCACTTCCATTTGACAATGGACTGTTGCTGTGCACGTCCTACTTTATGGTCTGGTGGGTCAGATAACACCCAGCTCATGATGGGCAGCTCAGGTCGCATGGTGACTTGGTGGCCCATTGTCAAACGTTCAGTTTCCACTAAGGCCCAATAGCAGGCTAAGAGCTGTCTCTCAAAAGGAGAATAGTTGTTTGCAGATGAAGGTAGAGCCTTGCTCCAAAATCCCAAGGGCCTCCGCTGTGATTCCCCTATGGGAGCCTGCCACAGACTCCAGACAGCATCTCTATCTGCCACTGATACCTCAAGCACCATTGGGTCTGCTGGATCATATGGCCCTAGGGGCAGAGCAGCCTGCACCGCAGCCTGGACCTGTTGAAGAGCCTTTTCCTGTTCCAAGCCCCACTCAAAGTTTGCTGCCTTACGAGTCACCTGATATATGGGTCGTAGTAACACACCCAGATGAGGAATGTGCTGCCTCCAGAATCCAAAAAGACCCACCAGACGTTGTGCTTCTTTCTTGGTGGAGGGAGGGGCCAGGTGCAACAACTTATTCTTTACCTTAGAAGGAATGTCTCTGCATGCTCCACACCACTGAACTCCTAGAAACTTCACCGAGGTAGATGGCCCTTGAATTTTAGTTGGATTTATTTCCCATCCTCTCATGCGCATATGCTTTACCAACAAGTCTAGACTAGCTGCTACCTCCTGTTCACTGGGTCCAATCAACATAACATCATCAATATAGTGGACCAGTGTGATATTTTGTGGAAGAGTCAGGCGATCAAGATCCCTTCTAACTAAGTTATGGCACAACGCTGGAGAGTTAACATACCCCTGAGGTAAGACAGTAAAGGTATACTGTTGGCCTTGCCAGCTGAAAGCAAATTGCTTCTGGTGGTCCTTATGAACCGGTATTGAGAAAAAAGCATTGGCCAGATCAATAGCTGCATACCAGGTACCAGGAGACATATTAATCTGCTCGAGTAAGGACACCACATCTGGTACAGCGGCTGCAATTGGTGTCACTACTTGGTTGAGTTTTCGATAGTCAACTGTCATTCTCCATGATCCATCTGTCTTTTGCACAGGCCAAATTGGAGAGTTAAATGGAGATGTGGTAGGAATCACCACCCCTGCATCTTTCAAATCCTTGATAGTGGCATTAATCTCCGCAATCCCTCCAGGGATACGATACTGTTTTTGGTTCACTATTTTCCCTGGTAGAGGCAACACCAATGGTTTCCATTTGGCCTTTCCAACCATAATAGCCCTCACTCCACAGATCAGGGAACCAATGTGGGGATTCTGCCAATTTCTAATTATATCTATCCCAATTATACATTCTGGGACTGGGGAAATAACTACGGGATGCGTTCTGGGACCCACTGGGCCCACCGTGAGTCGGACTTCAGCCAAAACTCCATTTATCACCTGACCTCCATAGGCCCCTACTTTAACCGGAGGGCCACAATGCTTTTTAGGGTCTCCTGGGATCAGTGTCAACTCAGAACCAGTATCCAATAGGCCTCGAAAAGTCTGATTATTTCCTTTTCCCCAGTGTACAGTTACCCTAGTAAAAGGCCTCAGGTCCCTCTGGGGAAGGACAGGAGGAAGGCAAACAGCATAACTCTTTGGTATTGTGACAAGGTCCTTCCTCACTGGAACCCGGCCACCCCTTCATTCAAGGGGTTCTGGGTCTGTGAACTGTCTCAAGTCTGGAAACCGGTCAACTGGGCGGGATTCGCTACTCCTAAAATCAAATGTTGACTTCCTGTCATTCGTTCTAGAGCTTTTCTGCTTATACAGATCAAATAAAAACTTAGTAGGCTTCTTATGTATTTGGTTCCTGGGAACACCATGATTAATTAGCCAGTTCCAAAGATCATTTCGGGTCATGCCATTATAGGTATTGTTTTGCCTTTGCCACCCATTATGATAATTACTGTAACTACGCTCATCTGGCCTTCTGCGATTCAGTGCTGCCACCTGACGCCTACCCTGAGGTCCTGTTAGACCTACTACGTGTACATTTAATTTATGCAAACGAGCCACAACTTCTCTAACTGTAAGATCTGGCATAAGAAATAGAGCAAAAACAAAGCTCTTCAAATGTTCTGGTGTCTCTCTCAGTACTTTCCATCTTATAAATTCAGTGAGTGGCATGTCCTCTGGGTCCTCATATTGTGGAGAATGTGGTTTTACACTTCGAATCCACTCGAGCATGCCCATCTGCCTGACCCTCACAATCCCTTCATCAATACTAAGCCAAGGAATATCAGGCATCTCTAACTCGCTGTTAGTAGGCCATGTTTTAATAAATACATCAGCCAACCATTCAAATAAACTTTTAACACCTTTTTTAACTGCTCGAGCTTCCATGTTAAACCTAGAATCTCTACTCAGTGGGCTCATATCGATAAACTCAGTATGATCCAATTTTATATTCCTTCCACCATTATCCCACACCCTTAAAATCCATTCCCACACATATTCCTTAGGCTTCTGCCGGAATGAATCAGCAAACTCATTAATTTCTTTAGTAGTATATCGCACCTCCTCGTGGACCACACTTTCTATCTCACCTTGAGGGGCTTGCTTAGACTTCAATCTGGTTATAGGTCTAGAGGCAACAATTGTTGGGCCCTGAGGGACATCAGCTCCCACTGGGAGGGGGGGATTAATTTCCTCAGGCAAGGGTGGGGAGGAGGGATCTGCAGGGTGTGGATTCTCTGCTGAGGGTGGGGAGGTTAATTCCTCAGATAAAGAAAATCCCTCAGAATCCGAGGGTTCAAAATCCTCATCATCATAGTTCTCCCACACATCTCCATCCCAAGTTTCAGGGTTCCACCCTTTCCCCACCAGTGCTCTCACTTTAACTGCTGACACTTTTCGTGGCTGGGAATTAAATTTGCGTTGTAAATCAGCCAACCGTATAATAAGGGCTCCAGCTTGATTTTCTGCTGCTTTAGCTCTTTGGCTGCTGGAGAGAAGATTCTCTTCCAGAGCACACTTGGAAACCTTTAAACTGTTGTTTCGAATCCGGAGCTGGTCATTTTTATCACCGAGCTCCATATTTTCGTCTAACAGTTTATCCAGACATGCTAGGAGCAACAAGGCAACATCATTATTTTCCTGATTTTTCTGCAATTTCTCGAACGTTTTATATATAGAGTCACTAAATTCCTTGCTTCTCACAAGAGGTGAGTTAGGTGAGTCAAATGGATCTATCTTCATAATTACATCAAATAGTCTGCACCAAGGATTATCATTCCTCTTCATGCCACCAGGAAAGCCTTCAGTAACTCTAAGCTTCATTGAGTTGGAGAGCTGGCTCCAGAGAGTACCAAGCCCACCAAAGAAATTCATCCTTTCAATTCTGTTTCTCTAGAACCACTTCTGGTATCAAAATCTGTATTAATCAGGGTTCTCTAAAGAAACAGAAGCAACAGGATGAATATATATAACTATATACAATTTATTGATTTGCTTACGTGACAGAGTTCAAGGATTCCAACAGTAGCTGCACCACACTGGAAAGGCTGAGACGAGAATCCAGGGAACTGCTCAGTCTGCAAGGCTGGATGTCTCAGTAGTCCCAATCCAGTGCTGAAGGCCCAAACGGGTTCCAGGAGATCTGCCGGTCTCAGTACACGCTGGGATCCAAAAGGTTGATCACAGCAGCAAGACGAACTCACCAGATGAGAGAGGCAAGCTGCAGGAGAACAAGGGACCAGGTCCTTCTGCCGTGGCCTTAAATACTGCCTGCCGGCTGAAGGTAACGCCCACATTTGGGGTGGGCCATCCGGGTTGAGGCGGTCCAATCAGAAGACCCTTTTTCTCTTATTTGTCCCTTAGTCCAGTCAAGTTGACACCCAGGATTAACCATCACACAGTCTTTGCAGAAAAGAAGGGGCTGGTCTGTAAGGCAAAAGGGGGCTTGGGAGGTTTGCCTGCCATGCAACTGTAAGATTATCTGCTGAAACTTCTTGAGTCATAGAAAACATGTTTTGTTTTTTTTTCTGCTCCTGACTGGCTCAGATGAAGAAGTGTCTGTCAGGGGTCTGGAGTAAACATGTTTTTTCCCTGTTTGGTTTCTGATGCAGAAAATAGCTTTTTGCTGCCTCCTAGGGTCTGGGCCCAGGATGAGGGAGCTTCTGCTTGAGTTTGATGGAGAAAATATCTCTGCCTAGGGGCTGGGGTGGGGGTCAGTTTCTGTGAGTCCTGACAGTATGCTGGTTTTTGTCTGATTGACTATGCATGGATTTTGTGCATGCAGTCACCATTGCTTGTAAATTCATATGAGTGAGTTCACAGAAGTCTGTAAGACTGTTTCTTTGTGATCATGCACTTCCTTCCCAGTTCTAACAATCTTTCCACCCCCTCTTTTGCAATGGTCCCTGAACCCTGGGTAGATGAAGTGTGATATAGTAGCTAAGTCTAGGGACCCATATTCTGCAGTCTCTTGTTCTCTACACTTTGGCCAATGGTAGACTTTTGTGTCCACTGCCATCTGTTAACATGAGAAAGCTTCATTGACCAGAGTTGAGAGATGCATTAGTATCCTCTCTACCCCTTGTTCCACTATGTTCAATGAGCCTTAGGTATAGAGGTTCCATTGTAGATGTGTCACTTAGAGGTGCCATCTCAGAGACACTTATTATCTGTGTGTGACCAGTTGTGGAACTCTGCAAGTCTCCATCTGTTGGCAAAAGAAGCTTCTTTAATGAGAGGTTACTGGCATACTTGTCTGTAAATATAAGGATCCAATACAGTAAGAAGTTTTGTTTGCTAGGGATGTGACAGTCTTAGGGTTCTCTCTAAGATCTATGATCTCTCCAGCTATGCTGGTTTTAGCTATGCTTACAGGGCCACACATGAGTTCCCTCCCAGTGATCTGGCTTTAAGTCCAATTAAGTAGCTATTGATTACATACAAGATAAAAGTGCCACTATTGACTCAATATAGTCTGCTGTGCTGGTCATTGTTGTGGTCATCAGGCTTTAGAACTGGGGATGGAACATTGATTTATATTCTTTTCTTAGCAGCCTGCATGGTGTCCTCCAAAACTATGGGAGCTACTCTTCGAGGAGGAGGCTTCCAGGTCAGTTCCAGCTCCATTGCTCCAAGTCTTGGGTCTGAAATATGTCCTGTCTTCAGCAAGTTTTATCTTCTAGTTCTGAGAGGCAATCAAGGGCTGTGGCAATAGCCTGTGTAATTTTTGAAGTGGCTTAGATTACCCTGACCAACAATTTAAAGGGAGGTTTCTCCTGTCATGTACTGTGTTTCTTATTATAAAGACTTTATCTATACATGTGTGCTCATATACAGATATTTTGTGTGTATTTTTCTTTTTTAAAAAATTTTATCTATTTATTTATGTGTATGAATGTACTGTCTGCATGTAGGTTTGTGCACCCATGTCGTGCAATGCCGCGGAGGTCAGAAGAGGGTGTCGGATTCTCCTGGAACTGGAGTTCTCCTGGAATTGGAGTTACAGATGGTTTTCAGCCACCATGTGGGTACTGGGGATTGAACCCGGGTCCTCTGCAAGAGTAGTTGGCGCTCTTAACTGCTAGGCTATTTCTCCATCCCATTGTGTGTATTTTTCAGGAGGCTTTTGAACTAATACATTTCCCTCTGTTTTTTCACACCACCTGAGCATTACTTATTCTCTTCTCTCTCTCTTCTCTCTCTCTCTCTCTCTCTCTCTCTTCCTCCTTCCTTTCTCCTTCTCCAGTTAAAGTACCCCCATTCTCCCATTCCCCACTTGAGAACATCTGTCTCCCATGCTTCCCCTTCTCCTGGGCTCCTTCTTCTCCTTTACCCCCTTGGTTCCTCGTATAACCAACCCTCTTGCCCTCTTAGTTAAATAACCCCATTTTACCTGTTTTACCCTTGGTAATAGCTGTCTCCTACTATCCCTTTTTCTCAGGCTCCTTCTATCCCTTTACCTCTATGGTTTCTTCCCATTTTCCTGGCATCTACACTTACATCAGGATATGTATTCACAAATAAGGGTTTGGTGTTATGATCCACAACTGAGGGAGAACATATGTCATTGTTATTTCACTTAGCATAACAGTTTCTAGTTCCATCCATTTATCTGTAAATTTCATGATTTCCTCTTTTTTATTTTATTTATTTTTTCTATGTGTATGAGTGTACTGTCTGCATGTAGGTTTGTACACCCGTGTCATGCAATGCCGCGGAGGTCAGAAGAGGGTGTCGGATTCCCCTGGAACTGGAGTTCTCCTGGAATTGGAGTTACAGATGGTTCTTAGCCACCGTGTGGGTGCTGGGGACTGAACCTGGGTCCTCTGCAAGAGCATTCGGTGCTCTTAACCGCTAGGCTATCTCTCCAGTCTTATTTCCTCTTTCTTTACCACTGAGTAGAACTCTATTGTGTAAATGTATCACATTTTCTTTATCCATTAGTCAGTGGAGGGGCACGTAGGTTGCTTCCATTTCTTCTTATTATGAAAAGACCAGCAACAAACATGGATGTACAAGTATCTCTGTGGTAGGATGAGTCTTTTAGGTACATGACAAGGAGTGGTATAACTGGATATATAGTAGATTTATTTTAATTCTTTAGTTTTTATTTTTAGAAGTTTCTCTTACACTGCTTCCATAGTGTGTTGCACTAGTTTTTGCCAAAGTCTACACATAGAGAACACACCACACACACCACAATCAACATCCCCCACACACCAGCACCCCAAACTACCTCAGTGTGGCTGACATTAGAAAAAAAGGCTATCCTGTAGGAAATGATACAGTAAAAATCCCCTCAAAACGCCAACGTGGTCGACTCTGCAGGTCAGTTAGCAGCCAATTGGGATAGTATCATCAGGATGTAGTAGGTAGCTCTCTTGATAATATACGCCCTCATCCGCGTAGAAACTAGTGTTGTGGCTATAAGACATCTTGTATGGCATTGCTGTATCTGCAATATATATTATGTGAGGACTTACAGTCCCAGCCCAGCTGTTAACTGATCCCAGCCACCACACAAACCCACCTATCCACACCACAAAGCAGATCGAATACTATATCCCACATAAATAATCCAAAACAAAAGAATGGTAAGATGCATGAAATTCTAAAACTAGATTTTGGGATTTGCATTCTTTAGACTGAGAGGTGTAACACTTCGGTAAGAATGGTCTAGCCATATTTCTTCATTTGAGAACTCTTTGTTCCGATCCTTGGCAGATCTTTTAACTGGGTCATTGGTTTTCTTGATTCTTTGGTTTTCGAGTTCTTTATTTATTCTGGATATTAATCCTTTGCCAGATGTGAAGCTGGTGAGGGTCTTCTCCCACTCTGGGGGGGGGATTCCCCTTCACTTCCTTGGTTGTTTCTTTTGCTGTGCCAAAGTTTTCAGTTTAATGAGGCTCCACTTGTTGATTGTTGGCCTTAAGTCTTAAGCAACTGTTATCCTATTTAGAACCTAGTTTCCTACATCTATATCTATCATGTAGGGTACTGCCTATGCTTTCTTCTAACAATTTCAGAGTTACACATTGAGGTCTTTGATCCATTTGGAATTGTCTTTTGTGCAGGATAATAGATAAGGGTGTAGTTCCCTCCTTGTACAGCTGGAGATCCAGTTTTTCCAGCACCATTTGTTGAAGATACTGTCTGTTCTCCAGTGTGTGTTCTTGGCACCTTTGTCATATATCAGGTGGCTGAAATTGCATGCATTCATGTTTGGGTCTTCATTGATTTACATTTAAATATTTGTGCAAATATCATGCTATATATATTACTATAGTTCTTTAATATTACACCTTTTAGAAGCCTTTTTTTATTGAAGCTTTGTGCATTTCATACAACATTTCCCAATCAAATCTAGGCCCATTCCCCTTCCTTGCCCCTCCACCCCACCAGAGCTCATGCATTCTGCCAAACATGTTTTTCATCTTTTTCTCAGTCTCTCTTAAAATTTTCGATGCAGAAGTTTACTGTTCCAGGCAGAAGCTCGCCATTTCAATCAGTTCTTTGACCCGGTCTTTTTGTTGTTGTTCCTTCCAATTTGCATCACTCAAAAATATGCATATATGCATGCCACATATATATCAAGATTATGATGTCATAAGTTTTAGCATCTTCAGCTTATTATTTCTTTTTTATTATTGTTATTGTTTTTTTTCTTTATTAGGCTGAAAAATATCATGTTTTCCTTAAGGAATTGTGTGAAGGTTCCTCCTTGGTAAGCCCAAACAACCATCAGTCCTGCCCTTGTGCTCCACACTGGGGTCTTCCCCTCCCATGGTCACCAAATGAGGTCCAGTAAGCACCGTGTCCTGTCTTGATCTTCCTGTACTGGTCTCCATGATACAGCCTGGGTAGTCCAACAATGGCAGTCTATACTCTGAAGAGGCTGAAATTCCAGTAGTTGCTCAGTCCACAAGTTGGATGTCTCAGCAGTCCCCATCCGGCAATGAAGGTTTGGAGCATTCTTGGAGACATGAGTCTTCAGTCCATATTGGAAGTTTGACAAGCTATGTCTCATGTCTTTGAAGGATGGCAAAGGCAGTGGCAGCCACAGGGTAGCTGCACTTGCCACTAAGAATTGAAAACAGGCAAAACAACAATACTCTCTCTCTTTTTATTTTTCTTTTGTCTTTTTACTAAGATCTCAAGTTTTATATCTGAAGTAAAATTTCTCAGGCCTTACTAATTATTTATTTCTGGTTATACTTTTCTTTTGGATGTTTAAGGCCACACAGTTAGCCCAGATTAACCAAGGTTTTTGTTTCCTCAAGGTCAGTTGAAGATCTGGTCCTCAGAGGTCACTGGGATTTTTTTTTTGGGGGGGGGGTGGCTCCTTTTGGCTTTTCATGTACCAGTTCCATCCACTCAAAGACAAAGTCAGGTCTTGCTAGACCAGGTTTCCTTTTTGAAGCATGAGCAGACTTTCCTCTTTATAGACTGGACACTGGCGGAAGTCCCATTAGTGGATCTCCAAGACCTTCCTACACCGGGAGACTGGTGACTCACATTTGCAGGACATTTCAAGAAATGCCTCCCCCCCACCCCGCATAGTCCCCTGGGACTTAGTTGACCTCTGAGGGCAAGGAGCAAAGTTATCCTTTAAGTCCCTTGGCCAAATTGGTATGGGCATTAAGTATGGTCATTAAGCTAAGTTACACCATCCTGATACTTTTAACTACTGTATAAAGGCTTGGACAAAAATGCAAACAACCTTGTATAAGAAATACTAAGAAGCACTCCCATAAAATAAATACTGTGGTTAGACACAATATCATGACAAAGTCTTTTTTCTCATTCTTTTGATTTTATATTACTCCAAAATATGCATACATACCCTCTACCCATATACCAAAATTTCCAAAGTCTGAAAATAAATTAATATTACACTTTTTAAATATATGGATTCAGTTCTTTCTTAGTTTTGCAAAACTATTTTCCATTAATTCTTAATCATTGCTTCCAAAGAATTCTTCCTTGCTCTTCTCCATCTCCTTTTTCTTTAGACGACTTTGGTTACAAGATTGGCACCATATCCCATGGAGGCAAGACTCCACTCTGATGAGCAGGAGAAGCAACCATCACCCTTTAGTGCAGAATTGCCAGGAGTTTTGGACATTGCATTTTTGCATCCTGTGCTGCAGAGCTTCGTTTGTAAACTTCACAAATGTCGGTAGAGAGAATCCCAACTGAAGAATGTTTTGTATTGGATTGGACTGTGACCATGTCTGTGACGCGTTTTCTTGATTGTGGAGTGATGTGGGAGGGCCCAGTGCATTGTGGTCAGTGACACCCTTGGGCACATGGTTCTGTATTGCATAAGAAAGCAGGCTGAGTGTGGGCATGTGGTCCTGTATTGAATAAGAACATAGAGGAGCAAGCCAGTAAATAGTATATCTCCTTGGGTTCCTGCCCTGAATTCCCACCTTGGCTTTTCTTGATGATGGACTGTGAGCTGTAAGCCAAATAAATCCTTTCTTCCCCAAATTTATTTTGGTCAGTGTTTTTATCAAAGTTATAGAAAGCTAACTAATACTTCTTATCTTTGTGTACACAAGATGTTCAATAGTTTATTATAAAATATGTCTATGTCAAATGGATTTGCCTAACTGCTAGCTAATGTATACAATCTGAGCATTTCTGAGGCTATGTGATGATGTTCAGTAGCTTAGATCTATCAAATCAGTACAGATTTGCTTCATGGTGTTTTTGAACTAAGTTGAGTATACTGGTCTATAACCCCACTAATTTTAACTCTGAACTCAGGGGTAACCAGGGAGAACTGACCTGATTCAGTGGTCCTACCTTTCATTCTGCTTAAAACCATAACTGTTTTTCTCACATATTTGTAAAGACATAATCACTGATTCCTCTCTTCAATGATTAGAAGTAGTTTTTTGAATTTTACTTTTGAAAACAGTGAGCTGTTGATAAAATGCACAAGAAGGAGTTTCTAAAGTCATATTTGGAATAATTTGCATGTGAGACTTGCATCTTTAGACATTAATAGTGAAATACTAAAAGCATCATTCTCTCAAAAGAGTAGAAATGAAAATTTCATGGCATCACAGTGCACATCTGTGAAGCCAGCAGGAAGACAGGGCTTCTGTCTCACAACAAACAGGAACACATGGACATCCGTGTCTAATCACGTCATTGCCTTACTAAACACAGATCTGCTTAGTCATTTTCAAACTTCTCACTTATAGTTGTCTGCACTTTGTGGGCAACTGATTTCAGCCTTCTGCCTCCGGATGCCTCATGCTGTTATCAATTCTGTTGGAGGTTTTCACTTCTCAAGCATTAAATTGTGCTAATCTGCGAAATAACAGAATGTGCTAAATGGCACACAGCATGACATTTCTCATAATTCTTTTAAATGCTTCATGTCTTTGAAAAATATTAATGGAACACCTATGTTCTCCATTAGAGCTTTCTCCATGATTGTATAAACTTGGGACTGTCGCTTCCCTGGAAGGGACTCCAGGACCCATTTTCAGGAGCAGCTGCCACTGAAGAAAACACTATAACAAAAATGTAGGGGATTCTAAAAATGAGAATAAGTTGCCATGAAGTGGTGGCTCATGCCTTTAATCTCAGCACTCTGAGCCAGAGGTAGGTGGGTTTCTGGTGAGTTGAAGGCTATCCTGGTCTACATAGTGAGGTTCAGACCAGCCAGAGTTTCTGGTGTTTGAAACTGAAATAAAGTACCCAGTACTGCATCCTTCATGCCCCAAAGGCCTGTGTTCTCACTTGTTGCCACAATACTTGTTTTCATTGTCGACTTCACTGTATTCAAAGTCACCTAGGAAACTGAGATACCTCTGTGTGTGTTCAGAAGATTAACTGAAGGGTGCACTCACCTGAATGTGGGCAGTGTGATGTGCGTAACAGAGGAATAACAGGCAGAAGGAGACAGCCAGTGGAACAGCATACTTCTTTATCTGCCCTCTGGGGCACCAAGTTGTGAACTGAGATTCCATATCATACCCCCTCCATTGAAAGACCATGATCCCAGATAACTATTTCCTTCCCTAACTTATTTATGTCAGGTATTAGGGTCACAGTAACACAAAAGGTAACTAATAAAATGACAGAATATGAAATGGCAATGTACTGTTTGGTAGCAGCATTTCATGACACTCCTGGAAATTCTTATCACTGCGGGACTTGGAGAGAGCAGCATCCCCCTCACTTGTGAGTCAGGAGCAATGGATTCTGCTAAATTTCAATGCAGATTTCTTTGTAAAACAGAAAAGCATGACCTCACCCATTTTAGATACTTGTAATTGATTAAATGTTAATCATATAATGTGAGCCAAGTAGAGTTTTGAATACAATTAATTCTATTTTTTGCTAACATTGAATTATAAATTATTTTATTCATTTTATAAGATTTTATAGCTATACTTGATAATATGGTTTCGTATGTTTTTGGATTTTTGGTTCGTAAGCAGTTGATCATCAGAAATCTAGAACACTATGGAATCGCCACTTTTATACTCGCAAATGGCATCCAGATTTGACCTTTGTTAGGCAATGTCCATGTGAGTGGCCTTGATAACTAGTACAAACCTAATTTCATATGCATTTACAACTATTTAATTTCAAAAAGTAAAATGCAGTCAGTGTGTATTCTGATTGAAGTAATATAATTAGAAAATTTATTACTTTTTATTTTTGTCTTATGTGTATGAGTGTATTACCCACATGTGAGTAAATGAATCTGTGTCCTTCAGAAGAGGACATTGGATCCCCTAGAACTGGAGTTAAAGGGGGGGTGTCAGCTGCCATGTGGGTGCTGGGAATTGAACTTGGGTCCTCTGCTAGAGCACCCAGTGCTCTTAACCACTGAGCCATCTCTCCAGTCCTGAAGTTAATATAATTTTTAAATTACTCTTTTATTTTCATCTTCTCTGTAAAAGGACTCCTTTGAAAGTCTACTGCCTTCTTGTGTTGAGACACACCGGACACCTAAAAACTGTGTCCTCTTAAACAGAAACTCGATTTTGTCAAAAATTTCATATAATCTTATTATTTTCTTCAAATTTTTAATTCTTCCTAAATTCCCCCACGGTGTTCATCTGTGTTTGTAGGCGATACTTATCAATTACGAGCCCCTTGAGCTTGGTCAAAGCAAAACAATGATTTTTTTTTTCAAGGAAGTTTCAAGAAGATAAAATGAGGAAACAGTTGCATTCAGGAGAAGACAATTCTTGAATGAGTACTGTCATAATAAAGTGTTCTTTGCTTTTGTAGAGAGGCTTCCAGGGCCCTGTGCTCTCAGTCTCCACAGCACTCTGGGGGAGAATTCAGACTAGACAGAATAATGGTTGAAGCAGTCAAGAGTTTAAGGAGGCAGGCAGGGAGGTAGTAATTTACTCTTTAGAGAAAGCACCAGCAGGCCTGGGGCCTACCCTCCTCCCTTTGTGCCTTCCCAAGGCTCTCTCTACGTGGGAAGTGTGGAAAGGAGCATTCTTTTCTCAGAAGCCCATTTACCCAGTATTGAGTCTAAGTAGACATGGAAGATGCAAGAATGTATGTAGTGGTTTAAAGACCCAAATGCTGAAATTACTGGGGAAATAGTATTGGGCCTCTGCACATATTTCCTTAGGGAGAAACTAGAAGTTGCTTTAATCTGAGCTAGCTATCATGGACCACTCTGTTCACCACTGTCTTTTACATCTTTTTTGGCCCTGTAAACTGTCCCATCTAGAGTCTACACTGACAGTATCATTATCTTGGTTATATTTTGTCATTTATTTGTGTGTTTGTGTGTGTGTGTGTGTGTGTCTGTGTCTGTGTCTGTGTCTGTGTGTGTGCCTGTGTGTGCATGCATGCGTGTGTGAGTGTGTGTGTGTGTGTGTGTGTGTGTGTG
>VZQC01008021.1:316020-329464 GCA_009823505.1 Rhizomys pruinosus
GCCTCTCTCCAGTGAGATTTATCTGATTAAACAGAAAGCCACATTGAAGGTAATGAGAGGCGTCCTGGCTGACTCGTGGAATGCATGCTGATGCTACACAAGGGCTGCTCAGAGCTGGGATGCAGCTACAGCAGCACCCTGAGACCACACACACACACACACACACACACACACACACAGAGGCCTCCGAAGAGTTCCCTAGCTCTCCTGTCCCTGTCTCATCTAGGGTTACTTAATGCCTCAGTCCTGTGAGTGGTGCCAAACAGTGCTGCTGCTGTCCATCCAGGCTGTGGGGTGACACTGGAGGTCAGGGTCACCAGAACTCCACCCCTTCTTCCCACCAGTGAGACATACAGGGAATGTCAGCCACCAAGTGCAATGTTTGCTGTCGAATTTTTTTTTTTTTATTTCTGTATGTGTGTGAAGGTACTGTCTGCATGCAGGTTTGTGCACCCGTGTCATGCAATGCCGCGGAGGTCAGAAGAGGGTCTCGGATTCCCCTGGAACTGGAGTTCTCCTGGAATTGGAGTTTCAGACGGTTCTCGGCCACAATGTGGGTGCTGGGGATCGAACCCGGGTTATCTATAAGAGCGGTCGGCGCTCTTAACCGCTAGGCCATCTCTCCAGCCCTGAAATGCTATTCTTAAAAGAAAAACTTGGAGAGGTGAGTGACAGGAACAACACGCTTATATCTATTCATCTTTTCAAACACACTTGAGCACATGTGTGCACACACACACATACACACACACACACTCACACACACACACACACCCTCATACACAGCCATATACACACCCCCCTAAACTCATATTTCAGGAACAATATTACAAGTGGAAAGCAACATACTGGGAAATGGGAGTATGGGAAATACCGGCATTCCTGTTTTGTCTGTTCATTTATAGGCCTGGGTGGAGATATACGGATGTATACATTTCTTCAAGAATTGCTTTTGTGAGCCTGAGACTGGTTCCAGTGTTTGGTGCGCTACATCTACCTTCTTGCCTTCAACTCCACTGTGCAGGAAGATCTGGCACCTCGGCCTCAGCAAGGTCCTCACTGACAATTGCCTCTCTGAGATCACAGAGCAGCATCAGACAGAAGTCTGTCCACAGAGTGGCTTCTGCTCTCACAGTTCTCAGCCAATACAAAACTGTAGGAGAAGCTGCCAAGTGTTCCATTAGCCGCTGAAGCCCAAGCCGCGGTCTTCTCATCTTCCAGCCAATCATCTCAGACCAAAAGGCATTCTTCACTGCACAGACAGAAGGAAGGCTTCTTGAAAGTCACAACGCCTGGTGCCAGCTCAAAGCTATGAACTATGTTATAGGATACTGCTTGCCAATGGCAGTATTTTAGTTTAATATCCCCACTTTCAAAAGTTTCCTCATAATAGCTTAATTCTGTATATAGGAACATTCATTTTCCCTCTCATCTAAAAATTAGCTAATGTCTATTTTTGCTGGAATATATACATTTTAAATTGAATTCCATATGAAATGCCAAAGGTTGGTTCTCACTTTTTCCTTAGCAAGCAAATATCCCGACTTCATTCTTTGCCAAATCCCAGTTTTGAAATGTTGTGCTTAAAAAGCAAATAAAAAAGATAAACTTGTTCAAACTCTGAGAGCGTTGGCGCCTGCACCTCCAGCAGAGGCTGCGGCAGAAACCAATGGGCTTCTCAGGCTGCTGAGACATGACCAGAGGGCCCAATTAGCTGCTGTGCAATTGAGTTTTCTTGACGCTTTGTCAATAATTTATAAAATGAAGAGGGCAGGAGGGGTCGGTGCCACTGAGGGGAGTTAAAATTAAAATGTTCCTCTTACACAGTGTGCTCTAGAAAGCAAGAGAAGCTTTCATTTTCCCAAAGGGAAATCATTTTCTGGCGAAATAGATGACGAATTGTGCTCTATCAAAAGCTAGTGGTTGTACGGCTGTCATTTGTTCGTGTGTGCCCCCTTCCTCGCTTGCCTTAGATTTCAGATGTCTGCTACATGGTGCGCATACAGCACTCTCATTTCTTTTTGTCTGTTGCTGTTTCCACACACCCCTAAAAGATTCCCAATTCCCATCTCTTCAGTTCCTGAAAGAGAAGCGAAATCACCCTGCACTCTCCTAGACTCAGCCAGTAAGAGGAAGATGCTCCACAACGATATGTCCCCAGATTCAGATTCCGTGTTATCACAAAGGTAAGAATGTGGATGCTTCATTGAATGTCCTCTTTAATATGTCCCTAAATCCAACATTCAATTCCATTCTCAAACACTGAGAACATATGATGAAGATTATGTGAGGCTCTGATGTAAAAATTCACAAGACGGCAAAATGAACTAAAAATGGTCTTTTGAATACAGTCAGTAAACATGGTACCAGCCAAACCCAAGGTTTTGGTTTAGGAATTTTAGGTGTGTATGTGTGTGTGTGTGTGTGTGTGTGTGTGTGTGTGTGTGTGTGTGTGGCATGTGTATACCTTTGTCTGTGCATGACTATGTATGTGCATTTGTGCCCCAAAACGTGGAGGCCAGAAGTAGCTATCAGGTGTCTTTCTCAATCACTCTCCCCTGTTGTTCTGGATGTAAGGTCTCACTGAACTGAGCCCTCAACAACTGGCTAGATGGCTGTCCAGTAAAACCTGGGACTCTGCCTGTCTCTACCTCTCCAGTCCTGGGGTTACAGATCCGTGCCATTCTGATCAGCTGTTAACCTGGTGTTCTAGTGTCCTTTCTATTGCTGTGATAATGTACTCTGACCATAAGCAGTTTAGGAGATGGACAGGTTTATTGGTTTATTGGCTTACACTTCCAGGTCTCAGTCCATCACTGATGGAAATCAAGTCAGGCACTCCAACAGGAGCTTGAAGCAGAAACCATGAAGGGATGCTTTCTACTGGCTCAGTCTCTGGAACATGCTTGGTTAGTTTTCTCATACCTCTCAGTACTCCCTGCCTAGAGATGATACTGCCTGAAGTGGATCAGGCTACATCAGTTAAGAATCAAGACAATTCCCCACAGACATAGCTACAGTCCAGTCTGATCTAGGTGATTCCTCAATCAAGGCTTTGCTCTCAGATAACCCCAGGCTGTGTCAAGTTGAGAAATTAAAGCTAACTAGAACACATGGGTTGAGGGAATCTGAACTCGGGTCTTTATGGTTGCAGGGCAGGAACTTTGCCATTTGAGCCTATAGATGTGAATTTTAGGCAAAAATAAATTTACTAAATTTCTGTTCATAAGAATAAAAAACTGGGGCTGGGAAAATGGCTCAACAGGTGAAGACATTTGTTGCACATAACCTAAGTTCAAATCCCCAGAATGCAGTAAAAAAAATCTGGGCCATGTACAGGTGCAACCTTAGTACTGTGGAGAAGACTGGAGCATCACTATGGCTTGCTGACTGTAGACACTGTCTCAAAAGAATAAGATGGAGAATGATAGCACTGGATACCTAGTAGTGACCTGCTCTGACCCCTGTGTAGGTAGACTGCACACACACACACACACACACACACACACACACACACACACACACCCCACATACATGAATACAACTTACTTTTCTTCAGCTTTGAAAAATATTAACATTAATCTTCTTCTAGCTAGCATTTGTCTTATGTTTGACTAAAATCCTTATTTTTCATGTTAGAAAGGCTGTGATAAGTTAATTCTGACAAAAGCAAGGCGACCATAATCAAAGATCATACACTAAGAAACAGAGCTTCTTCAGGGAAGAGCAACAGGCATGGAGTAAGGCTCAGGGCCAGTCCGAGAAACACCCTGTGACACTCTCAGGCATCCATGAACTGGGCTGGTTACCCTACAAATCAAGAGATCTTGACAGAAAAGCCTGCTTGCTGGCCTTCTGAGTTTGGGGTCAGTAGTTTTTCCACTCAATCCACTAGCCATACTACTATTCTTCAGCTATATGTATCCCTGGGGTACTTCGTCTGTTCTGTTTCTAATTCTTTGGCCAGCCCAAACACTCTGTTAGTCCTGGATCACAGCTTAACACTACAGACTGTGGGGACTCTCTCAGCTGAGACCCATCAAGGTAGATGACTCACTTCTTTCATGTTTTCGAAACCTGCTTTAGCACTCACGTCTAGTTGGCTATGCCCTGTGACACCCCAACAGGTATGTCTCTATTGATGCCTTCATTTCTCCCTCTTCCATTTTGCAGCTTCTACTAAGTTATTTCCAGAATTCCCACCTCCAAAGTAACTCACTCTATAGACATTTCCTAACCTGGTAATTGATATTATAGATACATCTCAGCTTTCCATTCTTGTCATGCCAGTTAAATGCATCATGCCATAATAGGTAACCAGCTTCCTGATTATTGCTGTCTGGAGTTGGTACATGATCTTGGACCAGCTTTTATGGGATGGGGGTTGATATTGCATGCCACCAAGGTGTGTCATCTCAACACATGCTTAATGGGTGCCTTGATTGTTTTAGGATGAAGTCACTTGGGGAAATATCACTTCAGAAAGAGCCACTGGATTGCCTTTTCTCAGTAAACCATGATGCTTCTTTGGGGAACGATATCCCTCAAGAGTCTAGACATGAAAATATCCTTGGCCGTTAGAGAGTGGTGACTGGGGCTACAGTGACCCTGAGTAAATGTACTGAGGGAGTCCAGAACAATTGTCTTCTACAATCATCTGTCCCTTAGGGACAACTTCAGCATTTACTCTAGCGTCTCAGCCCCAGATTCATCTGTTTGCTCATTCTCTCACATTTTTGTCCCCTAAAGTGTCTATAGCATCATGTTTTCATCGTCTCTAGTGTCTTCAGTATCTTGCTAAGTTCCTCGTGTAAACTGAATGAACTGAGTTGCTTCCTCAGTCCGGTAGCAAAAGGCCCCCTGAAACTCAGGTGTAGGGGAAAAGAAGCCCCCAGTGTGTGTCCATTTCTTCACATTTCCCACTGATATTAGGGCAAAATTCAAGCCGCTTACCCCAGCAAACACCCCGTACTATTTCTCTCTTGTTTTTCTTGTTTAGTCTGTGTATACTTTAATCAGTTTTATTGATCTCTCCAATGAGCAATCTTTTGATTGTGCTGTTTATATTTATTTCGCTGCTTTCAATTTCACAGATGTTTGTCCTCAATTTTACTATTTTTATAGTCTATTTTTCACATTACTCTTCTGCTAGTTTCCTAAAGTCGAAATCCAAATGCTTAATTTTATTTACTTCTACTTTAAAAATGCACTTAATGCAATTACATCTGGATTTTCCTTCAAACAAGCTTTTGCTATATCCCCCAAATTTTGATGTTATATTTTCATTTGTGACTAGCTTGAAATGTTCTTTTAAAGTTGATTTAATGTGGAAAGTCTGGTAGATTGTTTAGAAATGTATCATTTCACTTCCCAGTATCACTGCCCTGGCTAACTTTCTATCACAGATTCTTTGTTTAATTTGATTATGGTCTGAGAACATATTTTACTGGATTTATATCCTTGTGTGTTTGTTCAGGTGTAGTTAATGGTCCAGAACTATCGTGATGAGAACTTCATGGGGCCTTAGAAGGGTGTGCACCACACTGCTGTTGGGTAGAGGACTGTGTAAACTAAATTAGATCCTGCTGATATGCATTGCTGTTTAGGATACAAGTATCTCTACCAATTCTCTGCCTGCTTCAGATTTCAGTAGTGACAGCACATCTTCAACTACAAGTGGGTTTTTTTTTTTTACTCTCCTACTCTTTTAGGTTTTTTTCTGTAGTATGTGCTTTGCGTATTTTGATGCTGTGTTAGTGGGTACATTTACGATTAAGATAACTATATCTTGTCCAAGATTTGATTCTTAATTATTGCATAATGATCTCCTGTACCTCTGAAAGTTGTTTTCATGGCTCAGTTCAAAATTAATAATTGACATTTCATTTTCTTTTAATGCATGTCAGGTTATGATGCCTTCTTCAATTACTTCATTTTTACACAACATGGGTCTTTAGAATTAAAATGGATTTCTTGCGAACCAGATATGCATGAGTACTGCTTTCTAATTCACTGACAGGCCATGTCTTATAGTTTGCATATTTAGGTCAGCACATTTAAAACATTTAGTAAGAGAGATTAATATTTTTTAGGTTTTCTTTTCTATTTTCTGGGCTTGCTTTTTTTCTTTTTCTCTTTTTCTGCTTTCTCTGGTATTAATGGAACATTTTATGAGAATTTCATTTTATCTCCTTAGGATATTGTCTTAGTTTCTTTTCTGCTTCTCTTGTAAAAATATTGTGGCAAAAGCAACTTAAAATAGAAAGGCTTCATTCTGATTTACAGTTCCAGGGTATAGTCCATCATGGGGAGGAAATCAAGGAGGCGGGATCTTAGAGTAGCTAGTCCCATCATATTCACAATCTGAAGAAGGTTAGCGGTGGATTCATATTATGACTTTCAAAGCTCCAAACTCTTCCAAATCCATCTTAATACATAATAAAAACAAAATATTTAAACATTTTTTAAAGGACACATAGGTTTATCCTGGCAACAACCCCACTTCTAGCACATTTTACACAGACAGTTCCTCTGTTGATTAGTATTGTCAACATAACATAACCTAGAATCGTGTCGGAGAAGGGATTCTGGGCCTGCCTGGGGTGATTATCTTGATTGCATTGAGGTTAGAAGATCTGCCAACTGTGGTTGGTTCTATTTCCTGGGATCCTGGACTGTATAAGTTCAGGACAATGATACGTTAAAATGAAACATAGGAGTAGAGAAAGGGAGCTGAGCAGCAGCCCAAATTCACTCCCTTCTACCCCTGAGTGTGGATGTGATGTAAGGAGCAGATTCAAGTTCCAGCCCCCTTAACTTCCCCACCATGATGCACTGTGCTTTTGAACTGAGCAGTACTACAAATCCTTTCTCCCCTAAATAGATTTCTATTAGGATAGTTTAGCAGCAACAGGAAAAGTAACTAAGACATAATATTTATTGCCCTTAAAATTGTTTTTTTTGAGATAGGATATCACTAGGTTGTCTAGGCTGCCACAATCTCAATGATGCTACAGTCTCAGCTTCCCAAGAGCTGGGATGTACCATGCACAGCCTATTTACTTCTTTATTAAAAATTTGGATTATTTATCCTAGAAGGTACTTGAAGGTACTAGAAGTAACTGAAGCTCTGTTAAAACAGTGTTTCACCGGGGCTGGAGAGATGGCCTAGCGGCTAAGAGTGCCGACCGCTCTTACAGAGGACCCAGGTTCGATCCCCAGCACCCACATGGTGGCTGAGAACCATCTGTAACTCCAGTTCCAGGGTAATCCGACACCCTCTTCTGAGCTCCGCTGCATTGCACGACACGGGTGCACAGACCTGCATGCAGACAGTACATTGATACACATACAGAAATAAATAAAATTAAAATATAAAAAAAGCACAAACACAGTATACCACACTCCCTCAGTGTCTCCTCTTGTCCTGGTGGTACTGCTGGGAGTGGCTTCCCTTATCTGCATGCTACCTTCACTTAGTACACTGTCACTATCATTGCTCAAAAAATAGGGGCCGGAGAGAGAGCTCAGTGGTTAAGAACACCGACTGCTCTTGCAGAGGACCTGGGTTTGATTCACAGCATCCACATGGCGGCTAAGAACCGTCTTTAACTCCAGTTTCAGGGGAATCCAACACCCTCTTCTGACCTCCGCAGCACTGCATGACACGGGTGCCCCTACTTACATGCAGACAGTACACTCATACACATAGAATAATAAATAAAAATTAAAAACCTTAAATATTTTCTCTAGCTTTCATTTGCTATTTATTTGATGGTTTTCTTTTCTTTTTGTTATTCAAATTCCTGACTTAGGTTTATTCTTCATGAAGAACTTATTTTAATATTTTTTCTACACCACTACTGAAGGCTCTGACTTTCCTTAGTCTTGGTTTTGTTGGTATTTATTTATTTATTTATTTATTTATTTATTTTGAGGCAGGGTCTCCTTGTAGCTCCAGCTGGCCTGGAACTCACTAAGTAGACCAGGCTGGCTTTGATGTCACAGAGATCTGCCTGCCTCTGCTTCCCAAGTGCTGGGATTAAAGGCATGTGCTACCATGCCCAGTTGTTTGTCTTTATTTCTTATTTATATCTTAAGAACAATTATTCTGAAAATTGACTTCTAGACTGAGATTCCTTTTCCTCTCAAAACCTTGATTATTTACTTCATACTTTTTGCTACCTTCCCTGGGAAGTTTACTAGTATGGTCATGTATGTTCCTGAACAGATCAGGTGCCTTATTCCTCTGTCTTCTGCCAGGCAGTTCTTTGGGTTTGCTTTTCTGCAATTGTATCTGATCAATGGCTAAATAAAGTTGGTGGGGAGGAAGGAGGGACATGGCACAGGGTAGTTTCTCTCTGTGGTGTAGGTCCATGATCTGATATTGCTCCTTGATTTTAGAAAGTTCTCAGTCATTATTACTTCCAGTATTTATTTTTCTTTCTTTCCTTCTTTCTGGCATTCTCATGGTATAGAATGCCTTCAGAAGGTTTTCCATGCTCTGTGATATTCCACTCAATTAGTCACACTGGTTTTTCTCAGTGGCTTTAAAGTTAGTAATTTTCTGTTGAAAATGCAGAATGGTTATTTTCTTTTTCTGTGTGATTGATAGATGAGCCTATATCAAAATGCTTTTTTAAAAACCCTTTTTTGTGCTTTGTCATGACATTTTTGTTATTTCCTAGGAGTCCCCGTCTCTGCGTTTTCACTGCTCATCTATTCTCACACATTGGTTGTTGTTGCTTTTCCAATGTAGCCCTCAAAGTAGTTTACCATGACATGAACACCCTCTCTGATAACTGCAATATCTGTTCCATCCAAGTTACTCTCTGCTGATTGAGTTATTTCTTCAGAAGTGGATATTTTAAAGTATTTTATTTTCATTGCTTTTATTTTATGTATAGGAGTGTATTGCCTGCATGTGTGTAAATGCACCTATGTCACGCAATGGCTGTGGAAGTCAGAAGAGGGCGTCGAATCTACTGAAACTGGAGTTACAGACAGTAGCTAGGACTCAACAGGGGTCTTAGCCCCTGAGCCATCTCTCCAGCCCCAACCTTTGTTTTGACTCAGAAAAACAAACAATTCATGTTTTCTCATGTTGGGATCCTGGCTCCAAATCCTTAGATGAGAGTGTATATCCTGATGTCACTACAGAAGCCCAGGAAATGCAGGTGGCAGTATGAGGCAGGCATTATCAAAGGGAAAATGGGGAACACGGGGGTCATTTAAGTGGGGAAGGAGGATGGAAAAGAGAAAAATATGGCTTAGGTGGTGTGACAAGCCAAAGGGAAATGCAGTATAATAAGCCCAATGCATATACACATATAATATAAATGTGAGTGCCTGTGTATAAATGAAGGCTATCTAACAAAACTTACACTGCCAGGTAAGCAAAAACTCCCTTCAAATTTTTGGTCAGGGTACTCCAAGAGACTCCCTAAATAACACAGCCCTAGATTACCTCCCAGAACTTGAAGGCAAGATTCTCTGGCTGAAGATGTGACTTTGGACAGTTGAGCTAGAACAGATATGGAAGGCTGCTCCCTGAAGACCAGTTCTCATGGAAGATACTATCTCACAGAAGATACTGTGCAAGATGCCAGAGGAGAAAACCAGTCGCTGTTTCTACCCAGCTTTAAGCCTACAAATCACAATAATGACTGCCCCAGCAAATTATCTCTATTGGTACAATAGTGGCTCTTTTATTTTGGGTGGTAATCAACAGCTGTTTGATTGGATTAAATCCCCCTCAGTGGGAGGGAATTCTTGCATGATACTGTAAGCATAGCCAGGTACACCTGCTAGAGAGGTCATAGACCCTAGAGAAGAAGCTATTTCTGTCACTTCACTACTACTAGATGAGTGTTTTTTTTTTTTTTTACTGTTTTTTTAAGTATATAATTGTATATTCACAGTCAAGTGTAGCTCTCAGCACTCATCAAAGAAGCTTCTTTTTGCAACAGAAAGAGGTTATTACAAGTTCCAAACTGGTGTAATGCACAGAACAAGTGACTATGAGGTGCCCAGCCCTAAGTGACTCATCTACAATGCAACCTCTACACCTAAGGCTCAGGGAACCTGGAGAAAGAGGGGCAGAAAGAGTGTGAGATCTAGAGGGACAAGACGGCTGCTGCCAGTTAAGGCATTCCAGACATGGTAGGGAAGCCACATCGGTGAAACCGGCACAGGCACAGCATGGGAGTCTTAGAAGCACTATATGAAGATGAAAGCGCTTGACATGCCAGGGTGGATGGGGAAAGCTCAGCAGGACCCGCTTCATTATGAAGAGCCTCCCTCAATCAATGGATGCTGAGGCAAGATGAAGCTCCCTGAGAACTTATGTAATTCCGACTGATCAGCCCTAAACACAGGTGCACATGAACACCACTAAAGAAATGTGCTTAGTTTTATATATATATTATATAATATATATATAATATATATAATTTTTTTTTTTTTTATTTTTTTTATGTTTTGTGTGTAGTATGTTTTTTTGTATGTTTATATGTAACAATAATAATCAGCCAAGAGGACAAAAATTGCCAGGGAGCCAAGAGGACATGGAGGACTATGAAGAGGATGGGTGGAAATAATTCGAATACAATACTCATGTATGAATTCTTTTAAAATAAAAGTGAAATGTTCTCTTTACTTTCCAAAAGTATAATCATTGGCTTTTATTCTATTGGTTTCACGGTCTCTTTCATTGTCATTAAAAAGTATTCAAAGCATAACTGATTACTTTAAATTTATTGGGATTTGTTTTATTATCCACAGCATTTTGGTACATGTTCCACAGACACTGGTGTTACTAGATGGTACATTCAATCAGTATTGATTAGATCCTGTTTGCTGATAGAGTTGTATTTTGTTATACTGTCACCGATTTTCTGTCTAGTCATTTAGTAGTTGAAGAATATACATTTTTCCAATAGAATTGTGGGTTATTATTTCTCCTTTGGGCACTCTCGGTATTGCCTTATATCAGGGCATTTTTGTTCAGCATGAGGTATTTAAGATGGATGTCTCTTATTTATGGACTGATGATTTTATTTTTACATGATGTCTCTGGCCCTCGGATAAGTTTCACCACTCTAATGTAATTCAGCCTGGATCATCTAAATGTCTCTTTTTCTTTGCTTTCCTTTGATTTTTAAAATATTTTTGTCTCTACCTCTTTCTTTCTACTTTCCCTTATCATTACAGTTAAAATGAGTTTCTTATAGTGAGTGTATTATATATATATATTATAAATATATTTGTGTGTGTGTAGTATATATATATATATTATTATATATATATATTATATATGAAACTTTAACCAATAACCACCTTAAACATTGTATATAATGTTTAAAGTGGTATTGGTATTTCAATGTATAAGGCTTGCATTTGCTTTTTCTATTTATAATTGTTTTCTCTTTTTGTTTATTGCCTCATTGGTGTATTTTTATAGTGAGCACCTGAGATATTAGAGCACACACATGCCTTCACACTAATACGTGCCTTGCGCGTGCGTGTGTACATGCGGGCACACACACACACACACACACAAATCTAGGGCACTGACATTTTACCAGCTCAGGTGAAAAATAGAAACTGCCTCTTTCCTCCCCACCTCATCTCCTATGGGTAATTGTCTTAAATATTTCTTCTTCATATATTTAGAAGCATCTCCATGTTAAAACTTTTTACTTTCACTATGAAACATAAATTAGAAAACTCCAGAAGGGAAAGAGAGTCTACTTGTCAGGAGCTTGGCTCAGCTGAGATAGAGGAAATTAAGCCTTCAGTTTTCTGAGAAGTCTGTTAAAATAACAAATCAATCAAAATTCATAGGGAAGCCAAGGTGGAGTCACAGGGAACCCAGTGAAGTGGTTGCAATGAGTTACTGCAACAGAGTAAATGTCTAAAGCAGAGAAAGTGCCAGATCTTCTGGGTGGACTTTCCCCAGGAAAAGATGCAGAGGTCAAGGGTCAGGAGGATCTGTACAGATGAGGAGGATATCCCTCACAAAGGCTCCTGCAACTTGTGAACCCTGCTACTGAAACAGGGAAGGTAGGGGATGCATGGGGAGTGCTGACTTGAGGCAGGAAATGGGTTCTGAAGTTTTTATTCTTTCTTTTTGTGCATAGGTGTGTGTGTGTGTGTGTGTGTGTGTGTGTGTGTGTGTGTGTGTACACGCAGAGGCCAGAAGTCCACACTGAATCTCTTCCTTAATCAGGCTCCATTTTATCTGAGTGTTTCTCACTGAACCTGGACCTCACTGATTCAGAGAGACTAGCTTCCCAGCAAGTCCCTGGGATCTTCCCATCCTACTTTCCCAGTGTTGGGTGAATTGTGGGGATGGAACTCAGTATCTGCTGAGTCTTGTATTGACTGAGCTATCTCACCAGACCTTTCCTCTCTCTGAAGAAGATTTGTGCTCAAGTCTCAGAGAAACAGAGCTAAGAATCAACATGCAGGCTATGTGGGCAAATGTACAGAGCAGGGTGCACAGGGGGAGAACCAGACCTTGCCCCCCCCCCAGGGACTACATACAGTAAACCAGAATGGGGAGAGCAACATTCCCTTGGAAGACAGCCAGGCCAGGACTTGCCAAGACCATGGTCCTGATGAATGCCATGCAGCATAATTTCCATGGTGTTGACTCACATGTTGCTTGCTGGGTGTCACCCTCTCACTGATGGTCCAGGCTCCTTTCATGGTATCATTTATACTTCAAGGAACTTTGCAAAACTTTAGTTATAGGCTGGGTCACCTGAAAAATGAATAGGCCTGGGGGATCTCCTAAGACCTCCTGAAGTGCAGGTAGGTAGGTAGGTAGGAGCTGGGTGCTTCAGCAAGGTGGATTGCTGTTTGACTTAATCTAGTTAATCTAGTTGTCTGTGGCTTAATTGGCTTTTGTGGCTGTGGGGGAGGAGTTATCCTCCAAGCTGGTGTAAAAGGTGGGGTTGTGTGAGTCTTGAGATCAGAGATCTCCCAAGACCGCCTGAAGCACAGGCACCATGGGCTCAACAGCACCCCTCCTCCCACCAATTGGGATTATGAAGGCATCTGAAGGAGGCAAGAAAAGCAAGCCTTCAACACAGTGAAGTGGCATTTGGGACCCACATTGGAATACAGGCAAAGAAGTCCATATGCCAGGAACACGTAGAAGAGACAACATGGGAAATATGCTGGATAATCCCACACCAAGCTCTACCAACCCTGTGGAAGATTCCTACAGTGGGATCCCCCTGGGGATGGCCCAGGACACAGATATCAGAAGCACACTTGTGAACATACTTAAAGAAGTGCAAGATTATAAAAAGCAAATCAAAGAATTAAGAAAAGAGAACGAAGAACTCAAGAAGGAAGTGGAAACACTGAAAAGATCCCATGTTGAAAAGCTTCTCAATCCCTTCCTGTAGTTCTTTACTTCACTGGTTGGCTCCTT
>VZQC01008024.1:4878-42738 GCA_009823505.1 Rhizomys pruinosus
GGGACCTCATAAACTCAAAAGCTTCTGTTACATCAAAAGAAGAAACATACAAGGAAGTGAAAGAGTCACCACAGATACATCTGACAACACATTGATTTCCAACTATATAAAACTTTACTCAAAAAACACAGAAAACAAGGGAAAAACAAATGGACCCACTCAATAGCTGGAGAAAAGAACTGAACTAGGACTTCACTAAGTGAGGAATTAGAGAGATTGGCTGTAGAAACACCTAGAAATGTTCAACATGCACGATCATTAAGGAAATGCAAATCAAAAACCACTTTAAAGATATCATCTTATCCAATAAGACTGGCTAGGATAAAGGAAAAAAAATGCTACCAAGTTGCTGGACGATTTCAGATATTCATCCATTTCTTCTAGATTTTCAAACTTGGTAGAATATAGGTTCTTGTAATATTCCCATATAATTTTCTTGATCTTTTCCTTGTCCGTTGTGATATTTCCCTTTTCATCACAGATTGTATTGATTTGGAGTTGTTCCTTCTTTCTTTTTGTTAACTGGGCTAGAGGTCTGTCTATCTTGTTTATTCTTTCAAAGAACCAACTTTTGGCTTCATTGATTTTTTGTATTGTTTTCTTTGTTTCTATTTCATTGATTTCTGCTCTGATTTTTGTTATTTCTTCCTGTCTGTTGCGTTTAGGGTTCATCTGTTGTTGCCTCTCAAGTGCTTTTAGCTGTAGTGTTAGATCATTCACTTGTGCTCTTTCTGTTTTTCTAATGTAGGCACCCAGGGCTATAAACTTCCCTCTTAGGACTGCTTTTAAGGTATCCCATAGGTTTTGTTGTGTTGTATTGTCATTGTCATTCAGTTCCAGGAATGCTTTTATTTCTTTCTTTATCTCTTCCTTGATCCATTCATTATTCAGGAGTGTGTTGTTTAGTCTCCATGTGTTCTTGCAGGCAGGAGGGCTTGTCTTGGTGTTGATGTTGAGCTTTATTGCACTGTGGTCTGATAGAATGCATGAAATTATTTCAATCTTTTTGTATTTGTAGAGGTTTCTTCTGTTTCCCAGTATGTGGTTGATTTTGGAGAATGTTCCGTGGGGTGCTGAGTATAAAGTGTATTCTCTGGTATTTGGATGGAATATTCAGTAGAGGTCTATGAGGTCCATTTGATGTATCATATCATTCAGTTCAGATGTCTCTCTGTTTATTCTTTGTCCTGTTGACCTATCCAAAGGACTCAGTGGGGTATTGACCTATCCAAAGGACTCAGTGGGGTATTGCTGGTGCCCACATAAAAAAGCTGAGCATGGCTGCTGGTGCCTGTAAGCCCAGCACTAGGGGGCAGAGACAGGTAGATTCTGAGAGATAACTGGCCAGTCATTGTAGCAGACACAGTGAACTTCTGGCTCAGTAGAGACCCTGTCTCATAGCAATAAGATGGAGAACAATAATGCCAGGTGTGGTGCACACACCTTTGATCCAGACACTCAGGAGGCAGAGGCAGGTAAATCTCTGTGAGTTCAAGGCCACCCTGGTCTACATAATGAGTTCCAGGTTAGCCAGGGTTACATAGTGAGACCTTGTCTCAAAAACAAAACAAAACAAAAGATGGAGAGTAAAAGGAAGACACCCAATGATATGCTCTTGCATTTGCATGCATGAATATGGGCATATATACCCCTCCATACATATATCATATGTACACACATATGACATTCACAAAAAGTACAGAATATATTAATAATAATAATAATAACTGGGGCTGGAGAGATGGTTCAACAGTTAAAGAGCACTAGCTGTTCTTGCAGAGGACCTGAGTTGGACCCCCAGCACCCACATGGCAGCTAACATCCATCTGTAACTCCAGTTCTAGGGGAATCTGATATCTTCTTCTGACCTCCGCTGGCATTGCATGACATGGGTGCACTTAAATACATTCACGCAATACATTTGTGCACATAAAATAAAAATAATAAATCAAATATTTTAAAAATAACTGTAGTCTGTTGTATCTACTGTCATATTTTAGAGTGTATTTCTATTTATAAAGAAGTTTACTATAGTAAGGGCTGGAGAGATGGCTCAGAAGTTAAGAGCACTAGTTGCTCTTACAGAGGATCTAGCTTCAAATCCCAGCACCCAAATGGCAGCTAACAACTGTCCATAACTCCAGTTACAGGGGATTCAATGCCTTCTTCTCTCCTCCATGGGCACTGTACAACACAGGTGCACTTAAATACATGCAGACATAGCACTCATACACATAAAATAAAAATAAATAAATGACAAAAATTTTTGTTCTTTTTGAGACCTGGACTCATTATATAAACCAGGCTGGCCTCAGTCTCACTGCCCACTTCTGCCTCCTGAGTGCTGGGATTAAAGGTGTGTGCCACCATGCCCAGCTTGAAAAAATTTTTAAAGTTTACTGTAAAATAATATGCCTTATTATTCTAGCAACAAACTTCATACATCTGTATACTTCATTTTTATAATTATATGTGTCAATTGTTCAGAATAATGTAATTCACTGTTATATTTCAAAACATACATGTTTCATTGTATTAATCATGTCCATCCACTCTTTTCCTCTCACCTCCCTCCCCCAGCTGCTTCCTTCTTCTGACCCATGTCCCATCCCTTATAGTCTCTCCTACTTTCAGGTAATTTTTTTAGTTGATGTCATGCTCAGTGACTGACATGTACAAAAAAAAAGCAAATTTTAGTTTAAAATGAACCATGCCTTATACTGGTCCTTAGTTCTACAGTGTTCCTTCTACTTTATGATCTGTACCCATTTGAAAAGCCACCAACTCATGCTCCCACTATCATGGATGGAGCCCTTCTTACTACCATGCTTCTTAACTACCATGGTGGACTGAAATCTTCCAGAACCCACAGACCAAAATAAACTTTACCTCCTTAAGTTGTTTCCTTCTAGTACTTTGTCAGAGTGATGAGAAATGTGGCAAATACAAAGTCATGGAGGTTTTACAAACTTGTGATGACCACTGAAGCATTAAAGAAATCAGTGAGGAATTTAAAAATTTGCTAGTATCAAATGAAAATGGAAACACAATTTGACAATGAAATTCAGAGGGTCATTCAAGAATACTTTGAAAACTTAGATTCCAAAATACTGGACAATCTAGGAAAAATAGCTAAGTTAAATGCCTGGACATGGAGCTGGAGAGATGGCTCAGAAGTTAAGAGCACTGGCTGCTCTTGCAGAGGACCTGGCTTTGGTTTCTAGGACTCATATGATAATTAACAATTGTCTTTTCCTTAACTCTTGTTCCAGGGGATCCAACACCCTCTTCTGACCTCCATGGGTATTGCATATATGTTGTGTACTTACATGCAGATAAAACAATGATGCACATAAACTTTAAAAATTCCTAAACATAACAAACGACGAATGGTATCCCTCATCTGTGGATGCTAGTGCCAATTACCTAGTTGTAAGTATTTCTTGTGCATGGCCCCTTGAGCTTTTGTCCAAGCAGTTGGGAGTGATGCATATTGGAAACAATGACAACAACAACAACAGAAAGTACTGCATCAAAGAACTGACTGAAACAGTGAACTTCTGCTCAAAACAGTCAACTTCCACCTGGAGAACATCGAGAAAGACTGAGAAAGAGATGAAAAGCATGTTTGGCAGAATACATGAGCTCTGGTGGGGTGGGGGCATAGGGTGGGGAACACGGGTCTAGATTTGATAATCTTGCACAAAATATATATTAAAAAATAAATGAAAAAAAAACAGTGAAAAAAATTCCTAGACATGTGATTTACCAAAGTTGAATCATAAGGATGTATGCAATTTAAATCTATAGTGAAGAACAGAATTGAAATGATAATAGACTCTTAACAAAGACAAACCCAGGACCCAAAGAGTTTTCTACTGAATTCTGTCAGAACTTTAAAGACCTGACACTAATGTTTTGCAGTTGTTTCATAAAATAAGAAAGGAAGTAATGCTAGTAAGTCATTCTTCAAATAATATTACGGTGATGCCAAAAGCAGATAATCATACAATAAAAAAAACTATATGGTAACTTCCTTGATTAATACAGGTGCAAAAATTCATAATAAAATGCTTGCAAACTGAATTCAACAACAAAAAAAGATCATATATTGTAACGAAGTTGTTTTCATCCCAAGGATGCAAGGATTGTTCAATGTGTGCAAATAAGTGTGATTCAAAGTTGTTTTCATCCCAAGGATGCAAGGATTGTTCAATGTGTGCAAATAAGTGTGATTCGAAGTTGTTTTCATCCCAAGGATGCAAGGATTGTTCAATGTGTGCAAATAAGTGTGATTCGGTGCATAGAAACCTCAGAGACAAAAATCACATAATCATCTCAATAGATGCTGAAAAGGCTTTTGACAAAGTTCAGCATGGTTTCCTGATTAAAAGAAAAGGTGTGAAGGAACTAGGGATAGATGGAGTACATCTCAATTTAAGGGCTACATACAATAAATGGCTAGCCCAAAGGAAGTGCTCCTAGATTTGATAAACTCTTTTTTTTGGTCTTTTCGAGACAGGGTCTCCCTGTATTCCCAGCTGTCCTGGAACTCACTCTGTAGACCAGGCTGGCCTTGAACTCTCAAAGATCTGCCTGTTTCTGCCTCCCGAGTGCTATTAAAGGCGTGCGCCACCAAGCCCGGCGATAAACTCTTTAATCAAAGTAGCATGATACAAAATAAACATCTAGAAGGCTATAGGTTTTCTATATACCAACAATGTACTCACCGAAGAAAGGAAGATTGTCCTATTTGCAAGATTCAGAAAATAAAAAGCATATAAACAAATAAAAACCTAGGCATAAACTTAACCAAAGGTATTAAAGACTTCTATAATGAAAACTCTATGTAAAGCCCTGAAGAAATTCCTTGTAAAAGACCCTAGAAAATGGAAAGACATAGGGGCTAGAGAGATGGCTCAGCAGTTAAGAACATAGTCTGCTCTGAAAGAGGAGGCAGCTTCAATTCCCAGCACCCATATGGCAGATAACAACCATCTGCAACTCTAGTTCCAGGCAATCTGATGCCTTCCTCTGTCTCCAAGGGCACTGCACAGCATGGATGCCCTTACACACATGCAGGGAATATACTCATACACATAAAATAAAAATAATAAAATATTTTTTAAAATAAAATATAAAGACCTTATATATTCATCTGTTGGCAGAATTAAATGGTCATATTACCTACTGAAATCATTTTTGTGTGTGTGTGTGCTAGGTTCTATGGCTTTTTTCTTTTCTTTTTGGTCTTTTTGAGACAGGGTACTGGCATAAAAATAGTCCAGTAAGACCAATGAAACAGAATAAAAAAATCCAAAAATGAGCCCACATCCATTCCACTATTGACATGTATCTAGGTTGGGTTCATAACTTACCTCTTGTGATAGTGCTGAAATTAACACTGATGTGCAAGGATCTCTGTGATATGGAGTCCTTTGAGTAAATACCCAGGAGTGAGGTGAACTGGGTTGTATGGTTTTATGGTAGATCTGTTAATTTTTTAAGAAACTCCATGCTGATTTCCTTAATCGCTAGACTACATTCCCTCTTGTCTGCGTCTTCAATGGCATATGTTATTTTCTTTTTTCTTTCTAATTTTTTATTTGACAAGTTAGTACCCATAGTCAATAAACATAAGGATTTTCCAGGTAAATCCATGTAAAACCAATTAGCAAACATATGAGTCCAGTTCTTGTACAACCCAGGGTCCCTAAGTCCAGATAAAGAGGTTTGCTTACACAAACATGCTGACCAAATTAATATAGAATTATTTGAGGGACTGGAGAGATGGCCTAGTGGTTGAGAGCGCCAAATGTTCTTGCAGAGGACCTCGGTTTGATCCCCAGCACCCACATGGCTGCTGAGAACCGTCTTTGACTCCAGAGGGGAATCCGACACCCTCTTCTGACCTCCACGGCATTGCACAACATGGATGCACAAACCTACATACAGACAGCATGTTCATATGCATATAAAGTAAATAAAATTTAAAAAAGAAACAATGTGGCTTTGAAGAAACAAGTTGTCTTATCTAAAAAAAAAAGAATTATTTGAAAGTGGACTTGGATTCATTATAATTGTATACTGCACCAGTCCACTTTTGCTGTGATCTCACAATGCACTCCCCTTCCTTGGCCGTTACAATCTGATGTGCCAACCTGTTCCTTGAGAGTCCCTGGTCTTTGGAGGGGAGGGCGAGAGAGAGTGAGAGATAGGAAGATCCATTTTTTCTCTGAGG
Source organism: Rhizomys pruinosus (assembly GCA_009823505.1). Taxonomy (NCBI): domain Eukaryota; kingdom Metazoa; phylum Chordata; class Mammalia; order Rodentia; family Spalacidae; genus Rhizomys; species Rhizomys pruinosus. Next base: position 11,120 of record VZQC01008024.1, read on the forward strand.
TGTCACATGAAACTCTTGGGTCTGTCCAAGTTCTGTTTGCAATGGATTGGTGGCTGGTTTAGAAGTCTCCTTTTAATTCTAGTAATAAATAGTAACAATTATTAAGCATTATAACAAGTTATGCTATGGGCACAGACATATGCTTCTATGGTATCTTGGTCAGGGCATTATAGCTCATTGATAAAGGGATGGCAATGCCTTTCTTTTTTTTTAATTTTTGTTTATTTTAGTATGTGTATGAATGTACTGTACTGTCGTGCAATGCCACGGAGATCAGAAGAGGGCATCGGATTCCCCTGGAACCAGAGTCAAAGAAAGTTTTCAGCTGCCATGTGGGTGTTGGGAATTGAACCCAGGTCCTCTGCAAGAGCAGTCGACGCTCTTAACCACTAGGCCATCTTTTCAGCCCCTGGCGATGGCTTTCTAATGTGACCTATAAAATCTCCTGATACTAGGGAGCACCAAGCCTGCAGCATCAGCTGTGTGTCATATAACTCCCCACCCCCACTGCCCCCACAAACCCAGCCATAGATCGAATTAGAATTCTTTTCCTCTCAGTGTATGTGTACCAGGCTGCCCCTATTGCACTACATCTTCTTTGGCACTACATGCACTTTGGTAAAAATGCAGCATGTGAAGTCTGTAGTAAAACTTTGGAGACCATTCCTTTCCATTGGTTTGCATAGTTCTCTCTGGTACCATGAAGGCCAGCTGCTGATGTGCAGTGCAGGGTCTCAGCATAATATTTTTTCTCATATTCGTATCTCACCATATCTTTAGCAATAGGGTCTTACTGTCCATTTTTTGTGTACACCCAAAGTTAATAGGCAAATGGCCTTTGTTTTGAGGGTTTTTAGAGCCTAACCAACAGCTCTTGGTAGGGCAGCCCAGTGCTGCCACTGAAGCCTTTATGTACCAATGTTTTTTATTTACCTGTAAGGCGAAATTGCATCCTGGAGGGAAGAAGCATATTCCTTCCCTCTCTTATTTCCCAGACCCCCATATCCTGAGTTATAGTTTTCCAGAAGACAGGAATTGCATCACATACCTATAGACAAGAACCAAGCTGGAAAGGGTTTACCATGCCCAGTCAGACTGTCACTTTCTAGACTGCATACTGCTGGTTCAATGGCTGCTGTTTGATTGGGGTGAGATGGTATCTCAATATAATTTTCATTTGCATTTCTCCAATGGCTAGCGAGGTGGAGATTTTTTTGTGTGTTTATTGGCCATTTATACTTCATCTTTCGAGAGCTTTAAACTCATTTCATTTTGATTTGCTATTATTATTGCTATTTACTGAATGGGTTCTTTGATTCTTCCTTGGTTATGTTTATTTCAAGATTTTTTAAAAGCAATTGTGAACAGTTAAGAATTCTGATTTCTTTTTTTATTTATTTTTTAAATTTTATTTATTTATTTATTTTAAACCATATGTTAATTCCAAATTATGTTTAGGAATTAACATTTTTCCCTTTAATTTTATTTTTTTTTAATTAATTAATTAATTTTTTAAGGGATTCTACAATACAATGACACAGTTGTTTGCAGATAGCATTGATGTCACTCATTATGTCATACAATCAGATAATTGGTGCATTTTGCAAATATCTATGTCCAAATTTTGAACAACCCAAGGTTCCCATAGACCAGTTGGAGAAGCTTGTATGCACAGACATGTTGATCAATCAGGAGTCCAGACTATATTCCTGTAGTCTCATGATTCACCCCTATCTCTCCACAGCCCTTACAATCTACCATACTCCTCCTCTTCCGCAGTTTTTTCCCTGGGCTTTGGGAAAGAGGCACAAGTGGGTTAGAAGAAAACAGTCTAATTTCTTTGGTGTTGTCGTTTTGGACTCCAGTCTGTCAGGTTGGTTTCCTCTTCATGGATTGACAGCTTTCCCAGTGATACCCTTTTTAGTCATATTAACAAAGCACAAGCAATTGGGTGTAAAGGCATTTAAGCAGTACCACTTATTTATGTCAAGCTAAGCTGTGAGCATAGACACAGATGCTTGAATGGCATGCTAACTGCAAAACTGTGGTTTCTCTATAAAGGTGACAAGTTCTTACTGTGGCTCACAACATCGCCAACCACCAGAGGACCACAAGCTTGTGGCATCTGCTGTGAGTTATTCCTCCAAGGAGAGAGCCAAGTGACGTCTCATAACATTTTTCATGCTCACACCAGGTCTTCGAAAACAGGGAATTCTGATTTCTTAACTTGTGTCCTATTGGAATACAGGAAGGCTTCTGTTCTAGTTTGTCTTTTTCCATTGCTGTGACAAAGTGTGGGGAGGAAAGGGTTTATTCACTCACATCTCCTGGGTCAAAGTTTATCACTCAGGGAGCCCAATTTAGGAACTCAGGCAGAAACCTGGAGGCAAGAGTGAAGCACAGACCATGAAGGAATGCTGCTACTGGATTGCTCCCCTCTCCCCTGGCCAATGCCCAGCCTGGCCCTTGTGTGTGTGTGTGTGTGTGTGGTGTGTGTGGGTATGTGTGGTGTGTGTGTGTGTGTGTGTGTTATTTTGAGACAGGGTCTCCCTTTAGTCCCATCTGGCCTGGAGCTCGATCTATAGACAGGCTGGCCTGAACTCACAGAGATCACAAAGATCTGCCTCCAAGTGCTGGAATTAAAGCATGCACACCCCTACCCCGGCCTTTGTGTGTGTTGTGTGTGTGTGGTGTGTGTGTGGTGTTTGAAGCCTGCCCCCTTATACCGTACACAACAGCCTGCCAAGGTGGACCACCCATAGTGGGGCTGGGCACTCCACATTGCTCAACAGTCAAGACATACTCCACAGACTGGCCACAGGCCAGTCCAATGGAACCAGGTCCCCAATTAGGGCTCCCTCAACCCAGGTGTGTCAAGTTGACACTAAAGCTATCTAGCACAACTTCTGATTTTCTTTTTGTTTTAGTTAGGTGTGTCCTGTCTGCCATTGTGAGCCTGATTTTGTTCATATTTTCCTCTTCTCACTTCAGCTTTTCTCTTACTAGAGCTTGTTTATTTATTTTGTATGTTCTCCATTTGAGGTTGAACAAAATATCAAATATATTAATTTTATAAGTAGTGCTTATTTATTCAAATAAACATAAAATTAGTAAAATTTCATGAAATATTATAAAAATATTGAACAGTACTTGGGCACATCTATTTTATAGGCTTTCTGGAAGTAGGATTTAGGAGGATGACAAGAGCAAGGAATTCTATAGGAGCTCTTTTGGCGATCTGCCTATACTTGAACCATGAGCTCCTTCTGCCCTATGGCATTCAGTACCTGATGTCTTTTATAACAGCTTTTGTTTGTTACTGTTGTTCTGTTTGTCTTTTCATGGGTTACCTGTGTGCCTCTGAAAGAGACACCTAATGATTTGTAGAAAACATTTTTAGTTCAGGAGACAATTTTTTGGAAATCAGTTCTCCTCTACCTTGTGTTTGAGGCGGGATCTCTTATTATTTCTGCCACTACTCTGCCTACAAATTCCCAAGGATTCTCCTTCTCCAACTCCCATGTCCCTGTAGGAACGGTGTAGCTAGGATTACAAATGTGAGCTAGTGAAAACACAAACTCATGTTACCAGAGTTGCACAGAAAATGCTTTTACATGCTGAGCCATCTCACCAGCTCCGTACCACCTTTACTGACACTCTGCCCACCAATATTTCCTGAACATAAGGTAATTATTCCCACAAAGTCCACCTTCATTCTTTCCAATATTTCCCTTTCTAGTACTTAAAAAAACGTGTTAACTAAGTAATACTTTCAATACAAAGATTTTAATCTGCTCAGGTTCAAAATTAGTCTGCCATGTGATCTTTAATGAAGTTGACAGTTTGTATCACAGCCAGTCATCCTTGCATCCTCATGAGAATTCTGCATTAAAGCTTAAAGAACATCTCATCATATTGTCATGACATATTTTCAATATGTCAGATATCAGCTGAGCATTTTAATGTGAGTCACAGTGCCAGCTAGTAGGAGGCAGAGGACAAGAGGGTACTTGGAAGCCAGCCTGAATAACAAAATGAGTCTAAAACAAAAAAGAAAAATAATGAATATAATGTTTCATGCCTTACAGAATTTGCACAGAGCCTTGGGGTTATAGTTAGTAACAGAGCACTTTCCTGCAAGTCTGAGGCTGTAGGTTCAATCCTCAGCAACCACAAAAAAAATCACAAAATTTGAATTTGTATGTGAGAGAGAGAAGGGAGGGGGGCATGTGCCAGGCACAGGACAACTTTGAGGAGCCAGTTCTCTCCTTCAACCTTTACATGGGTACCAGGGATTGAATTCAGAACATCAGACTTCTCAGGCTTATCTGGCTCCCTTAAAAATATTTTTAGGACAAGTGTGGTGGTACACTCAGAAGGCAAAAGCAGAGGGATCTCTGTGAGTTTGAGGCCAGCCTAGTTTACATACTAAAAAAAATAAAATTAAAAAAGGAATGATTTGCTTAAAATTTGTCCTGTAAATTGATAGTCTTTAAAATATACCTTTTTTCTTTTTTTTAATTTTTAATTAATTTATTTATTTATTATTTAATTTTTATGTGTTATGATGTACTGTCTGCATGTAGGTTGGTGCACCCAGGTCATGCAATGCTGCGGAGGTCAGAAGGGGGAGTCAAAGTCCCCTGGAACTGGAGTTAAAGACAGTTCTTAGCCTCCATGTGGGTGCTGGGGATCGAACCCGGGTCCTCTGCAGGAGCATTCAGTGCTCTTAACTGCTGAGCCATCTCTCCAGCCCATTTAACTTATGCCATAATTGTTCTCTTCAACCTTATTAGTAAGTAGTATTAATCTATACTATGCATAGGAATTTAGAACCAGCTATTAATATATTTCATAGAATTCATTTTTGTTCATATATATTTGTTAACATAAATGTATTTTTTATATATTTCAGGAGTTGCACTCATTGTAATATGGACTCTGTTCTGGTCATTCGTGGGCCATGATGTTCTCCCTGGTGGAAATGTATTTGCACTAATAATTATTTTTTATAGTGCCTTTCTTGGGGGGAAATTTTTAGAACTCTGTGTTACTCACTTTTCTGTTGCTGTGATAAAGCACCATGACAAGGAACTTATAAAAGAAGAGTTTATTTGAGCTTACAATTGATGGTTCCAGGGGATTAGAGCCCATTTGTGGCAGGAGGCATGGTGGCTAGATCTGGAGTAGCAACGAGGGTCACATCCTCAAAGAGCACAGGAAGCAGGAGAGAGCAACTGTAGACCATGAGGCTTGTTAAACTCACTAAGCCCTGCCCCCAATAACGTACTCCTCTAGCACGGCCACACCTCTAAGACTTCAAAAAACAGTGCACCAACTGGAGACAAATGTCTGATACATCCAGCCTATAGGGACACTCATTCAAACCATCACATCCACTCCCTGGCCCCCATAGGCTCCTGACATATAAAATGCAAAATGCATTTGGTCCAACCTTAAAGTCCCATAGTTTTTACCAGTTTCAATGTCATTCAAAAGTCTAAGTCCAAGTCTCTTCGGAGACTCAGGCCAATCTCCAAAGTAAGCTCCTGTAAATCAAAAGACAAATTACATACTCCCAATACAGTGGAACCAAATACAATTCCCATTCCAAAAGGGAGGAATAGAGGCATAGTGAGGAAATACTGGACCAAAACAAGACCAAAAACCAGCAGGGCAAAAACCAAGTCCAGTAGCTCCATGTGCGACTTCTGGGACTTTGACTTCCAAAGGGCTTAGATGCTCAGCTCTTCCAGCTTTGCTGCAACATACATCTCTTTTCTTAGGCCGGCACCACTCCCTGTATGCAGCTCTCCTTGGCAAATATCTCACAGGTCGGCATCTCAAGTGTCTTCTTTGGGTCTCTGCTGCCAACCAGGCTACATTCACAGCTTCACGCAATGGCCTATCAGGGCTTCTTTATGCAGAGACACCCTGCTGCACTCTTCCTGACTTTGGCAGCTCTCTTGAAACTGTGGAGGAAGAACCGATGACCCCCTTCACTCTTGCAAACTTCATGCTCTAAAGCCAGGACCACGTGAATGAAAGCCGAGTTTGGCTGCAAGTTTGGGACGGACCCTGGCTATTTTAACTCATTTGCATTTTTCTTGCCCTGGACTTGTTGGAGATTAGCTGGGTGTGGTCTTGCCTGAAGTACTGATTTTTTGTTGTTTACTTGTAAATCTCCAGGGCCTCTCCTTAATCACTTTAGTCTCCTTATGAAAGGGAAGCTCTCTTCACAGCCTTGGCCACACCTTTAATCTTCCTAGTGCAGTTTTCAGATACAAACTGTACATTGTGCATTTCCTTCTGCCCCATTTCTCTTTTTCATGTAGATTCTGTATAATATTCACCATTAAAGCCATGCCACCATTTCTACATTAGGCTGTCTTTAAATATCCTCCAAAGATATTCAGTCCATTGCTTTTCAACTTAGCATCAGGCAAGCATTTGGCTCTGGGCAAACTGCTCCAGACTCTTATCAAAATATCCCGGTTGCTGCCTAAGCTTTATTTTCTTTGGAACTACATTTTTGCAGCATGCTTTCTTCCAGGCTCTACTAGAATGGCCCTTAAGCTGCTTCATAGTCAACGCTTTTCTACCCAAAGTCCAAAGCTTCCACATTTCTCAACAACACATGGTCAGGTTCTTTCACGCCAACCCCCACTTCTGGTACCAATAACTGTATTAGCACTTTTCTGTTGCTGATAAACATCATGACCAAGGAACTTATAAAAGGAAGAGTTTATTTGAGCTTACAATTGACAGTTCCGGGGATTAGAGTCCATGTGGCAGGAGGCATGGTGGCTGGATCTGGAGCAGGAAGCCAAGGGTCACATTCTCGCAAAGAGCACAGAAGCAGAGAGAGAGCAACGTAGACCATGAGTCTTGTTAAACTTCACTAAGCCTGCCCCAATAACGTACTTCCAGCAGCATGCCACACCTTCAAGACTCCAAAACAGTGCCACCAACTGAGACAAATGTTCTGATACTTAAGCCTATGGGGACACTCATTCAAACCACACAACCACAATTCATTAGAATACCTAGAGTCCTCCACTCCCACCTTTGATTGGTAAGTATATAATCTGCTTTAGACTTTGTTGCCTAGTGGAAATTCTGAAAATTTTCTATTTGGACTAGATATTTTATAAGATCTGTATATGGGTACAACCCATATTATAGATGCATTTATTTTCTATAGATTTTTTTTTAAAATCTATTTTTTAAATAATTTGAAAATCCTAAATATATTATTTGTGTTGCTTTATTAATTGATGGTTTTACTTAGTTTTAATGCATTAAGAAAAAAGGAACCTATTAAAGGCTAATTTTTCTGTGTATCTCCAATTCAAATATCATAAGTAGAACATTAATGTCGTCATTGAGGAAGCTGCTTGGGCATCTTCATTGTATTTTCAGCTACCTTGTTTGCTGCTCATATATTATGTGTTGTTCGTCCTACCACCGTCTTCATTCATGCTCCGGAAAGTTTCTAATCAGAGATCTCATGTCTTCTAAATAACCAGTATATCTAAATATGTCACAGAGATTATCTCAATACCTTGCCTTTAATACCATTTCTATGTCCATATTACCCTTGCATGCCCAAATCTCTAAGTATTTATTGAATCTTTATCCCCTCTACATAACCCCTTGTGTTTGTCACTGTGCCACCGTGGAGGTGACGCACGAATCTGGTCCACTGGATGACAAGGAAAAGGGAAAATGCGAAACGCCACCAGCAGCTGCCAAACCTAGGCCAAAGGTGATAACTTTTCACTGCCACCTGTCTATAACATCTACACCAGGCAATGCCCTATTGGCACTCCCAGATCCTCCAGGCTGCTGCCTGATGGCATTCTACAGTCTAATCCAGCTGTCACTGCTATTGCTCTACAGTTAATTCAGACTGTCACCTGATAGGCACCTATCATCCCCAGGCACTCACCACACATCAAGCTGGACTGATAGGTCTCCTTCCAGCCCACACCAGTTCCCAGTGGTGGTCTGTGGACTGCCATCCAACCCACTGGCCAAGACTACAAACCTGATGGGCTAAGATTAATGTGCAAAATAATGGCAGGAGTCCCTGTATGATGGTAAAAAGGACTCATCTTTTTATGCACAGCATTCTGCTTGTTTGGAGGATTTTTGTGGTTTTTTTGCGGGGGTCTTTTTGAGACAGGGTCTCCCTTTAGTCTCAGCTGGCCTGGAACCACTATATAGACCATGCTGGTCTTGAACTCACAGAGATCTGCCTGCCTCTGCCTCCCAAGTGCTGGGATTAGAGGTGTGCACCACCATGCCTGGCATTCTTTTTTTTTTTTTAACCAGCGAGTGACATCATATCTCAGGGCCTGGTTTCAGCCCCCTGCCTCATGTTCTATAACATCACGAGTACTAGCATCAGGAGTATGAGAACTCATGAGTGCCTTTGATCTCAAGGCATGCAAATCCTGCCTGGGGCCAGGTTTCCATGTAAACAGACAAACAGGCTGCCAGCTTGTCCAGGCATAACCTTTCAATCCTACTAATGAAGCACATGCAATTAGATATATAGGTATTTAAACAGTATAATATATAGCCTTTCATCCCTAATGAAAGCACTCGCAATAGATATATAGGTATTTAAACATTACTATTGTTATGTAGGTTACTTTGGTATAGACACAGATGTTTGGATGGTATGTTACCAGAGATGTTACATTTTATTCTGTAAGTATGCAGGGTCTTCTGTGTGTTTATAACATCTCCTAACCATAGAGGATGTAAGCTTGTGGCATCAGCCATGGGTTATTCCTCCAAGGAGAGAGCAATAGCCAATTAAATTTGGGATATACAGACGTATGGCTGCCACTGCTGCACAGTATTTCCAGGCAGATGAGGTGTAGCTGGTGCTGATGGAGGAGTCTTGCTGACTCAAGGAGACTATATTTGTTTTATTTATTGATTAGTGGCCTTGGTAACACTCTCTCTGGGCATTCCAGAGGACCATCCGTATGCTTCAAGTGGGTCTCCATACATATCCATGTTTATATCAGGTCTTCAACAGCAGGGCCTTATCACCTCTCTTCCTGCAGATATCCCAGTTTGGAGGCAAGGACCTTTACTTTTGTGGGGGCTTGGATCCCTGGCCAACATCTCCTTGGAACACAAACTCATGTTACCAGAGTTGCACAGAAAATGCTTTTACATGCTGAGCCATCTCACCAAGCTCCGTACCACTTTACTGACATCTGCCCACCAATATTTCCTGAAACATAAGGTAATTATTCCCACAAAGTCCACCTTCATTCTTTCCAATATTTCCCTTTTAGTATTAAACAACTGTTAACTAAGTAATATTTCAATACAAAGATTTAATCTGCTCATGTTCAAAAATAGTCTGCCATGTGATCTTTAATGAAGTTGACAGTTTGTATCACAGCCAGTCATCCTTGCATTCCTCATGAGAATTCTGCATTAAAGCTTAAAGAACATCTCATCATATTGTCATGACATATTTTCAATATGTCAGATATCAGCTGAGCATTTTAATGTGAGTCACAGTGCCAGCTAGTAGGAGGCAGAGGCAAGAGGACTTGGAAGCCCAGCGCTGAATAACAAAATTGAGTCCTAAAATCTAAAAAGAAAATAATGAATAATGTTTCATGCCTTACAGAATTTGCACAGAGCCTTGGGGTTATAGTTAGTAACAGAGCACTTTCCTGCAAGTCTGAGGCTGTAGGTTCAATCCTCAGCCAACACAGAAAAAAATCACAAAATTTGAATTTGTATGTGAGAAGAGAGAAGGGAGGGGGGCATGTGCCAGGACAGGACACTTTGAGGAGCCAGTTCTCTCCTTCAACCCTTACTGCAATAATTTCCAGGGATTGAATTCAGAACATCAGACTTCTCAGGCTTATCTGGCTCCCTTAAAAATATTTTTAGGACAAGTGTGGTGGTTACACTCAGAATGCAAAAGCGAGGATCCTTTGTGAGTTTGAGGCCAGCCTAGTTTTACAATACTAAAAAAATAATAATTAAAAAGGAATGATTTTGTCTTAAAATTTGTCCTGTAAATTGATAGTCTTTAAAATATACCCTTTTTTCTTTTTTTAATTTTTAATTAATTATTATTTACTTATTTTGTAGTTATTTTTATGTGTATGAGTGTACTGTCTGCATGTAAGGTTGGGTGCACCCCTGTCATGCAATGCTGCGGAGGTCAGAAGAGGGAGTCAAAGTCCCCTGGAACTGGAGTTATAAAGACAGTCTCTTAGCCTCCCATTTGTGTGGTGCTGGGGATCGAAACCCGGTCCTCTGCCAGGAGCATTTCAGTGCTCTTAAACTGCTGAGCCATCATCTCCGCCATTTAACTTATGCCATAATTGTTCTTCTAACCTTATTTAGTAAGTATTATTAATCTTATACTATGCATAGGAATTTAATACCAGCTATTAATATATTTTCATAGAATTCATTTTGTTGCATATATATTGTTACATAAATGTTTTTTTATAATATTTCAGGAGTTGCTACTCATTGTTAATATGGACTCTTTCTGGTCATTCGTGGGCCATGATTGTTCTCCCTGGTGGAAATGTATTTGCACTATAATTATTTTTTATAGTGCTTTCTTGGGGAAATTTTTAGAACTCTGTGTTACTCACTTTTCTGTTGCTGTGATAAAGCACCAGTGACAAGGAAATTATAAAATGAAGAGTTTATTGAGCTACTAATTGAAGTTCCAGGGATTAGAGGTCCATTCGTGGCAGGAGGCCATGGTGGCTAGGATGGAGTCAGAAGCTGAGGGTCACATCTCTCAAAGAGCACAGGAAGCAAGGAGAGAGCAACTGCTGTAGACCATGAGGCTTGTAAACTCACTAAGCCTGCCCCAATAACGTACTTCCTCTAAGCATGCCCACACCTTCTAAGACTTCCAAAACAGTGCACCAACTGGAGACAAATGTCTAATACTCAAGCCTATAGGGGACACTTCATTCAAACCACCTCATATTCCACTCCCTGGCTCCCATTAGGCTCCTACCATATAAAATGCAAAATGCATTTTGGTCCAACCTTAAAAATCCCCAAGTCTTTACCAGTCTCAATTCTATTCACAAGATCTATAGTCCAACACGTCTCTTCTGAGACTCGGCCAATCTCCTAACTGTAAGCTCGCTGTAAAATCAAAAGACAAATTACATTCTCAACATGTAACAGTGGACCAAAACACATTCCCATTTCCAAAAGGGAGGGAAGAGGTCATAGTGAGGAAATACTGACCAAAACAAGACTGAAACCCAAGCAGGGCAAAAACCAAGTCCAGTAGATCCATGTGCACTTCTGGAACTTGACTTCCAAAGGGCTTAGATGGCCAGTCTTCAAGCTTTGCTTGCAACATACATCTCTTTCTTAAGCGCGGTACCACTCCTGTATGCACTCTCCCTTGGCAAATATCTCAACAGGTCTGGCATCTCAAATGTCTTATTGGGTTTCTCTACTGCCAACCAGGCTTCACTTCACAGGTTATGCAATGGCCTGTTAGCTCTAGCAGGGCCTTCTTTATGCAGAGAACACTCCTGCTGCACTCTGTCTGACCTTGGTAGCTCTCTGAAACGTGGATGGAAGAATCGATGACCCTTTACTCTTGCAAACTTCATGCCTCTAAAGCCAGCACCACTGAATAAAAAGCCGAGTTTGGCTGCCAAGTTTGGGAGGACCTCTGCCTATTATTAACCTCATTGCAATTTTTCTCTGCCCTGGACTTCTTGGAGGATTAGCTGGGTGTGAGTCTTGCCCTAAGTACTGATTTTTTTTTGTTTACTTGTAAATCTCCAGCCTCTCCTTACATCACTTTAGTCTCCTTATGAAAGGGAGCCTCTACTTCACAGCCTTGGCCACACTTTAACTCTTCCTAGTGCAGTTAATCCAAACTGTACAATTTGCATTTCCTTCTGCCCCATTTGCTCCTTTTCCTGTATAGATCTGTATAATATTCACATTAAAGCCACTCCACCATTTTCTACATTAAGGCGGTCCTTTTAAATCTTCCTCTGCCAAAGAATTATCCAGTCCATTGCTTTTCAACTAGGCATCAGGCAAGCATCGTGGGCTTGGGCAAACTCTGCTGGCCAAGTATCATCTGCTTAATCAAAATATCCCGGTTGCTGCCTAAGACTTTATTTTCCCTCTGGAACTACATCTTTTGCGGCCATGCTTTCTTCCAGGCCATTCTAGTAGAAGCCTGCCTTAAGCTCTGCTTAAGTAGTCAACAGTTTTCTAGCCCACGGTCCAAGTCTTCCACATTTTTCCAAACACTCACATGGTCAGGTTTTCACAGCAACAGAAAGGGTTTACCATGCCCAGTCAGACTGTCACTTTCTAGACTGCATACTGCTGGTTCAATGGCTGCTGTTTGATTGGGGTGAGATGGTATCTCAATATAATTTTCATTTGCATTTCTCCAATGGCTAGCGAGGTGGAGATTTTTTTGTGTGTTTATTGGCCATTTATACTTCATCTTTCGAGAGCTTTAAACTCATTTCATTTTGATTTGCTATTATTATTGCTATTTACTGAATGGGTTCTTTGATTCTTCCTTGGTTATGTTTATTTCAAGATTTTTTAAAAGCAAAGTGAACAGTTTAAGAATTCTGATTTCTTTTTTTATTTATTTTTTTAAATTTTATTTATTTATTATTTTAAACCATATGTTAATTCCAAATTATGTTTAGGATTAAATTTTTCCTTTAATTTTATTTTTTTTTTAATTAATTAATTAATTTTTAAGGGATTCTACAATACAATGACACAGTTGTTTGCAGATAGCATTGATGTCACTCATTATGTCATACAATCAGATAATTGGTGCATTTTGCAAGTATCGATGTCCAAATTTTGAACAACCCAAGGTTCCCATAGACCAGTTGGAGAAGCTGTATGCACAGACATGTTGATCAATCAGGAGTCCAGACTATATTCCTGTAGTCTCATGATTCACCCCCTATCTCTCCACAGCCCTTACAATCTACCATCCTCCTCTTCCGCAGTTGTTCCCTGGGCTTTGGGAAAGAGGCACAATGGGGTAGAAGAAAACAGTCTAATTTCTTTGGTGTTGTCGTTTTGGACTCCAGTTATTCAGGTTGTTTCCCTTCATGGATTGACAGCTTTCCCAGTAGATACCCTTTTTAGTCATATTAACAAAGCACAAGCTATTGGATGTAAGCATTTAAGCAGTACCACTTATTATGTCAAGCTAAGCTTGAGCATAGACACAGATGCTTGAATGGCATGCTAATCCCAAAACTGTGGTTTCTCTATAAGGGTGACAAGTTCTTACTGTGGCTCACAACATCCCAACCACCCGAGGACACAAGCTTGTGGCATCTGCTGTGAATTCCTCCAAGGAAGAGCCAAGTGACGTCTCATAACATTTTTTCATGCTCACACACAGTCTTCGACAACAGGGAATTCTGATTTCTTAACTTGTGTCCTATTGGAATACAGGAAGTTCTTGTTCTAGTTTGCTTTTCCATTGCTGTGACAAAACACACTGACCACTACCACCTTGGGGAGGAAACGGTTTATTCATCTCACATCTCCTGGGTCACAGTTTATCACTCAGGGAGCCCAATTTAGGAACTCAGGGCAGAAACCTGGAGGCAAGAGTTGAAGCACAGACCATGAAGGAATGCTGCTTACTGGATTGCTCCCCTCTCCCCTGGCCTATGCCCAGCCTGGCCTCTTGTGTGTGTGTGTGTGTGTGTGTGTGTGTTGTGTATGTGTGGTGTGTGTGTGTGTGTGTGTGTATTTTTGAGACAGGGTCTCCCTTTAGTCCCATCTGGCCTGGAGCTCGATCTATAGACCAGGCTGGCCTTGAACTCACAGAGATCACAAAGATCTGCCTCCCAAGTGCTGGAATTAAAGCATGCACCACTACACCCGGCCTTTTGTGTGTGTGTGTGTGTGTGTGTGGTATGTGTGTGTGTTTGAAGCCTGCCCTCTTATACCGTACACAACAGCCTGCCCAAGGTGGCACCACCCATAGTGGCTGGGCACTCCACATTGCTCAACAGTCAAGACAGTACTCCACAGCATGGCCACAGCCAGATCCAATGGAACCAGGTTCCCAAATTGGTCCCTCAACCAGGTGTGTCAAGTTGACACTAAAGCTATCTGCACAACTTCTGATTTTCTTTTGTTTTAGTTATGTGTGTCCTGTCTGCCATTGTGAGCCTGATTTTGTTCATATTTTCCTCTTCTCACTTCAGTTTTCTCTTATTACAGAGCTTGTTTATTTATTTGTATGTTCTCCATTTGAGGTTGAACAAAATATCAAATATATTAATTTTATAAGTAGTGCTTATTTATTCAAATAAACATAAAATTAGTAAAATTTCATGAAATATTATAAAAATATTGAACAGTACTTGGGCACATCTATTTTATAGGCTTTCTGGAAGTAGGATTTAGGAGGATGACAAGAGCAAGGAATTCTATAGGGCTCTTTTGGCGATCTGCCTATACTTGAACCATGAGCTCCTTCTGCCCTATGGCATTCAGTACCTGATGTCTTTTATAACAGCTTTTGTTGTTACTGTTGTTCTGTTTGTCTTTTCATGGGTTACCTGTGTGCCTCTGAAAGAGACACCTAATGATTTGTAGAAAACATTTTTAGTTCAGGAGACAATTTTTTGGAAATCAGTTCTCCTCTACCTTGTGTTTGAGGCGGGATCTCTTATTATTTCTGCCACTACTCTGCCTATACAAATTCCCAACTGATTCTCCTATCTCCAACTCCCATGTCCCTGTAGGAACGGTGTAGCTAGGATTACAAATGTGAGCTAGTGAAAACACAACTCATGTTACCAGAGTTGCACAGAAAGCTTTTACATGCTGAGCCATCTCACAGCTCCGTACCACCTTTACTGACACTCTGCCCACCAATATTTCCTGAACATAAGGTAATTATTCCCACAAAGTCCACCTTCATTCTTTCCAATATTTCCCTTTCTAGTACTTAAAAAAACTGTTAAGCTAAGTAATACTTTCAATACAAAGATTTAATCTGCTCATGTTCAAAAATAGTCTGCCATGTGATCTTTAATGAAGTTGACAGTTTGTATCACAGCCAGTCATCCTTGCATTCCTCATGAGAATTCTGCATTAAAGCTTAAAGAACATCTCATCATATTGTCATGACATATTTTCAATATGTCAGATATCAGCTGAGCATTTTAATGTGAGTCACAGTGCCAGCTAGTAGGAGGCAGAGGCAAGAGGGTACTTGGAAGCCAGCCTGAATAACAAAATGAGTCCTAAAACAAAAAAGAAAAATAATGAATAATGTTTCATGCCTTACAGAATTTGCACAGAGCCTTGGGGTTATAGTTAGTAACAGAGCACTTTCCTGCAAGTCTGAGGCTGTAGGTTCAATCCTCAGCACCACAAAGAAAAAAATCACAAAATTTGAATTTGTATGTGAGAGAGAGAAGGGAAGGGGGCATGTGCCAGGCACAGGACAACTTTGAGGAGCCAGTCTCTCCTTCAACCTTTACGTGGTACCAGGGATGAATTCAGAACATCAGACTTCTCAGGCTTATCTGGCTCCCTTAAAAATATTTTTAGGACAAGTTGTGGTGGTACACTCAGAAGGCAAAAGCAGAGGGATCTCTGTGAGTTTGAGGCCAGCCTAGTTTACATACTAAAAAAAATAAATTAAAAAAGGAATGATTTGCTTAAAATTTGTCCTGTAAATTGATAGTCTTTAAAATATACCCTTTTTTCTTTTTTTTAATTTTTAATTAATTTATTTATTTACTTATTTATGTATTATTTTTATGTGTATGAGTGTACTGTCTGCATGTAGGTTGGTGCACCCATGTCATGCAATGCTGCGGAGGTCAGAAGAGGGAGTCGGATCCCCTGGAACTGGAGTTAAAGACGTTTCTTAGCCTCCATGTGGGTGCTGGGATCGAACCCGGGTCCTCTGCAGGAGCATTCAGTGCTCTTAATGCTGAGCCATCTCTCCAGCCCATTAAACTATGCCATAATTGTTCTTCTTCAACCTTATTAGTAAGTAGTATTAATCTACTATGCATAGGAATTAGAACCAGCTATTAATATATTCTATAGAATTCATTTTTGTTCACTATATATTTGTTAACATAAATGTATTTTTTTATATATTTCAGGAGTTGCACTCATTGTAATATGGACTCTGTTCTGGTCATTCGTGGGCCATGATGTTCTCCCTGGTGGAAATGTATTTGCACTAATAATTATTTTTTATAGTGCCTTTCTTGGGGGGAAATTTTTAGAACTCTGTGTTAGTCACTTTTCTGTTGCTGTGATAAAGCACCATGACCAAGGAACTTATAAAACGAAGAGTTTATTTGAGCTTACAATTGATGGTTCCAGGGGATTAGAGTCCATTGTGGCAGGAGGCATGGTGGCTAGATCTGGAGTAGCAAGCCGAGGGTCACATCTCTCAAAGAGCACAGGAAGCAGGGAGAGCAACTGTAGACCATGAGGCTTGTTTAAACTCACTAAGCCTGCCCCCAAACGTACTTCCTCTAGCAGGCCACACCTTCTAAGACTTCCAAAAAACAGTGCCACCAACTGGAGACAAATGTCTAATACTACAGCCTATAGGGACACTCTTCAAACCATCACATTCCACTCCCTGGCCCCCATAGGCTCCTGACATATAAAATGCAAAATGCATTTGGTCCAACCTTAAAAGTCCCATAGTCTTTACCAGTTTCAATGCCATTCAAAAGTCCATGTCCAAGTCTCTTCTGAGACTCAGGCCAACTCCTAAACAGTAAGCTCCTGTAAATCAAAAGACAAATTACATACTCCCAATGTACAGTGGAACCAAATACACATTCCCATTCCAAAAGGGAGGAATAGAGGCATAGTGAGGAAATACTGGACCAAAACAAGACCGAAAACCAGCAGGGCAAAAACAAGTCCAGTAGCTCCATGTGCGACTTCTGGATTGACTTCCAAAGGCTTAGATGCTCAGCTCTTCCAGCTTTGCTTGCAACATACATCTCTTTCTTAGGCCGGCACCACTCCCTGTATGCAGCTCTCCTTGGCAAATATCTCACAGTCTGGCATCTCAATGTCTTCTTTGGGTCTCTCTGCCAACCAGGCTTCACATTCACAGCTTCACGCAATGGCCTATCAGGGCCTTCTTTATGCAGAGACCCCCTGCTGCTCTCTGCCTGACTTTGGCAGCTCTGAAACTGTGGAGGAAGAAGACCCCTTCACTCTTGCAAACTTCATGCTCAAAGCCAGGACCACGTGAATGAAAAAAGCCGAGTTTGGCTGCAAGTTTGGGACGGACCCTGGGCCTATTTTAAACTATTTGCAATTTTTCTTGCCCTGGACTTGTTGGAGATTAGCTGGGTGTGGTCTTGCCTGAAGTACTGATTTTTTTTGTTTACTTGTAAATCTCCAGGCCTCTCCTTAATCACTTTACTCTTATAAAGGAGACTCTCCTTCACAAGCCTTGGCCACACCTTTAATCTTCTCAGTGCAGTTATTAGATACAAACTGTACATTTGCGCATTTCCTTCTGCCCCATTAGCTCTTTTCATGTAGATCTGTATAATATTCACCATAAAAGCCATGCCACCATTTCTACATTAGGCTGTCTTTAAATTCCTCCAAAGATATCAGTCCATTGCTTTTCAACTTAGCATCAGGCAAGCATCTTGGCTTGGCAAACTGCTGCCAGACTCTTTATCAAAATATCCCGGTTGTCTGCCTAAGACTATTTTCTTCCCTGGAACCACATCTTTTGCGCATGCTTTCTCTCCAGCTTCTACTAGAATGGCCCCTTAAGCTTGCTTACATAGTCAACAGCTTTTCTAGCCAAAGTTCCAAAGTCTTCCACATTTCTCCAAACATCCACATGGGTCAGGTTCTTCACAGCCAACACCCCACTTCTGTACCAACTGTATTAGTCACTTTTCTGTTGCTGTGTAAAGCATCATGACCAAGGAACTTATAAAAGGAAGATTTTATTTGAGCTTACAATTGACAGTCCCAGGGATTAGAGTCCATTGTGGCAGGAGGCATGTGGCTGGATCTGGAGCAGGAAGCCAAGGGTCACATCTCGCAAAGAGCACAAGAAGCAGAGAGAGAGCAACTGTAGACCATGAGCTTGGTTAAATTCACTAAGCCTGCCCCCAATAACGTACTTCCCCAGCATGCCACCCTTCTAAGACCTCCAAAAACAGTGCCACCAACTGGAGACAAATGTCCTAGATACTTAAGCCTATGGGGGACACTCATTCAAACCACCACAAATTCATTAGAATACCTAGAGTCCCTCCACTCCCACCTTTGATTGGTAAGTATATAATCTGCTTTAGACTTTGTTGCCTAGTGGAAATTCTGAAAATTTTCTATTTGGACTAGATATTTTATAAGATCTGTATATGGGTACAACCCATATTATAGATGCATTTATTTCTATTAGATTTTTTTTCAAATCTTTTTTTAAATAATTTGAAAATCCTAAATATTATTTGTGTTGCTTTATTAATTGATGGTTTTACTTAGTTTTAAATGCATTATAGAAAAAAGGAACCCTTATTAAAGGCTTAATTTTTCTGTGTATCTCCAATTCAAATATCATAAGTAGAACATTAATGTCGTCATTGAGGAAGCTGCTTGGGCATCTTCATTGTATTTTCAGCTACCTTGTTTGCTGCTCATATATTATGTGTTGTTTCGTCCTTACCACTCGTCTTCATTCATGCTCCAGGAAAGTTTCTAATCAGAGATCTCATGTCTTCTAAATAACCAGTATATCTAAATATGTCTACAGAGATTATCTCAATACCTTGCCTTTAATACCATTTCTATGTCCATATTACCCTTGCATGCCCAAATCTCTAAGTATTTATTGAATCTTTATCCTCCTCTACATAACCCCTTGTGGTTGTCACTGTGCCACACGTGGAGGTGGACGCACGAATCTGGTCCACTGGATGACAAGGAAAAGGGAAAATGCAGACAGCCACCAGCAGCTGTCCTAAACCTTAGGGCCAAAGGCTGATAACCTTTTCAATGCCCACCTGTCTCACCTAACATCTACACCAAGCAATGCCCTATGGCACTCCCAGATCCTCCAGGCTGCTGCCTGATGGGCAGTCTACAGCTTAATGCCAGGCTGTCACCTGCTACATGCTCTACAGTCTAATATGACAGACTGTCACCTGCTAGGCACTCAACAGTCTATTCCTGCCAGGCACTCACCACACACAGCTGGTGATTGATAGGTCTCCTTCCAGCCCCACACCAGATTCCCAGTTGTGTCTGATGGACTGCCATCCAAACCACTGGCCAAGATACTAAAGCCTGATGGGCTAAGATTACATGTGCAAAATAATGGCAGGAGTCCCTGTAGATGGTAAAAAGGACTCATCTTTTTATGCACAGCATTCTGCTTGTTTGGAGGATTTTTGTGGTTTTTTTGCGGGGGGTCTTTTTGAGACAGGGTCTCCCTTTAGTCTCAGCTGGCCTGGAACTCACTATATAGACCATGCTGGCTTTGAACTCACAGAGATCTGCCTGCCTCTGCCTCCCAAGTGCTGGGATTAGAGGTGTGCACCACCATGCCTGGCAGCATTCTGTTTTTATAGCCAGAATGACATCATATCTCAGGGCCTGGTTTCAGGCCCCCTGCCTCATGTTCTATAACATCATGAGTACTAGCATCAGGAGTATGAGAATCGTGAGTGCCTTTGATTTCAAGGCAGCAAATCCCTGGCGAGGTTTCCATGTAACAGACAAACAGGCTGCCAGCTTGTCCAGGCATAACCTTTCAATCCTACTAATGAAGCACATGCATAAATATATTAGTATTTAAACAGTATAATATAAGCCTTTCATCCTACTAATGAAGCACTCGCAATTAGATATATGGTATTTAAAACATTACTAATTGTTATGGTAGGTTACTTTGGTATAGACACAGATGTTTGGATGGTATGTAACCATGAGTTACATTTTATTCTGTTAAGTATGACAGGGTCTTCGTGTGTTTATAACATCTCCTAACCATCAGAGGATGTAAGCTTGTGGCATCAGCCATGGGTTATTCTCCAAGGAGAGAGCTAATAGCCAATTAATTTGGGATATACAGACGTATGGCTGCCACTCTGCTGCCAGATTTCCAGGCAGATGAGTTGTAGCTGTGCTGAGAGGGTCTTGCTTGACTCAAGGAGACTATATTTGTTTTATTTGATTAGTGGCCTTTGGTAAACACTCTCTGGCATTCCAGAGGCCATCCGTATGCTTGCAAGTGTGGTCTCCATACATTTTCCCATGTTTATATCAGGTCTTCAACAGCAGGGCCTTATCACCTCTCTTCCTGCAGATATCCCAGTTTGGAGGCAAGAGCCTTTACTTTTGTGGGGGCTTGGACCCTGGCCAACATCTCCTTGGTAGAATAAATCCATTGTGATGTCAGAGCTCTGTACATTAATTTTTGTTTAGTGCATAGCTTAAGAGACTTTAGCATTATAATTTGGTTCTGAATAGGAATAATCCTTTTCACATTTCTATGTCCAGTTAGCAATTAAAGAAGCAGTTTTACAATTTTACAAGAGAATACCTCTATAACAGTGGCTCCAATCTACAGTGGAGAACGACTCATCATCATCATATTTCTCCTTATTCTATGGGGGGGAGTTAAGAAATCTCTTGTATTAAAACCTTTGCACACCTAGAAGATAAGCCTCGTTAGGATTCATTAAAAATTGTTATTACTAGTAGGATCCAGAGAAGGGCCTGATGTCTGCAGCAATTGAGGCGAGGTATTTCTTCCCTTCAATGCCCAGAGGAGTCAATCCTTCTGCTGGCACTTTCTGGTACATCCTACTCACTGCAAAGCTGCATTTTCTTTCTCAGCCATTAAGTTGGTAATTTAGCACAAAAGAAGCCACAGGTGGCCTCCTTTTTCCCTACAAATCCTCTTTTTGCTGAAGTTTAGGCTATTTCTAACTTCTCTGTGAACTATGCCCCATTTTTCTTACTGGTCTCTGGCTCCTATTTTCTTACTGTCTAATTTACCAACACCAAAATATAGAATATGCAAGGCTCACTGTATCAGATTCTATCTAAAACTGTCCTGGGCACAGATGGCAGACTCCATGGCCTGGCTTCTGAAGTTCAACCTCTGCACTCATCCTGCTGTTGAAGTTCCAGCAACACTGACTTGCTGATTGTACCACACTTGGCACACCTTTGTCCTCGTCATTTCTTTACCAACCTTGCTTTCTCTTCTTGTATGTAATCAGCTTTGCTTTGCTTTTCTGTCGGAAAAGTGAACTTAATTAGATATTCTTTGTTTTATACTTTCTTTTTCTTCCCCCCTTTGTCCATAGGGATGTTACTGGCTGGTTTCATCATCAGGAATGTTCCATTTATTAGCAAATTTGTCAATATTCCTAGCACATGGTCCTCATCTTTAAGAAATACTGCCCTTACTATCATCCTAATCCAGGCTGGGCTTGGACTGGACCCAGAGGTAAATTTCTTATTCAGACTTGAATAAAATCCTTTCAAATATTAGAAGATAATAGGAAATAAAGAGGTAAGAATTTTGTTATAGCTGTTTGAAGTGGAATCTGAAGATAAAACTAAGATAAAGAACAAAGACTTTACCAAAGTACTCATTCTATAATTTCTATTTCAATCCACCATTTTTTTATTTTTATTTTTATTTGTATTTGTATTATTTTTGAGACAAGGTTTCCCTGTAGCCACAGCTTATCTAGAACTCACAATGTAAACCAGGCTGGCCTTGATCTCACAGAGATCCACCTACTTCTGCCTTCTGAGTCCTAGGATTGAAGACATATACTATTACACCCAGTTTCAAGCCATCATTTGAAAGTTTTTTGGAAAATTTATTTTTAAGTTTTATGTATGCATGTATGTAAGTGTGCCATATGTCCTAAAATGCCCATGGAAACCAGGGGAGGGAGTCAGATCCCCTGGAATTGCCATGTGGGTGCTGGGAACTAAACCCAGGTCCCTGGCATGAGCAGCAGGTGCTCTTAACTGCTGAGCCTTGTCTCCATCCCTCAATCCATCATTATTTATATGAAGAGAAACCACTATAATAGAAGATCTCTATTGGTGATCATCTTTAATGATGTGCAGAGATATAGATGTACCTTAGACTGCGCCTGTTATTATTTGTGAGGCTGTTCCATTGGGTACTATTTAGTTTTCAGTTAAAGGATAAGGTCACACTATGAAAAGCTTTTCTTTTTAAATGATATGTTAAGAGTTTAAATTATATTTGTTTTATGACTTTTTTCTGTAACCATATGTTCCTGATTGTCTTTGCATTATTGCAAAAGCTCATTTTAAAATATCTCTGATAAAGCCAGGCATGGTGGGGCACCCCTTTAATCCCAGCACCTAGGAGGCAGAGGCAGAGGGATCTGAGATGGAGTCTAGACTGGTCTATATAATGTGCTCCAGCCAGGCATGTTGGTGCACGCCTTTAATCCTAGCACTTGGGAGGCAGAGGCAGGTGGATCTTTGTGAGTTCAAGGCCAGCCTGGTCTACAGAGTGAATTCCAGGACAGCTGGGGCTACAGGGAGACCTTGTCTTAAAAAAGACATTGCGGGGCTGGAGAGATGGCCTAGCGGTTAAGAGCGCCGACCGCTCTTGCAGAGGACCTGGGTTCGATCCCCAGCACCCACATGGCGGCTGAGAACCGTCTGAAACTCCAACTCCAGGAGAACTCCAGCTCCAGGGGAATCCGACGCCCACTTCTGACCTCCGCGGCATTGCACGACACGGGTGCACAGACTTGCATGCAGACAATACATTCGTACACATACAGAAATAAATAAAAAATTAAAAAAAAAAAATGCACATATTGTTGCTTATGGTCTTTTGTTTATACAGTTTGCTACTAGCATTTGCTTGCCATGGGAGAATGGTAGGAAAAGGAGGGGCAAAGAACTTCCTGGTCACCCTCAGAATTTTTCTTTTGGAAGCTATGATAGCCATGCAAATGTATCTGGTAGCCCTTGAGGATGAGGGGTATGCAAATCAATTCTCTCTCTGCTGGTTCCATGTGACCTGAAGCCATCCTCCCCACAGACTGCTCCCAGTTCCAAAATCCCAACTGCAGGGACTCCTGTAAGGAAGGGGCTCCTCTGCTGGCTGACTTTGGTTTGAGGGATTCAGTGAGCCTTTCTGAAATTATATGGCAGTCTGGGCTGTGGCTACTTTTCTTCCTCTGTTAAGTGAGACTTGAGACTCTCACTTCTAACAGTTCTTTCAGGCTCTCCTGCCTTGTTCTCCATTTCTTTTGACTTGAGCATCTTTGCTTGTGTTAACTCTTTCTCTTGGTGTCTGCTCTTGGAAGACCCTGGGTGACACCAAATGTAATTAGCTAAGAACCAGGGGCATTTTTCACTGTTCATAAACTTTCTTTTAAACTGTACTATCCTAATGTGGCTGGAGCGAGAGAAGTAAGAAAGAAAGAAAAGTGAAGGACTAGGGGATAAACAGTCTATCCACCAGCCAGGACACATATTAGGACACTGTCTATCAGCAAACCTTAAAGTCTACCATTGCCACATCTTAGAAAATCCTACATCTATTGCCATGCAAGGGCTACAGCTGTGAGGTTCATGATTCCCATTCAAATATAGAGCCAGCATTTCATTATAATCCTCTTGGCAGTCCCAAAGAACAGTTTCTGCATAGGAGAACAGAGTTTGCTTTCGTGATCTGAGCAGCCCCTCATCCCAGCTATACAGGAACTGAGCATAAGCCATTACAGCAAGCACCAGACAGGATGCAAACTCATGAGGGCATTCTTACCTGGCCTTTGGCTGGGTCTTTTTTACAGCTGCCTCACTGGCCTTCACTGGTTCAGGAAGTTTTGCAGGAATAGGAGAGTTCTAAAATTTGGAAAGAAAAAGAAAAAAGTACATGGATTTCCTCATAAAGGATAACCAATCTGACCAGGACTGATGAAAAAAATAAACAGTTATTTGGGGTTTTCTAGTACAACGTAAAGGCCCTGATCTCCCTAGCTAGAGGAGAGGAAAGTCTGCAAAATGTGTACATGCCGACGAGAGGGGGTGGGGTACACTCTGCCCACCACTCCCCCATTTCTGCACCAGGCTGAGCTTTCTAGGGCTCAACCTCTGTTCCCTTCTCCCCATTATAAAACTCAGAAGGTATGTGAAAAGAGGAGGAAAATTGTCTCATGAGGCTCTAACCAGTATCTTAGAGGCCCAAGACTTGATTCCCGTGTCAATCAGGGTATACTCAAGTCTTTCAGTGAGAATGCTGAGAGAAATATAGCTGCCCAGTACATCTGGTTGCTGAGCCAGCATTCCTTACCACCAAGCCAAGCAAAACTCCTCTAGCCTCGATTCTGTACCTTCTATCACTGCTTCCTGAAGAAGCACCCGCTAGCTATAAAAAAAAAAAAAANTCCATGGCTGGCTTCTGAAGTTCAACCTCTGCACTCATCCTGCTGTTGAAGTTCCAGCAACACTGACTTGCTGATTGTACCACACTTGGCACACCTTTGTCCTCGTCATTTCTTTACCAACCTTGCTTTCTCTTCTTGTATGTAATCAGCTTTGCTTTGCTTTTCTGTCGGAAAAGTGAACTTAATTAGATATTCTTTGTTTTATACTTTCTTTTTCTTCCCCCCTTTGTCCATAGGGATGTTACTGGCTGGTTTCATCATCAGGAATGTTCCATTTATTAGCAAATTTGTCAATATTCCTAGCACATGGTCCTCATCTTTAAGAAATACTGCCCTTACTATCATCCTAATCCAGGCTGGGCTTGGACTGGACCCAGAGGTAAATTTCTTATTCAGACTTGAATAAAATCCTTTCAAATATTAGAAGATAATAGGAAATAAAGAGGTAAGAATTTTGTTATAGCTGTTTGAAGTGGAATCTGAAGATAAAACTAAGATAAAGAACAAAGACTTTACCAAAGTACTCATTCTATAATTTCTATTTCAATCACCATTTTTTTATTTTTATTTTTTATTTGTATTTGTATTATTTTGAGACAAGGTTTCCCTGTAGCCACAGCTTATCTAGAACTCACAATGTAAACCAGGCTGGCCTTGATCTCACAGAGATCCACCTACTTCTGCCTTCTGAGTCCTAGAATTGAAGACATTAACTATTACACCCAGTTTCAAGCCATCATTTGAAAGTTTTTTGGAAAATTTATTTTTAAGTTTTATGTATGCATGTATGTAAGTGTGCCATATGTCCTAAAATGCCCATGGAAACCAGGGGAGGGAGTCAGATCCCCTGGAATTGCCATGTGGGTGCTGGGAACTAAACCCAGGTCCCTGGCATAGCACGCAGGTGCTCTTAACTGCTGAGCCTTGTCTCCATCCCTCAATCCATCATTATTTATATGAAGAGAAACCACTATAATAGAAGATCTCTATTGGTGATCATCTTTAATGATGTGCAGAGATATAGATGTACCTTAGACTGCGCCTGTTATTATTTGTGAGGCTGTTCCATTGGGTACTATTTAGTTTTCAGTTAAAGGATAAGGTCACACTATGAAAAGCTTTTCTTTTTAATATAATGTTAAGAGTTTAAAATTATATTTGTTTTATGACTTTTTTCTGTAACCATATGTTCCTGATTGTCTTTGCATTATTGCAAAAGCTCATTTTAAAATATCTCTGATAAAGCCAGGCATGGTGGGGCACCCCTTTAATCCCAGCACCTAGGAGGCAGAGGCAGAGGGATTCTGAGATGGAGTCTAGACTGGTCTATATAATGTGCTCCAGCCAGGCATGTTGGTGCACGCCTTTAATCCTAGCACTTGGGAGGCAGAGGCAGGTGGATCTTTGTGAGTTCAAGGCCAGCCTGGTCTACAGAGTGAATTCCAGGACAGCTGGGGCTACAGGGAGACCTTGTCTTAAAAAAGACATTGCATGACAGGTGTACCTTTATACATGCAAGTAATACACTCATACATATAAAATAAAAGTAATAAATTATTTTTAAAAAACTGGAGCCAGAGACATGGCTTGGTGATTAAGCTGTTATTACAGAAGACCCAAGTTTAAATCCCAGCACCCACATGGCAGCTAACAACCATCCATAACTCCAGTTCCAGGGGATTCAACGCCCTCTTCTGTCCTCCAGGCATGAACACTTATATGCATAAAATAAAAATTAATTAAATTTAAAAAGAATTGCATTGGAATTTTGATGGTGACTGTGTTGAGTCTGTAGATTGTTTTTAATCAGATGGCCATTTTCAGAATATTAATCAAACCAATCCATGAACATGGAAGTTCTTTCTATCTTCTGGTATTTTCTTCCTCTTTCTTCAATCTCTCAAAGCAGTTTTTATTATATAAGTCTTTCACTTCCATAGTTAGAATTATTCCAGGATTTTTAGGCCTTTGTTAATGGGATTTTTGCCCTGATTTATTCCTTGGTATGCTCATTTGTATATGGAAAAGCTACTGACTTTCTATTGATGTGTTAATTTTTATCCTGATACTTTGCTGAGTATGCTTATCAGCTCTGGGAGTTCTCTGGTAGTCTTTACGGTCTTTTGTGTCTATACCATCTGCAATTAAGCATACTTTGACTTCTTCCTTTCCTATTTGTATTCCTTTTTTTTTTTTTTTTTTTTTTTGTCTTTTTGAGACAGGGTCCCTGTAGCCCAAGCTGTCCTGGAATCACTCTGTAGACCAGGCTGGCCGACACAAAAATCCGCCTGCCTCTGCCTCCCGAGTGCTAGAATTAAAGGCGTGCGCCACCACGCCGGCTATTTGTATCCTTATTCTTCACTTTTCTTACTGCTCTAAGACTTCAAGCACTATATTGAACAGGTATGGAGAGCATGAACATCCTTTTCTTGTTCCAAATTTTAGTGGAAATGTTTTGAATTTTTCTCTGTTTAGCATAATGTTGCCTGTGGATTTGTGGAATGTTGCCTTTATTATGTTTTTTGTTTTTGCCTTTGTTTTGATGCAGTTTCACTATGTAGTCTTGGCTGACCTGGAACCTGTTATGTTGACCAAGCTAACCTCAAATTCACAAAGATCCACTTACCTCAGCCTCATAAGTACTGGGATTAAAGGAATGTGCCACGATGCCTTGCTCCCTTTATTATGATGAGATATATCTTCTGTATTCTTAGGTTATCCAGTACTTTTATCATGAAGGGATGTTGGATTTTGTCAAAGGCCTTTTCTTTTTTTTTAATTTTATTTATTTTTATGTGCATGAATGTACTGTCTGCATGTAGGTTTGAGCACCCATGTCATGCAATGCTGAGGAGGTCAGAAGAGGGTGTCGGATTCCCCTGGAACTGGAGTTAAAGATAGTTCTCAGCCACCATGTGAGTGCTGGGGATCAAACCCGGGTCCTCTGCAAGAGCAGCTGGCACTCTTAACTGCTAGACCATCTCTCCAGCCCCCAAAGGCCTTTTCTACGTCTAATGAGATGACTATGTGGTTTCTGTCCTTGAGTCTTTATGTTTTAGATTATATTTATTGATTTATACATGTTGAAACATCCCTGCATCCACCTACATATCATGGTGGATAATCTTTTTTGGTGAGCTCTTGATTTTGGTTTGTAGATGTTAAGAATTTTGCATCAGAATAATTAGCCTAAATTTTTCTTTTTTTTTTTTTTTATCTTTTTCTGTTCTTTGGTACTGGCTTCATAAGAAGAATTTAGAAGTGTTAATTTCCTTTTCTATTTTACAGAATAATTTAAAAGTAATGATGTCAGTTCTTTTTCGAAGTTCTGATCTATTCTAAACTGTATCCATCTGATCCAACCTTATTTTAGTTGGGAGATTTTTTTTTTTGTAAAATTTTAATGGAATTTTCATGTATTACAGACAGAATATCCCAAATCATCTCTATACCCCTTTCCCCACTGACATCCCCCACAGTGCCCCCCCCACTGGAAATCATATATTCTGTCTTTTGTGCCAAGGCCTATCATGTCACATTAGTGTCCCCAGATGTTCCTCAGAGTAAGTTCATCTCTTGAGGTCTAATCAGCCTATCCAGATTCTCTCCTGAAGAAGATAACCTTTTGCTCACCTATCAGTAATCAACTGCCTATAGTTCTTTGAGAAAAATTGGGGCTTGCTTCCCATTTTCACAGTTCTGGGCTGGGTTTTTGTCTGCTTGAATTTGCATGCTGACACCATTGCTATAGGTTCATATGAGCCAGGTCCCAGGAGCCTGCAAGACTCTTATTTCCATATCATCATGTACCTCCTTCCTGGATGTTATAGTCTTTCCTCCCCCTCTTCCACAATGGTTCTTGAGCCCTGGGTATGTGGAGTTTAATATAGCAGTCCTGTTCTAGGACTCATACTCTGCAGACAGTTATTCTCTAAGCTTTGGCCACTTGTGATCTTTTGTGTCCCTGGCCCTCTGTTGCATGAGGGAGCTTCATTGATGAGAATTTAGAGGTGCACTAGTGTTCCTTTTACCCCTTGCTACATGTAAGTTCCATGAGCCTTAGATGTATAAGTTGCATTTTAGATGTGTCACTTAGGTTTGGGAAATTCACAATCTCTGTATATGACCAGGTGTGGAACTTTGTAACGGTCTCTGTCTGGTGCAAAACAAACTTCTTTGATGATTGGTGACTGGTATACTTGTCTGTAAATATAAGGATCCATAATTTGCTCATAGTAAAATATTACATTTGTAATTCCTAGGGATGTGGCAGCCTTGGGGTTTTCTGTAAGATCTATGACCCCTCCAAGTATATGTATTTGGCTATGTTTACGGTACTACACATGAGTTTCCTCCTATTGAGTGGGCATTAAGGATGCACAAGACAATGATTTCAAAATAGCAAATATAAATACATTTAAGGAACTCAAAGAGGATATGGATAAAGGACTGAAAAAAGAACACAGAAACACACACAGCTGAATGAAATAAGTAAAACACTTCTAGAAATGAAAATTGAAAAGGTCTTTTTTTGAAAAAATATTTTAATTTTTTAAAATTTTTGGCATGCTGGTATGCTTTATTTATCACTATTAAATTAATAAATTAGCTAATCACTAAAAGTCATCTGATGGAAAAAAGCCAATAGAGTATTATTATGCTGTACAGTGGGAAAACTAAAGACAGCAAGAATAATCGTAGAGAAGTGAGTCTTTTTGAGTCATTATAAAAATAATTTATCAAGTGTGAAGTTGATTATAATAATCCTTGATGATTTACCAATAAACTATATTTGAGTTTCAAGCCCACTTGGGACAGTCTGACCAAATAAGTCTTATGTAAGTAAGAGCTATCACTTAAAAGGATGCTGTATTACAATGTTTTAAAAATAATTCTCTTGTTGGCCATTGTAAGTTTATCTAAATATAACATTTTCTCTTTTAGGCTCTGAAGCGTATGAAGGGAATTTGTTTGAGACTCTTTTGGTCCCTGCGTCCTAGAGGCATGTTAAGCTGCTGTTTTCTCCCACTTCATTATGCATTTCCCTTGGCAATGGGGCTTATTAGAGTAATTGTTTTGACCCTGCCCCAGTACCATAAAAATGTACAGTTAAGTATGTTTGGTTAAAGCTATTGAAATACTCTGAATATAATATAGAAAATCCTTCGTCAAAGTCCTTTTCACAGGGGTGGGTGAGAATTCTTGAAAATCAGGTGATCCAAAATGGACTCATGTTCCCAATTTACCAAATATAGCTGAACATGGTGGCACATGCCTATAAATCTCACACTTGGGAGGTTAATGCAAATTTATCCTTAGTTAAGGCCAGTCTGAGTTACATAGCAAAATTCCTTCTAAAACAAGATCTACCATGTGTTTCACAGTCATAGTATGCAGAGTCCAAGATAATCTACTCTCAATTTTTCCCCTCTTCTGTTTTATATCTGTGTATTTCATCATATCAATTGACCTCTTATTCATATACTATTATGTGTGTGCAAGAGATATTTTATTAACATACATGGTAAATAAAAGTTCTCCATTTTAAGAAAATTTAAAAACAAACAAAAAACCCCTCTTTCCAAAGATCCAGTGCCACAACTCTCTTTTCTATTAATCATTTCTCTTATATGAAAATTACCTAAGCCTAGAATCACTGTTGCTAGTTCCTAACTTTTTTTTGCTATTCAGTTCTTTAACTCTTGCCTCCATTTATACATTCCAGTGAAATTCATGCCCAAGTTTACCCATTGCATACTTAACTGCCAAATCCAGTGGATTTTAAAATTAGCTTTTATTGTAAAATGCCCAAATACATTCATCTTTTTTTCAGTGTGGGAATCAAACCCAGTGCCTCAGGTACATGAGAGAAACACTCTTTTACTGAGCTGCCTTCAGTTCCTTATTTATCTTTTAGAAAATTAAAACTTTACAGATTCAAGTGAGGTGCCCTCTGGTTCTTCTTGAGTCTATAATGTCATAGGCATCACATCCACTCTGGTAATTCTGTTCATTTACTCTTTGCATTTTTTAGAGAATAGACAGAAGTATCGCTTATATTTCTCTGATAGCTACTGGTATTGAGCATTGTTTTTATGCCCTAGAATTATTGATATAGCTTCCTTGTTTAGGTGTCAGTTTATATCTTTTGCCAATTTTAAAAACTGAGTTACTTGCTTTCTTGCTGACTTTTAAATTATGTTTACATTCTACAACTTTTATCCAGTCTATGCTTCACGAATTCTACCTTCTAGTTTGCAACTTGCCTTCTAATTTATTTAACTAGTTAATTAATTAGTGAGCAAAACAACAGAAATTCATTTCTCAAGGCCTTCTCCCAAGCCTCCCTGCCTGACTTGCAGATTGCCACCTTTGTACTGTGTCCTTGCATGGGCTTTCCTCAAGTATTTGAACACTGAGTCATTTGGTGGCACTGTATGGGAAGGTCATGGAACCTTCCAGCCTTGCTTGAGAGTTCATAGCCTTATCCTATTTGCAGTATCCCTCTCTCTGCTTCCTGTGCCTGCTTGTAGATGTAAGCGCTCAGCTTTCTGCTCTGGCCACCTCTGCCGAATGCCTCCTGCCATGATGAACTCTGGGACACCCACAGCTCAAGGACCATGGTAAAAGAGGGGGTGGAAATATTGTAAGAGCCAGCACGAACATAAGAAAACAGAGGTATTCTTGTTCATATGAACTTGCAGCAATGCTGACAGCACGCACAAGACCCATGCCTACTAAATCAGCCAAAACTCAGCATAGAACAGAGGAAACAGGGAGCAGGCCCCAATCTTAGCCAAAGAACTATTGGCAAATGATTGCTGTGGTGTGAGGGAGAGTAGATCTTCTTTAAGGGAATGACTCTAGATAGGCTGACTAGACTCCAGTGGATGAACTTGCACCCAGGGATACCTAGATACAAATGCTTGACTGGATAGGACTTAACATATATGACAGAATACCTGAAATCTGGTGGAATGTGGCTATGGGAGGTGGCAAGAAAGAATGGGGGGGGGTTCCTAAATTTGATTAAGATGTATCATAAGAAATGCACAAAAAATCAAAAATATTAAAAATAACAAAAAATAAAAAAAAAAAAAAAAAAAAAAAAAAAAAGGTTTATTTGGCTTATGA
>VZQC01008039.1:3028-20538 GCA_009823505.1 Rhizomys pruinosus
TTTTTTTTTATTAATTTTATTTATTTCTGTATGTGTATGAATGTACTGTCTGCATGCAGGTTTGTGCACCCGTGTCGTGCAATGCCGCGGAGGTCAGAAGAGGGTCTCAGATTCCCCTGGAGCTGGAGTTCTCCTGGAATTGGAGTTTCAGACGGTTCTTGGCCGCCATGTGGGTGCTGGGGATCGAACCCGGGTCCTCTGTAAGAGCAGTCGGTGCTCTTAACCGCTAGGCCATCTCTCCAGCCCCCTTATTTTGTTTTGAGATGGTCTCACACAGCACAGAGCGGCCTGGTACTCTGATCCTCCTGCCCCCGCCTTCCTAGTGATAGGCTTACAGGAATATGCCATCATAGCCTATTTTTTGTATGCATCAATACAAAGGATCAAAATGAGATTTCTGGTTCATATAGTAACTGTATACTTAATTCTAGAAAAACTATTCAATTATACCCCCACCAACAACCTGAGAGAGCCAGTTTCTCTGTGTCCTTGCTAGCACTTGTATTTTATTTTTATTTTTATTTTTTTGGTATTTTTGAGATAGGATCTCCCTTTTAGTCCCAGCTGGCCTGGAGCTCGTTCTGTAGACCAGGTTGGCCTGGAACTCACAGAGTGTTGCCTGCCTCTGCCTCCCAAGTGCTGGGATTAAAGGTGTGCACTACCAGGCCTGGCCCTTTATTTTATTTTTATTTTTTATTTTTGGGACAGGGTCTCTCTGTAGCCGCAGCTGGCCTGGAACTCACTACGTAGACCAGGCTGGCCTTGAACTCACAGAGATCTGCCTGCCTCTGCCTCCCCAGTGCTGGGCTTAAAGGTATGTGCCACCATGCCCAGCTGTATATGAGTGTTTTATGTGCATGTATGTAAGTACACTAAATGCATATGCAATGCCTGTGGAGACCAGAAGATGATGTCAGATTCCCTGGAAATGGAGGTAAGGATGGTTGTTAGCTACCATCTAGGTGCTGGGAACTGAACCCCAGTCCTCTGAAAGAACAGGCAGTACTCTTAACCACTGAGTCATCTCTCCAACCGCTTTTATTCTAATTTGTTGTTTTTGGTTGTGTGTGTGTGTGGGGGGGGTGATTTGAGACAGTGTCTCCCTGTAGACCAAGTTAGACTGGTCTGTCTTAGATCTCACAGATATCTACCTGCCTCTGCCTCCCTCCCAAGGGCTTCGTTTAATGGCGTGAACCACCATGCCTGATTTTGTTTTGCTTTTTTTTGAGGGAGGGTGTCAATATGTAGCCCTAGATGGCCTTGAACTCACAGAGATCTATCTGCCTCTGCCTCCGGAGTGTTGAGTGTACACCCAGAAACAAATCTGGCTATTGTCATCTTAAAATTTTTTTTGTGATGTAAAAATGTTAGCAAATCAAGAGGCCTCTAATACACTCTCTTCCTTTGGTAATATCTGGAAAGACCATTAAGCAGTGATTAGAAAGAAGTCTTAATTCAAAGTTGTTAGGATCTGAATGAAGCTGCTCAGCCAAGTGGTAGCTCTGTGGTCTCTTCTTGTCTACAAGCTACCTTGGGCTCTCACGGCCTACTACACATGAATTAAACTTACATGCCTTAATGAGGGCCTCAGTTGTATTCTGAATCCAATGGGTTTAATGTGAATGTTTTTGTTTTCTTTGTTAAGAAGGATTCTCCAAAAATTCCTTGTATTTGTTCTTAAATTTTATTCCTATACTTTGATATAACTTGCATTCTAAAAGGAGCCTTGGGCTGAGGATATAACTCAGTGGTAAACTGTTTGCCTAGCACATGTGAGGTACAAGGTTGGATCCCCAGTATTGCAAAAGTAAATAAATTTTTTTTTTTGTCTTCTTGAGACAGAGTCTCCCTGTAGCCCCAGCTGGCCTGTAACTCACTATGTAGACCAGGCCGACCTCAAACTCACAGAGATCCACCTGCCTCTGACTCCCAAGTGTTGGGGTTAAAGGTGTGTACTACCATGCCTAGCTTTAATTAAATTTTTTAAAAAAGAATTTTTTTTAACATTTGAATTTCAAGTTCTATGAACTCATAAAACTTACTCATGGAAATTTAGTACATCATTTAAAATCATATCCAATTACATTTTTAAGGCATATTTCCTAATATAAAATTTTCAGTGGGTGAAGAACCCTACCTTATGTACCCACCAATAATCACCTTGGCTTGATTTGATTATGTCTGTTTGGAGGGTAAAAAAGAACTTGAAAAACTAAATGATTCAATATTACACACATAGAAATTTAATATGCTACTCAGACATTAAAAGATGGGAATTGTCTTTTGTCTTACGATGCATATAGTACTATTGCTAGACAACTCTGAGATTAAAATGACTTAAAACTGTTAAGAAACTTCTGGTTAGTTTTTCCACTTCAGCATTAGTTATGAAATAAGTGGATTACTATAATGATTTAGACCAACCAGTGCATCCTTCTGCCCTTGTGGAGCTTACCTCTTTGTAGCACTTTTCTACAATTTCATAACTGGCATTACCCCACACTGTGATGTGCTCTCGTTTGTACTGCTTCACCAACTCTGAAACCTACACGTGAAAATTCAAAATTTTATGCATGTGCCTGCATGTAAATCCACGTACTTTAAAAATGGGTTATGAATGATTATCTGCCAATAGATAATAAGATTGTGGACAAACTAGTAACCAAATTGAGATCATTTTATAAAATGAAAAATTATTAACATTTACTATAATTAATAATTTGACATGAACTAACTACAAATGCAACAATTCTTTTTTTTCTTTTTATTTTGTCTTTTTGAGACAGGGTCTCACTTTAGTCCCAGCTATCCTGGAGCTCACTCTGGAGACCAGGCTGGCCTCGAACTCAGAGATCCACCTGCCTCTCCCTCCCGAGTGCTGGGATTAAAGGCGTGCCCCACCAGGCCCAGTTTAAGAGTTTACTTTTAACCAAAATTTAGGTCAACTTCGGCTGAAAACAGACTACAGGAAATTTTCCTCCAGGAAAGTGACCTTATCCGGCATTAGTTTAAACAATGCTAAGCCCAGGAACATCACATTTCCTTGATCACTATCAATCTTTCACCTACTTTATACCCTTACTGAGTTTGTGAAATTGGATGCAACACTCCAGAGGAGGCAAGGACTGCAGTACCTTCTTGATCAGGATATTGTTGTTGACTTTGATATCAATGTTAATGGGGGTGTTAGGAAAGGCCTCGAAAACTTCCTTCAGTAATGGAATGCGGTTATCTTTTCCTTCACTCTGGCGTGCTGAGAAAGCAAGATTTTTAGATAATAACATTTATTTTTAAAAGAGTCACATGAAGATTCTAAGATATAATACAGAGAGATCTAAATACTCTGTCCAGATTTCCCAATGTTCACTTCTTGCAAAACTACTTACCAGAACATAACCAGGACACTGTCGATGACTCAGCCCACAGATCGTCTTTTCTTTGTCTCTGCACCACTGGGCATAAACCTGGTACTCTGCTCCTATACTCCACTAAGTTACAATCCACTGAGTTTTGTTTTGAAACAGAATCTCCAGTAGGTCAGGGTGGCCTTGAAGTTCCAACAGAGAGGAAGCAGGCCTGGAGGGGCCACGCCTTCTGCCTCTACCTCCCTAGAGTTGGGATTACAAGCATGTGTGACCACACCCAGCCTTCCACTGACCTATTTCAAAAGGTTTCAAACTGTTCCCATTCATTATTTTTATTTGACCATTCCTCTACTGTGGAGGCTGAGACTGCTCCTAACATTCTGCTATATCATCAATGAAATTTTCAGAGAATTAAGAATAATTTTTAGAGGGCTAGAGAGATGGCCCAGTGATTAAGTGCACTGGCTGCTCTTATAGACAACCCAGGTTCAATTCCTAGTACCTACAAGGTAGCTACAACATGCAGTAACTCCAGTTCCAGGGGTCTGATGCCTTCTTCTGACCTCACCAGGGATTGCATGACACAGGTACACCTACCTACGTGTAGACTTTATACTCCTACATATAAAATAAAAATAATGACATCTGGCTTGTGACGTACACCTTTGATCCCAGGAAGAAAAAAAAAATGTAACAAAGAAGAAAATGAAAAAAAAAATAACCTAAATACTTTTTTTTTTGTCTTTTTATCTTTTGAGAAGGGTCTCCTGTAGTGCCAGCTATCCTAGAAACTCTCTCTTAGACCGGGCTGGCCCTTGAACTCACAATGATCCACCCTTGCCCTCTGCCTTCTGAGTGCTAGGATTATAAGGGGCCCACTACCACGCCTGGCAATAACCTAAATTAGACAGTATTGGCTAAGGATTCTTTATCAGGAATATTCAATGTGCCCAGGCGTGGGGGTCCACACCTTTAATCCCCTCACTCTGAGGCAGAAGCAAGGCAGATCTTCTGTGAGTTTCAAGCGCCAGCCATGGTCTACCATAGCCAAGCTCCAGCCAGCTGGGACTAAAGGGAGACCCTGTTCAAAAAAAAAAAAAAAAAACAAGTACCACAACACATACATTTACTCTAAGAATTTCCCCTTCATGGTATGAGAAGATGGTTCAGCATAAGGAGCAGTTCTTGCAGAGGAATCAGATTTGATTCTCAACAAACATGGAAGTTAACAATGTCTGTAACTCCTCTTCCAGGGAATCTGATAACCCTTTTATGGACCTCCATGGAGCTTGCCACAACATGGGTTATCGTATATTACACACATGTAGGCAATATACTCAACACGTAAATAACATCATGTATATAATATGGATAGCCAGGATGGGGGGTTCTCTTTGAAATCCTCAAAGGGATGCATATACAACCTTTTTTTTTGTGTGTGGCCAGCGTCTCCTAGTTAGCCCCAGCTGGCCTTGATATCTCTATGTAGACCAGGCTGGCCTCCCATCTTCCAAAGGATCCACTATGCCTCTGCCTCTCGAAACTGCCTAGGATTAAATGCCACACACGGGCTGGAGAGGATCGCCTAGCAGTTAAGAGCACACGAACGCTCATAATGCAGAGGACCGAGGTTTGATTCCCCAGCACTCCACATTGTCGCGCTTAAGAACCTGTCTGTAACTCCAATTTCCAGGAGAACCCCCAGTTCCCGGGGAATCCCGCACCCTCTTCTGACCTCCGCGGCATTGCATGACACGGTGAAGACCTGCTGCCGACAATACATGTCATACACATACAAAAAAAAAAATAATTAAAAAATGTAAAATAAGGCCACCCACACTAGAGTATTTTATGACAGGTCCGTCTATATAGTCTTGAAGAGTCTTGAGGACAGATCTCCCTGCTAGCCCAGGATGGCCTAATTAAACTTATGATGCTCTTCTGCCTCGCCTCCAAGTGATAGGTATGAGCCAGGAGTCCATTTCTATGTACAAAAGATGTCCCTGAGGGCAAGATGGCTCAATAGATACAGGCTGCCTAGGCTAACAACCTGAGTTCAATTTTTGGTGGAAGCAAAGAACTGACTCCTACAAACTGCCCTGAACTCCTTAAATGTTCTAAAGCATGCACACACACACCTAACTCCTCACTCTGCACAGTAAATAAATGTAATAAAAAATATTTTTGTTCTTTTTGGACCAGGTCTGACCTGGAAAATCCATATGTAAACGAGGCTTGCCTCTTGGAATTCACAGGATTGCTGCCTGCTCTGTCTCCAAATGTGGGATTAAAGGGAACACCATCATGCCGGTAATATGGGGTATTAAAATATTTTAAGTCTCGTGAAAACTAAACTAATAGATAATATTAAAAAAAAAACTATGTTGAGTGCTGGAGAGATGGCATCAGCAGTTAAGAGCGCCGAACTGCTCTTGCAGAGGAACTGGGTTCTGNAGTTGTCCACACCTTTAATCCCAGCCACTCGTAGGCAGAACGCAAGGCAGATCTCTGTGAGTTTCAAGGCCAGCCATGGTTCTACATAGCCAAGACTCCAGGCCAGCTGGGACTAAAAGGAGACCCGTACTCAAAAAAAAAAAAAAAAAAAACAGTACACACAACATACATTACTCTAAGAATTTCCCCTTCATGGGTATGAGAAGATGGTTCAGCAGTAAGGAGCAGTTGCCTCAGAGGAACTCAGATTTGATTTCAACAAACATGGAAGTTAACAATGTCTGTAACTCCTCTTCCAGGGAATTCTGTAACCCTTTTTGGACCTCCATGGAGCATTGCACAACATGGCGTCGTAATGTATTTACACATTTAGGTCAATATACTCAGACACGTAAATAACATCATGTATATAAATATTGGATAGCCAGGATGGGGGGTCTCTTTGAAATCCTCAAAGGGATTGCATTTACAACCTTTTTTTGTGTGTGTGGACAGCGTCTCTCTAGTAGCCCCAGCTGGCCTGATATCTATCTATGTAGACCAGGCTGGCCTCCATCCTTCCAAAGGACCACTTGCCTTTGCCTCTCGAAATGCCTAGGATTAAAGTGCCCACACGGGCTGGAGAGTGATGCCTAGCGGATTAAGAGCCACAGACGCATCAATTATGCAGAGGACCCGAGGTTCTTGATCCCAGACTCCAATGGCTGTCGTGCTAAGAACCTGTCTGTAAACTCCAATTTCCAGGACGAGACCCCCAGTTCCAGGGGAATCCGCACCCTCTTTGACCTCCGCGGGCATTGCATGACACGGGTGACCAAGACCTGCATGCCAGACAGTACATGTCATACATACTACAAAAAAAAAAATATTAAAACAAATATAAGTAAGGGCCACCCACAACTAAGAGTATTTTATGACAGTCCGTCTTATATAGTCTTGAAGAAGTCTGAGACAGATCTCCCTGCGTAGCCCAGGATGGCCTTAAACTTATGATGCTCTTCTGCCTCTGCCTCCCAAGTGATAGGTATGAGCCAGGAGTCCATTTCTATGTACAAAAGATGTCCCTGAGGGCAAGATGGCTCAATAGATACAGGCTGCCTAGGCTAACAACCTGAGTTCAATTTTTGGTGGAAGCAAAGAACTGACTCCTACAAACTGCCCTGAACTCCTTAAATGTTACTGCATGCACACACCACACCCTAACCTCACTTCTGCACAGTAAATAATGTATAAAAACTTATTTTTGTTTCTTTTTTGGACAGGTCTGACCTGGAAAACTCCACTATTGTAAACGAGGCTTGCCTCTTGGAATTCATCAGGATATCTGCCTGCTCTGCTCCAAATTGGGATTCAAAGGATACACCATCATGCCCGGTAGGTGGGGTATATTAAAATAGTTTTAAGTCTGTGAAACTAACTAATAGATAAACTATTAAAAAAAAAACTATGTTGAGTGCTGGAGAGATTGGCTCAGCAGATTAAGAGATCGCCGACTGGTCTTGGCAGAGGAACCTGGGTTCTATTTCCAGCACCCACAAAGGCAGCTAAGAACCGTCTTTATGCCATGTGTGGTGGCACACGGCCTTTACATTCCTAGCACTGGGGGCAGGGCAGGGGGATCTCTGTGAGTTCAAGGTTAGCCTGGTCTTCACAAAGTTGAGTTCCAAGCAGTAGGGCAGCTGGGAGCCCTGTCTCAAAAAACAAACAAACACAAAAAAAAAAACCCCCACCACCACCCACCACCATCACACACCCGCTGGTTTACAGAGGGAAAACTATTATTTTGACGTACATATTACATATAATTTTTTAATATAAAAAAAACTTGGGCTATGGCTGGAGAGATGGTCTAGTGGTTAAGAGTGCTGACTGCTCTTGCAGAGGACCTGGGTTTGATCCCCAGCACCCACATGGTGGCTGAGAACCGTCTTTGACTCCAGTTCCAGGGGAATCCAACGCCCTCTTCTGACCTCCTTGGCATTAGACAACACGGGTGCACAAACCTGCACGCAGACAGTATATTCATACACACAAAAAATAAATTAAAAAAAACAAACAAAACTTGGGCTAAGCCAGGCGTGGTGATGCATGCCTTTAATCTCAGCACTGGGGAAACAGAGAGGCAGGTGGATCTCTGTGAGATAGAGACCAGTCTGGTCAACAGGGTGAGTTTCTGGGCAGCTGGAACTACAAGGAGACACTGTCTCAAAAAGACAAACCAAACAACAAACAAACAAACAAACAAAAACTAAGGATGTAGGATGTAATTCAGTTGGTAGTCTGCTTGCCTAGAATGTAGGAGGGCTTGGGTTTGATATCTAGCACTGCATAAACTGGTCATGATGGTATAGATCTGTAATTTCAACATTTAGGAGATAGAAGCAAGAAGGTCATCAGTTTAAAGTCCTCCTTGGCTACACAGTGAGTTTGAGGCCAGCCTAGACTATATGAGAACCTGTCTCAGAAAAAAAGAAAAAGAAAAACTTTATCTCATGGATGCTTTGGCAACATATATACTAAAATTGGATGGATATAGAGATTAGCATGTTCCCTGAGCACAGATGATAGGCAAATTTGTAAAGTGTTCCATATTTTTTTTTAAAAGGAAATGGGGCTGGAGAAATGGCTCAGCAGTTAAGAGCACTAGTTGTTCTTGCAGAAGACCTGGGTTCAAGTCCCAGCACCCACATGGCAGCTAACAACCATCTATAACTCCAGATCCAGGGAATCTGACACCTTCTTCTGACTCCGAGTACATTGCATGGACATGGGTACGCTGACATATATGTAGGCAATACATACATACACACAAAGTAAAAATAATAAAAATATATATATAAAAGAAAAGTTTCTTATTCCACATTGCTCTGATAGGGATGCCAATCATAGAATCCATTCATTTCCCATGAACCCTCAGAGGTAGGCGTATGACCTACCCCTTCAAGTTGGACACCTGATCCATACTGGGCCAGTCAGTGTCTTCCTCTGAGACTTTTCCCTTGGTACTCATAGAGAGGACTAACTTCTCCCCGTGGAGAAATCCATCTCAGGTGTTAGAGGTACCAGGCCTGATACCATATCCTCATAACTCAGGAGGCTGAGGAAGGAGGATCCACAGCCAACCTGTGTCACATAGTACGTTCAAGGCTAGTCTGGGCTACATATTGAAACCATCTCAAAAAGAGGAAAATGCAGATGACCCAATATAGAAAGAGAAGGAAATAGACTAAAGGGATGAAGCACGGGGTCTCTGGATTCACCAACATTTAATGTCAAATTCATCAACATTCTATCTAGTAAATCCATTTTTTAATTTGCCTTAAAAGCTAATCTAAACTGATTTGTTACTTATAACCTAAAACTAATCACCATTAGACACTTAGTTCTATATTGTTTAATACAGTACTCACGAAGTTCATAGGGATACTGAAATTTCAAATAAGTAAATAAAATGTAAAATTCACTTCTTCAGGTGGTTGTGGTGGTGCATGTCTGTAATCCCAGCACTGGGGAGGCAGATGCAGGAGCATACAGATTTCAAGGTCTGCCTGGGCTACAGGGGACCCTGCCTCAAAAAAAAATTTTTTTTTAAATTCAGTTTCTCAGTTGTATTGGTCACAAGTACTCAACAGACAAGCTGGAAATTGGTCATATCCTATTACAAAGCACAAATAAAGGTTTTCATTGCAGCCAAAGGCTCTATTTGAACAATGATAATCTAGTTAAGTAAAAATCCAGTTGTTAGCTGGGTGTGGTAGCACTCGCCTTTAATTCCAGCACTAAGGTGGCAGAGGCAGGCGGATCTCCAGTGAGTTCAAGGCCAGCCTGGTCTACAGAGTGAGCTCCAGGCCAGCTGGGACTAAGGGGAGACCCTGTCTCAAAAAGACAAAAAAACAAAAACCAACCAAACAAAAAACAACCTGTTGTCCTCCAGGTGTGGAAAATCATCAGTCAAAGAGTGTTACCAAAGGCCACTAAACCAATAAAGCAAATATAGGTCTCCTTGAGTCAAGCAAGACTCCTCCGTCAGCACCAGCTACACCTCACCTGCCTGGAAATACTGTGCAGCAGTGGCAGCCATATGCCTGTATATCCCAAATCTAATTGGCTAGTAGCTCTCTCCTTGGAGGAATAACCCACGGCTGATGGCACAAGCTTACATCCTCTAGTGGTTAGGAGATGTTATAAGCCACTAAGACCCTGTCATATTTTACAGAAAAACATAATTCATGGATTAACATACCATCCAAACATCTGTGTCTATACCAAAGTAACCTACCATAATAATTAGTACTGTTTAAATACCTATATATCTAATTGCTTGTGATTCATTAGTAGGATTGAAAGGTATTCCTGGACAAACTGTCAGCCCATGAAAGGAAACAGCCAGAATTGACCAGAGTCCAAACAAAACACTCCAGAGAAAGTAGACTGTTTTTGTTTCGTCCACCTGTGCCCCTTTTTCTAAACCTAGGGAACAATTGTGGAAGAGGGGGCATGGTAAGATGTAAGGGCTGCGT
This sequence comes from Rhizomys pruinosus, assembly GCA_009823505.1. Taxonomy (NCBI): domain Eukaryota; kingdom Metazoa; phylum Chordata; class Mammalia; order Rodentia; family Spalacidae; genus Rhizomys; species Rhizomys pruinosus. The sequence goes on from VZQC01008039.1 coordinate 13,368, forward strand.
TGCGGTGAATGGTGAAACTACAGCAATAAGACTGGACATTATTTGATCAAACTTGATTGTACATACAAGCCCCCCAGCTGGACGGTGGGACCCTTAGGCATGTGTGGGTTGGGCACAAATGCTTCAAATTGGTTTTTATTGAAGGTGCTTGTATTCATGGATTATTACTTATTGTTGAAAAATGAAAAAAAATAAAGTAATAGAAAAAAAAAGAATTGCCATGGAAGCTGGGCGTGGTAGTGCACACCTTTAATTCTTAGCACTCGGGAGGGAGAGGCAGGGGATCTTTGTGAGTTCAAGACCAGCCTGGTCTACAGAGTGAGTTCCAGGACAGCTTGGGCTACAGGGAGACCCTGTCTTGAAAAGACCAAAAAAAACAAAACAAAACAAAAAAAACTACATGATGTGAGTGTGATCCTTACAGCCCACATGGCAGAAGAAGTGACCACACAAGTTGTGTTCTGACCTCTGCATATGCACTGTGCTGGTGAGCACTCACATCACACCACACACCACACACACAATCATACCCACACCCATAGTTTAAAATTTTTTTTTAAGTTTTTTTTTTTTTTTTGGTCTTTTTGAGGACAGGGTCTCCCTATAGTTCCAGCTGTCCTGGAACTCCACTCTGTAGACCAGGCTGGCCCTTGAACTACACAAAGATCCACCTGCCTCTCCTCCCAGTGCTAGGATTAAAGGCGTGCACCACCATCCAAGGCTAGTTTTTTATTCTTTACAGTTGTCTGAAACCTGAGTGTACCTGGCATTATTATTGATGGAGTAATTGACAAGACCCCTCAGAAGGAGGAACAGTATGGTATACTTGAGCAACTGGCCTGGTCAGGTGGAAACCTAGCGTCAAATTCTAGCTTTGTCATTTACTTGTCACATGACCTGGATCAAGTTAGTCTGAATCCTTAGACTTCAATTTCCTTATCTGTAACAGAAGCAGGATTAGATGGCTTCAAAGGTCTCTCCATATTCAAAAGTTTTATGCTTTATGAAGAGATATACAGGAAAAATGGAGTTTTTTATTTTATTTTGGTTTGGTTTTTGAGAAAAGTGTCTCATGTAAACAGGCTAGCCTCTAATCACCATGTAGCGAGGATAGTCTGAGATTTCTGATCTTCCTGCTTCCACCTTCAAGTACTGGGATTTGGTGTGTACTATGTGCTCAATTTATATAGAATTTATATAGTACCAGGTTTGAGAATGACCCAGGCAGGCACTATCCAATAAGCTAATAAATCTCCAGCCCAATGTGTTTTTTTTTTTTCCCCCTAAAAGGAAATCTACTTAATAATTGCAGAAGCTTGGCTGTATTCTATAGAAAAAAAATAGTGGAAAAAATTAAATTTCTTTTTTCAGTACTGGGAATTGAAATTGAATGTAGAGTTTCATAAATGTTAGTTAAGTGCCCTACTACTGAGCCATATACCAATTCGTTTTTTTTTATTTTGAGATTGGGTCTTAATGGTTTGCCCAGGGTGTCCTTTGAATACTTTTTTTCCTTCTTTCTCTCTTTTCTCTCTTCTTTCTCTTTGTTTTCCTTCCTTCCTTTCTTTTTCTCTCTTTCTCTCTTTCTTTCCTTTCTCTTCTTTCCTTTTCTCTTTTCCTTTCTTCTTTCCTTCCTTCCTTCCTTCCTTCCTTCCTTCCTTCCTTCCTTCCTTCCTTCCTTCCTTCCTTCCCCCCCTTTTTCTTTCTTTATTTGACACAGCATATCCCTGTAACCCCAGCTAGCCTAGAACTGGAATACAAAGCTAGCCTCGATCTCTGCTTCCCAAGTCCTGGGATTAAAGTCAAGTGCCACCATGTCCTGTCCTAATTAAAAAAAAAAAAATTTACTAAGATATGTTTTTTAGATGGGCATAATGGTGCACACCTTTGATCACAGCACTAGGGAGGCACAGGCAGGTGAATTTCAGATCAGCCTGGTCTACACAGTGAGCTCTAGACCAGTTGGGGCTCCAGGGAGACCCTGTCTCAAACCACGTACTCCAGTGCAAAAAAAACACAAACAAAAAAGGTTTTTAATTTTTTAATATTTTGGGGGGATCTTTTTTTTTTTTTTTTTGAGACAGGGTCTCCCTATAGCCCCAGCTGGCCTGGAACTCATTATGTAGACCAAGCTGGCCTTGAACTCACAGAGATCTGCCTGCCTCTGCCTCCTGAGTGCTGGGATTACCATGCTCAGGTGTTGTTTTTATTTTCTGACTTATCTTTCTTCTCTAATTCCACCTTGTTCTGTGGTGTTTTCAAGCAAAAGTCTCACTATGTAGTCCAGTACGGCATTGAATTTGTGATTTTCCTTTCTTAGCCTCGTAACTGCTGTAATCACAAACTGAGATTATGCCCCACTTTCCTTCTTCCTCTTCCTCTCTCCCTCCACCCCTCCCCTGCACCTCCTTGTGTCTCTGAAACAGGGTCTCACTATATAGTCCTGGCTAGCATGGACAGTTGTTACTTGGCATGTGGGTGCTGGGAACCAAACCCACATCCTCTGAAAGAGCAGCCAATGCTCTTAACCAATGAATCATCTCTCAAGGCTTCCAGGCAAGGAAGATCTTCAGTTTGAGGCCAGCCTCTGCTACATAGTGAATTCCAGGTCAGCCTGAACTACATAGCAAGGCTATCTCTATAAGCCAGTGAGATGGCACAGAGAGTAAAGGGCCTTGCCACTAAACCTGATGACCTCCAGCTTGAACCCCAGAACTCACATGGTGGAAGGTAAGAAACAACTTCCAAATGCTTGCTATAGCACATGTGCACACACGCAAATACAAATACACACACACACAAATAAATGAACGTAATGTAAATTTTTTTAAGAAAATGACCTGTTTATTTTTAATTTTATTTTATTTATTTTTGTATGTGTATGAGCGTACTGTCTGCATGTAGGTTTGTGCAACCGTGTCATGCAATGCCGCGGAGGTCAGAAGAGGGTCTCAGATTCCCCTGGAACTGGAATTCTCCTGTGACCCATATATTTTTAAAATTTTATGGGGCTGGAGAGATGGCCTAGCGGTTGAGAGCACCGACTGCTCTTGCAGAGGACCCGGGTTCGATCCCCAGCACCCACATGGTGGCTGAGAACCGTCTGTAACTCCAATTCCAGGAGAACTCCAGTTCCAGGGGAATCCGAAGTCCTCTTTGGACCTCAGCGGTATTGCACAGCAGGGGTACACAAACCTACATGCAGACAATACATTCATACATAAATAAATAAATAATTTTTTTAAATATTAAAAATAAAATATATGGATCACTGGGCTGGAGAGATGGCTCAGCGGTTAAGAGAGCTGACTACTCTTGCAGAGGACCTGGGTTCAATTCCCAACATCCACATGGCAGCTAAGAACTATATTTTATTTTTTGTCTTTTTGAGGCAGGGTCTCCCTGTAGCCCCAGCTGTCCTGGAACTCACTCTGTAGACCAGGCTGGCCTTGAACTCACAAAGATCCGCCCACCTCTGCCTCCCAAGTGCTAGGATTAAAGTCATGCGCCACCACGCCTAGCAGAACTATCTTTAAACCAGGCTTGGTAGCACATGCCTTTAATCCTACCACTCAAGAGGCAGAGGCAGGAGGATTTCCGTGCGTTCAGGGCCAGCCTGGTCTACAGAGTAAGTTCTAGGCCAGCTGGGGATATAGGGAGATTATGTCTCAAAAAAAAAATAGAGATATATAGATATAGATATATGGCTCAGAAGCTGAGCATGGTGGTGCACATCTTTAATCCTAGTACTTGGGAAGGGCAGAGGCAGGCGGATCTCTGTGAGTTCAAGGCTAGCCTGGTCTACAAAGTGAGTTCAGGCTGGCTGGAACTGCAGGGAGACCCTGACTCAAAAAGACCCAAAAAAAAAAATATATATATATATATATTTAGCTGATCCAAATATATATATATATTTATATATATATATATATGGATCATTTGATCAGCTAAATGACAAAATCAAATATTCTAGAATCAGAAAGGATCTGTAAGAGGCTTTTCTATGTCTTTTAATTTATTGTTTATTATACCTATACTGGATGACTACTATAAGTAACAAAGTAATGATATTATGCAATTTGATATGGTAGCTCAAAGCTACAATCGTAATATTTTAGAGGCTGAGGCAGGAGGATTGCTGTGAGTTCAAGGCCAGTGTGGGGGTACAGAGTGAGACACTATCTCAAAAACCAAAAACCCTCCCCTCCCACTCCCCAAAAAAGAAACAAGAAGTACAGAATATCCCCAAGAATATCTAAATTCATATATACTATATATATATTTATTTTTTTTTTTTTTTTTTTTTTTTTTTTTTTTTTGAGACAGGGTCTCCCTGTAGCCCCAACTGTCCTGGAACTCAGAATGTTGAACAAGGTCCTCTTGAACTCAGAGATTCACTGGCCTCTACCTTCCAAGTGCTGGGACTAAAGGCGTGTGCCACCATGCCCAGCCCAAATTCATATAATTCTTAAGGTATTCAGGCTTAAACTCTTACGTGAATTTTTTTTTGAGGCAGGGCCTCACTATATACCCCTGGCTACCTTGGAACTTGCTATGTATACCAGGCTAGCTTCAAGCTCATAGAGACTGGGCTGCCTCCCAAGCGCTGGCATACACTATCAGGCAGAGCTTTGTTTTGTGAGTTATCTAGTTGAATCTTTGGACCTAATAGTTTCAGAAAAAATGATTATCAAGGTTTCAGATTTGTAGGCCTCTGAGAAAAATCTTTGAGGGCAACACATTTAGCAAGAAATGACTTTGATGATAACATACATTTTCTTTTCAACACAAATGAATACACTTTAATGTCAGTGTTTAAAACATAATGGAGAAATTTACCTCTTTGAAATGGGACATCCAGCTTGGAAAGGTAAGGTGGGAGCTCCTTTAAAAGATAAGATTAAAACACAGCTCTCAAAATCAAAACACACTTCAGTCTTAAAGCCATAAAGTAATATTTTTTTCCTTAAAAGCAAAAACATTACAAATATTTACATATAGCATCATTTAGCATTTCTATAGGCAATCAATATTATAACTATTTACTTGTACTACCTACAAGAAAAATATGTACTGCCAGACATGGTGGCGCATGCCTTTATAAACCCAGTACTCGGGAGGGAGAGGCAGGTGGATCTCTGTGATTTCAAAGCCAGTGTGGTCTATAAAGTGAGTTCTAGGCCAGCTAGGGCTTCAGGGAGACCCTGTCTCAAAAAAGATCAAAAAGAAAAAAAAAGACTGTTTATTTTTATTTTATTTTGGTGTTTTTGAGAGAAAGTCTCCCTGTAGCCCCAGCTGGCCTGGAACTCATATGTAGGCCATGCTGGCCTAACTCACAGACATCTGCCTGCTTTTATCTCCAGAGTGCTAGGATGAAAGTTGTGCAATGCCACACCCAGCTGTACTATTTTTCTTTTTTTTTTTTTTAAGTATTTTATTTTTATTTTATGTGTATGAGTGGTTTGCCTGCATGTATGAAAGTGTATCACATGTGTGCACTGCCCACAAAGGCCAGAAGAGGGTGCTAGATCCCCTAGAATTGGAGTTACTGATGGTTGTTAGCTAAAGTGTGGGTGCTAGGAACTGAACCTGGGTCCTCTACAAGAGTAGCCAGTGGTCTTAACCACTGAGCCATCTATTTCCAGCTCTTATATTTTTCTTGATATGTATGTGTTGTGTGTCTGTGTGTATATGCCATGTATGTGTGAGTGTGTGTGCCTGAGGAGCCAGAAAAGGCTGTCAAATTCCCTGAAGCTGTAGTTAGTTACAGGGGTTGTGAGCTGTCAGACCTGTGTTTACGGGATCTGAACTCAGGTCCTCTGGGAGATCAGCAAGTGCTCTTAACCACTGCACCATCACTCCAGCCCCAGAAATCTGTACTATTTTTATGTGTTTTTAATGTGTGAGTGCAGAGGTGGTGAGTGTGAGTGTGGAGTTGGGGTGTGTGTGTGTGTGTGTGTGTGCGCGTGCGCGTGCGCATCTCCTTGTGGAGGCCAAAGGTCAACTTCAGGGTTATTCTTTAGGAGCTGTTCAGCTTTGGTTTTGAGCCAGGGTCTATCCCTAGGACCTGGGGATGGATGATTCCGAGCTAGCTTGCCAGTGCTAAGGTCATGCCTGCCTCCACCTCCACAGTGCTGGGATTTTAAGTACACACCACCAGGCAAGGGTTTTTTATGTCTTCTCAGGGTGGAACAACTCAGCTCCTCATGCACAATAAGCACTTTACTGACTCAGCTAATCTCACACATACATTTGTATTGTTTAGACAGAACTTTTCTCTGTAAAAAACAAAACAAAAACAAAAATTTCAGTAGAAAAATGTGCAGAATAAATAACTCAAATATAATTTTTTTTTCTTTTTGAGAGAGGGTTCCCCTGTAGCCCCAGCTGTCCTGGAACTATGTAGACCAGGCTGGCCTTGAAGTCACAGAGATCCACCTGCCTCTGCCTCCCAAGTGCTGGGATTAAAGGCATGTGCCACCATGCCTGGCTCAAATAGAAAATTAAAAGAAAAATAACTAAGGCTGCCAGGATTGTAAAGGTGCTTGCTGCCAGGCCTGATGATTTGAGTTCGATCCCTGGGACCTACATAGTAAAAGGAGAAAACGACAGACTTCTGAAACTTATCTTTATACCCCTAACATGCAATGTACAATACACCCGTGCCCATAAATACATTAATGTAAAAAAAATGTAAGCAATCCTTATATATAATCTTTAAACTTAATGATCAAAGAAAGGCTAACTAATAAGACACTGTATCCAAAAAAAAAAAATCCCACCATAACTGCTAATTATAATAAAAAATTTAATATGGAGCTGGCATGGTGGCACATGCCTTTAGATCTAGCACTCAGGAGGCAGAAGCAGGTGACTCTCTCTTGAGATTGAGGACAGACTACATAGTGAGCTCCAGGCCAGGTGAAACTACAGGGAGATACTGTCTCAAACAAAACAAAACAACCCAAAACACACAACAACAACAACAAAGTTAATCTAGCAAACTAGCAAATTTGGACATAGTTATAATAACCAATAATAAGAATTAAAGCAAAATGAAATTCTTAATCTTAATATCAGATTTTTAGAATTCTTTAGATTTTTCTTTTATTTATTTTTTAATTTATTTTTTATGTGTATGAATGTATTGTCTGCATGTAGTCTGTGCACC
>VZQC01008039.1:27790-81915 GCA_009823505.1 Rhizomys pruinosus
TGGCGGCTGAGAACTGTCTGTAACTCCAATTCCAGGAGAACTCCAGTTCCAGGGGAATCCGACACCCTCTTCTGACCTCCGCGGCATTGCACGACACGGGTGCACAGACATACATGCAGACAGTACATTCATACACATAAAAAGATAAATAAAAATTTAAAAAGTCTTAAAAAAAAATCACGGGGCTAGAGAGATGGCTCAGGGGTTAAGATCAGGGGCTGCTCTTTCAGACAACCTGGGTTCAGTTCCCAGCATCCAAATGGCAGCTAACAACTGACTGTAACTCTAGTTCCAGTCGGCTTCCCCAGGCACCAAGCAACGAATGTGGTATACATACATACATACATACATACATACATACATACATACATACATGTAGGCAAAACCCTTATAGACATTAAAAAAAAATCAAAGAGAGCATGGTGGCATCTATAATCCTAGCATTAGAGAGGTGAAGGCAGGAGGATCCTGAATTCCAGGTCAGTCTGGGCAACAAGTTGAATCCAAGGCTGTCTGGAGCTGCAAAATACGATCGCTTCAAAAAATGAAAGGCTCAGGAAAAATTTCCGAGAGCTGTTAGGTAAGAAACATGCAAAGTAGTCATATATGACTATTCATAGACTTCTCAGAAGAAATCCTGCAAGCCAAGCCAGGGATTGAGTAGGATGAGATTCAAAGCCCTGCAGAAAAACTAGCAGCCAAAGAATACTCTACCCAGAAAAGCCAGCATGTCAGAAATGAAAAACAATAAATACCTGCACTCAGAAGACTAAAACAGGAGGTCTATAAGTTCAAAGCCAGCCTGGGCTATTACAGAATGAGTTCCAATAGAGTCTAACACTATAGCCCAAGTTGGCCTTGAACTTAAAGCAGTCCTCTTGCCTTTGCCTCCCAAGTGCTGGGATTTAGGTATGTGCCACCATACCCAACTCAAATTGATCTAAAACGAATAGAATAATTAGACTAGATAATCTGAAATTCCTTTCACTTATAAGATTTGTTTTTCTGTATGGTAGCTGAAGCTAGCCTTGAAATCAATTCTCCTGCCTCTACGTCCCAGGGGCTAGTAGAGTCTTGAGTTGTAGAATACACTGCAGTGGTAGAGCACAGTCACTGGATCCTAAATGCAAATCCTCATTCTACCAGTTACTCAAACCACTTATTTAAGCTTCTTTATGTGTCAACCTTCCTTATCTACAAACCAGCAATGATGAGATTAGCTTTCCTCTCTCTCTGTACTGCACACTCTAAGCTACCTTCATGCTTCACTGCTACTACTCCTTCCTTGAATGTCTTTTTCAGACAAATAAAATGTGATAAAAACATAGACAGGGCTGGGGATGAGCTCAGTTGGTACTGCCTGCCCTGCATGCACCTGAGGGCATGGCTTCAATCCTGTACATCAACTACACCGGGCATGGTGGTGCAAACCTAGGATTCCTCCAGAGATGAAGGCAGGAAGATCAGAAGTTCAAGCTACACAGTGAGTTCAAGGCCAAGCAGTGATACATTTAAAAAAAAATCATAGATGAGACATTGAACAGAATAAGCATTTCACGCATAAGGATTTCCAAATGGCTAGTGGGTATATAAACAAATGTTCAGCATCGAAACTCTCTAGGGAAAAGCTAGCTATAGTAGCTCCTGCCTGTAAGGCCAGCACTTAATTTTTCTTTTTTTTTTTTTTTTTGAGACAGGGTCTCCCTGTAGCCCCAGCTGTCCTGGAACTCACTCTGTAGATCAGGCTGGCCTTGAACTCACAGAGATCCGCCTGCCTCTGGTTCCCGAGTGCTGGGATTAAAGGCGTACGCCACCATGCCTGGCTAAGGCCAGCACTTAAAAAGCTAGGCAGGAGATTGACTTGAGTTTGAGTCGAATCTGGACTACACAGTTTGGGGTTATGTACACCCCTCCTCTTCTACTACTTCACTTGGCAGCCTAGTTCCTTCACCTACACATACAATGCATGCACACACAATGCATGCACACACAAATCATGCACACACAAAATCATGCACATACATGCTCTCCAAACACTGTACACAGCAACCTCGAACTGCTACTTGCATTAAACTACACATAGATCCCTCTCTGTACAATAGGATATATTTTACTTCCTATTGATGATAACCATTCAAATATGTATGTATGTATGTATGTATGTATGTTTGTGGGAAAGGGATGGTGTCAATGTGATTCAGCCTTGACTGGTTCTGAGTGCATGCAAACTGTGGTCTCAAGTGAACAGAGTGAAAGTAAATTCTCTATTTACTATCTAATGCCTGTACATAATTGGGCATATGATTAAAGTCAAACACATCAAGGGAAGAGACGTGCAGTAGAAAAATTATGATGTAATCTATCAGTCAAAATAGAGAGCTGCCCATGCTACACCCCTTGGCAACCAAACTCCTCTTCTTGAACTCCATAAAGGGAAATATCAGGGCTGGAGAGATGGCTCAGTGGGTAAGAGCACTGGCTGCTCTTGCAGAGGACCCCAGTTCATTTCCCAGCACCAACATGGCAGCTGACAACCATCCATAACTCCAGTTCTAGGGGATCCAAAGCCCTCTTCTCCTCAGGCACTACACATGGGCGCACTTACACGCATGCAGGCAGTACACTTATGCACATTAGTAAATAAAATTTTGTTTGGTGTTTTTGAGACAGGGTCTCCCTGTAGCCCCAAGCTGGCCTGGAACTCAAGTTGTAGACCAGGCTGGCCTTGGACTCACAGAGATCTGCCTCCCCAGTGCTGGGATTAAAGGTGTACACCAACACACTTCGCTTAAAATAGTTTTAAAAAGGAAATATGAGGGGCTGGAGAGATGGCTGAGCAGTTAAGAGTGCTGACTACTCTTGCAGAGGATCCCCAGGTTCGATACCCAGCACCCATATGGTGGCTAAGAATCTCTTTAAGCCGGTGTGGTGAAGCACACCTTTAATCCTAGCACTCAGGAGGCAGAGGCAGGAGCATCTCTGAGAGTTCAAGGCCGGCCTGGTCTACAAAGTGAGTTCCAGGCCAGCTGGGGCTACAGGGAGACCCTGTCTCAAAAAAAAAAAAGGAAATATGGGGCCCTTGGTTATCTCCTCTCATGTGGCCCGCTGATCCCCTGCACTATATTCTCATCTTTTCTTTAAATAGTTTCCTTTGCAATCTGTGTGGGCTTTTAAAATCTTTTTCCATTTTTCACGTGTCTGTGTCCATGTGTGTCCATGTGTGTACATGCACAAGATTGATGTCAGCAGTCATCCTCCATTGTTCATCCACCTTGTTCATTGAAGCAGATCTCTCAATGGAACCCAGGCTAGTTTCAATAACTGAATTCCTCTGGGATCCCCGGCTTCCATCTTCTGAGGTTGGAATTACAGGTGTACTACCATGCCTACCCAGCATTTGTGTAGATTCCTGGAATCCAAAGTCTGGTCCTCACTCCTAGATGGCAAGTGCTTTAGTCACCGAGTTATGTCTACAGCTTTCTGTGGGCTTTGATGTCAGTTCCCTGAATAAGAAGCCAAAAACCTGGAAACACCAGACTCCAACCCTGACCACCCGTAAAACTTTCTCAAAAACAAGCCAATGAATCCCCTCCAAAAAAAACAAAACCCACAAGACAGTACTATATACTAATCAGGATGGCTAAAATTAAAAAACACTGACAATACCAAGTACCAGACAATGTAATGAGTGGAATAATCATAAACTGCTGGTGGTACTCAACTGCCAACTGGAAGTTATTTATTTATTTATTATTTGGGAGTGTTGTTTTGAGGCAAGGTCTTGTGAATCTAAAGCTGGCCTTAAACTCATTATCCTTCTGTCTCTACCTCCAGATGATGAAATAACAAGCATGTGCCATCACACACGGCCTTGGCACAGACATTTCAGAAGCTGAAAATATCAAAGGTAGGAATAAAAAAAAAACCCCAAAACCCACCACCAAACAAAGAAACCACAACCATATATAGTTCATGTAACATCATGAATAGAGTCTATAAAAATAACAAAAAATTTCACATATACAAATAGTAAAACCGGAAATAAAAATTGTAAATCCTGTTATGATTTCATTTATGTTACCAGGAACAGGTCTTCAAATTTTTTCATGAATAAACATATGACCTTTCTTTGACTAAAACACAAAATATTTTACAGTTTAACTTCCAACAACAGAATAAGTTAAGGAAGCCGAGCTTCTCAATATTTTCAGAAAAACATGCTGGACATGGTGGTGGACATCTGTAATCTCAGCACTAAGGGTCAGGAGGTCAAGGCCAGTCACAGCTACAGAGAAAGTTGGAGTCCAGTTTGGATTACAAGAGACCCTGCCTCAAAAAAAAAAAAAAAAAGAAAAGGTGGGATGGAGAAATGGCTCTGTGGTTAAGGGCACTGCAGACCCAGTTTCAGTTCCCAGCACCCACATGGACAGCTAACAAGCATCATAAGTCCAGTTCCAGGGATCCAATGCCTTATGACCTCTGAGGCCATTGCATGTCAAGTGTACATACGCATGCAGGCAAAATATGTATACACATAAAAATAAGTAAATTAAAAAAATTTTTTAAAGAAAGAAAAATATCTAAAAAGGAACCGAATGCACAAACTTCCATTAGCTCAGCAGTTGAGAACATGTACTGCTGTTGCAGAGAATCTAGGTTCAGTTCTGAGAGGCAGGGAGGGAGGTAGGGAGGGAGGGAGGGAAAGAGAGAGTTTGAGTGCTAAGCGGAGAGGGGAGAAGAGCTAGAGGGTAGTAGAATAATATGTTTGGGCAAGGTATCTGAGAGTTCATTTCAGAGGAGGCTCATGAAATCGCGGAGGCTGGATTACAGGCAGTTTTGTGACTAGAAACCAATGTTGGTCTTCGTAGGAGCAGTACCACTCATCCGCCCAAAATAAAAAGCTTCTAAAGAAATTCTGGGGCTGGAGAGATGGCTGCATGGTACTGCCTACGCTCTTGCAGAGGACCGAGCTTGATTCCCAGGCACCCACAAATGGCAGATAAAAAAAACCCGTCTTTAACTCCGTTTCTCAGGGAATCCGACGCCCTCCTCAGACCTCTGCGGCACTGCATTACACAGAAGGCAACAAACCTGCAATGCAGAACATACACTCATAAACAGAAAAATAATAAAATTAATTAAAAAGAAAGTGGGCATATATATATATATAGATATATAATAGATATATAGAATATATATACACTTTTGTTGTTGTTTTTTTCGAGACAAAGGGTCTCCCCTGTAGCCCAGCTGTCCGGGAACTCTCACTCTGTAAACCAGTCTGGCTTGAACTCACAAAGATCCGCCCTGCCTCTGCCTCCCGGAGGTGCTAGGATTAAAGGCATAAGCCACCACGCCTGTGGCTGGTCCCATATTTTAAAGAGTATAAAAAAAAATTCCCAAAGATCATCAAGGAATTAATTTGAATTTCACTTATCACAAGACTGAGATATTATTCCCATTGCAGAGATGTGATAATTAGTATCAAACTAAGACAATCTAAAAATCTTATGATTAGTGGATCCAGCTGTGCTTAGGTTAACAATGATCTCGCTCTCTTGTTTGTAAAACAAGTCCTATCACCAGGTGTGGTGGGCACGCCTTTATCCTAGCACTTGGGGAGGCCAGAGGCAGGTGGAATCTTTGTGGAGTTCAAGGCCAGCGTGGACTAGAGAGTGAGTGCCAGACAGCTGGGGCTACAGGGAGACCCGTCTCGAAAACACACACACACACACACACACACAAACACACACACACCACAACAAACGCACCACACAGCAAAAAACAAAACAAAACAAAAAAAAAACAAAAAACCAGAGTCCTATCACATGAGAAGGTAGGTGTGCTAGTCTTCTCTGTGATCCCAGAATCTGAGGATGTGGTGTTCAAAGCCAATCTGGGAATACAGATGAAAATCACAGTTTCAAAAACCAAACAAACAGGACCTGATAAGATGCTCACAGAGGGGCTGGAAGATAGCCTAGCGGTTTTAAGAGCACCGACTGCTCGTGCAGAGGACCCGGGTTCGATCCCCAGCAACCCACATGGCAGCTAAGAACAAGTCTGTAACTCCAGTTCCAGGGGGAATTGAGCCCTCTTCTGACCTCCGCAGCATTGCAACAACACGGGTGCACAGACCTAATGCAACAGTACATTCATACGCTAGAGAAAAATGAATAAAATAGAAACCTGAAAAAAAAAAGATGGCTCACAAGTCGGGCACATTGATGTCAAGCCTGAACAATTTGAGTTAGTTTCCCCTTGGACCACAATGGTAAAGAGAGAACTAACGCCCAAGGTTTCCATACATGTAGCATGGCATAAATAAACACACACACACAAAAAAAAAAAAAAAAATTTTTTTTAAATGTCATGGGAACCAGGGCACTAATTTAATTACCTTGACCATCTGCCAACTTATACTTCCAGGTATTGCTAATACAATTTTCTTCTTTCTTTCTGCTACCCATTAAATGAAATACCACAGGGATCAGGGTGTCCTATGGGCATTGACAAGGTGGGCCCATTTTAATAACCCTAGTTTTTATTAGCTCGTAAGAGGTCAGGTTTTGACCAGGCGTGGTGGCACATGCCCTTTAACCCCTAGCACTTGGGAGCAGAGGAGGCGGACTCTGGTGAGTTCAATGCCAGCCTGGTTTTACAGAGTGAGTTTTCCAGACGGCAGAGCGAAAGAGAGACCCTGTCTCAAAAAGACCAAAAAAAAAAAGAGTACAATTTGTGCGGGGCATGGTGTGCACACCTGTAATAGTCCTAGCACTTGGGAGGTGGACATAGGAAAATCAAAAATTATCTCTTTTCTTTGCGAACATAAGGGCAGCCTGACCGATAGGAGAGGCGCCTCAAAAACAAGCAAAACAACACAACACATGTCTTACACACCCAAAGGGCTTAATATATCTGCATCTACATGCATGCAGTATGATTCTTTAGTTTAGGTTCTATGCTCACATGAATGGGGGTCCTGTCTCCTTTATCATCAGTCTTTTGCTGATAGTCTTCTTTGTTCTTGGAGTGTGCCATTCCATATCTAACTCAGTAACCAACTAGTGAGACTTTGACAGTGTCAGAGAATGAGAGATCAATAAGGAAAAAAATTCCTGCTCCTAATGAGACAGAAGAGCCATCCTCATAAAAAATGGCATTTGTGGGCTTCCACAAATATACCACATAGAAAGGGCTTTTTTTCTTTTTTTCAATGCTATTTATTTATTTTTATCAAAAAAAAATGTGTAGAAGTGTACTGTCTGCATGGTAGGTTTGTGCACCCATGTCATCCAGGGCTTTTTTCTTAATTGTGATTTTGTTTTTTTCTTTTTGATAAAGGGTCTCGTTCTCCCTTAGCCTGCCCTTAGACTCACAGAGATCTGCCTGCCTCTGGCCCAAATAATTTTTTTTTTGATGTTTTTAAGATAGAGGGTCTCCCGGTAGCCCCAGCTGGCCTGGAACTCACTGTGTAGACCAGGCAGTCTTGAACTCATAGAGAGCCTATCATCTGTCTCTGCCTCTGGGAGTGCTGGAGACGGGGATTAAAGGGCATGCACCACCACACCCAGCGTAAAGAAATTTTTAAAAAAAATTTTTTTTTTTTTTGGGCGTTTTGAGACAGGGTCTCCCTGTAACCCCAGCTGTCCTGGAACGCACTCGATAGACCAGGCTGGCCTTGAACTAACTCACAAAGATCCACCAGCCTCTCCTCCCAAGGCTAGGATGAAAGGCGTGCCCACCAACGCCCAGCCTAATTTTTTTTTTAATTTTGTATGTGGTCCCTGTCGGCATGTAGGTTTGTGCACCCGTGTTGTGCAAATGTCGTGGAAGGTCAAAAAGGTGGTCAGAATTCCCCTGGAACTGGGTGAAGATGGTTCCTCAGCGCCGGGGCGTGGTGGCGCAAAGCCTTTAATCCTAGCACTTTGGGAGGCCAGAGGCAGGCGGATCTTTGTGAGTTCAGGCCACCTGGTCCGACAGAGTGAGTTCCAGGACAGCGGGGCCTACAGGGAGCCCTGTCTCAAAAAAAAAAAAAAAAGAAGATTGGTTCCTCAAGCAGCCGTGTCGGTATGGGATCGAACCCGGGCCTCTGCAAGAGCATCGGGGCTCTTAACTACTAGCCATCTCTTCCAGCCCCAAATAAAAGATTTTTTGAAAACACATGCAAAATGTCAGACAGGAGATATGGCTCAGCAGTGTGTAAGAGTATTGCGAGCCAGGTGCGGCCCACGCCGTGAATCCTAGCACTGGGAAGCAAGAAGTAGGTGAATCTTTGAGTTCAGCCAAGGCCCCGCCTGGTCTACATAGTGACCTCCAGGCCAGCTGATACTAAAGGGAAACCCTGTCCCGCCAAAAGGACAAAAAAAAAAAAAAAAAAAGAGTACTTGCTACTCTTGCAGAGGGCTTGAGTTTGGTTCCCAGAACCCCGTGGGGCATCTCACAACCACCCGTAACTTCATATTAGCTCCCAACCATCCATAACTTCATCCACAGGCAAGTACATGTTGCAAATATTTACAGACAATCAAAAACAGTTATACAGAAAAATCTAAAAAATGCAGCTGGGCCTGGTGGTGCATGCCTTTAATCCCAGAAATCCAGAGGCAGAGGCAGGAGGATCTTTGTGAGTTTGAGTTCAGCCTGTTCTACATAATGAGTTTCAGGCCAACTAAAGATATAGGGAGAACCTGATTCAAAAAAAAAAGACTCCCCCCAAAATGTGCAAAATCTCTATAGAGGCACATTCCTATAGCCCCAGCACTAGGTGGCTGAGGCATGAAGGTCAGGAGTTTGAGGCCAGCCTGGGTTAGTCTGTACTATATATTGAGAACTTGTCTCAAACAAAACAGCTGTGATTTTTTTTTTCTTTTGAGACAGGGTCATGTTATATATGCATGTAACCTAGATCCTCTCTTGCCTTTGCCTACCAAGGGCAGGGGAGAGGGTGATCATAGTCTGTTGTGTTAGTACACATCTATAATCCCAACACGTGGAGGTAGAAGAAGAATCTGTTTTTGGTTTTGTTTTTTTTTTTTTTTTGTTTTTTTTGTTTTTTTTTTTTTTTTGGTCCTTTTTTTTTTTTGTTTTGTTTTTTTCCCTGTAGCCATAGCTGTCCGGAACTCACTCTGTAGACCAGGCCTGGCCTTGAACTTCACAAAGATCCACCTGCTCGCCCTCCCAAGTGCTAGGATTAAAGGTGTGCCCACCACGCCTGCTTTTGAAGTTTGTTTGTTTTTTTTTTGAGACAAGGGTCTCCCATAGCCCCAGCGCCTGGAAAACTCTCTGGAGACCAGGCTGGCCTTGAACTCACGAGATCCACCTGCCGCGGCCGCCCAAGTGCATAGGATCAAAGGCAGGCGCCACCATGGCCTGGCTTAAAGACAGTTCGTCGCCGCCACGTGGTGCTGAGAATTGAACCCGGGTCTTCTGCAAGAGCAGTCGGTGCCCTTAACCACTGAGCCATCTCTCTGGCCACCAGAATCTGAAGTTTAAGTTCATCCTTAGCTACAGAGGAAATTGGAGGCCAGCCTGGGCTATAGGAGCTACTATATATGTCAAAAAACAAAAGTGCAGCAAAATTGATATTCATGAGCTGAGGAGATAGCTTAGTTGGTAAAGTGCTTGCTTTTCAAGCCTGAGGACCTGAGTTCAATCCCTAGAATCCAATAAAAATGCTGGGCATGGTGGTATGTATTTGTAATCCCAGCACAGGAAGGTAGAGACAGAAGGATCCTTGTGACACACTGGCCAGCCAGTCTAGCCTAATTGGTGAGCTCCAAGACAGTAAGTCTCGAAAGAGATGGGCAGTGTTTATGAGGATGACACCTAAGGTTGTCCTCTGGCCGCTACCTCAGCCACGGACAATGCAATGCTATAATAGATTATATATATATATATATATATATATAACACACACAACACACACCCACACACACACACACCAAAAGATATCACATAAATGCATTAAAAATTCACAATTCAGCCCAGCATGTTTGGCGCACACCTTTAATTGCCGGCCACGCAATGGAAGCAGAGCAGGTGGATCTCGGAGTGCAAGGCCAGCCTGGTTCTACATACCAAGTTCAGGCCAGCTGGGACTAAAGGGAGACCCTGGCCCTCAAAAAGACCAAATTAAGTAGTTTATGTTATGTGTATGAGTGTATTGTCCTGCATGTGTGTAAGTGCACCGTTGGGTCATGCAGTTCCTGTGGAGGGCAGAAGAGGGATCAGACCCTGGAACTGGAGTTAGAGATGGTTGTTAGCTTCCATGTGGGTGCTAGAAATTGAACCTGGGTTCTCTGCAAGAACAACCAGTACTCTTAACTGCTGAGCCATCTCTGTACTTCTGTAAGAGATTTTTGAGATTATAGGCACCAGAAAGCATTAATGACGACCAATACAGATGAAACTAGAACATGATATTTTCCTGATAAAAGGAAAAGTAGCCGGGCTTGGTGGCACACGCCTTTAATTCTAGCACTTGGGAGGCAGAGGCCAGGCGGATCTTTGGTGAGTTAAGGCCAGCTTGGTCTATGGAGTGAGTTCCAGGACAGCTGGGGCACAGGGAGACCCTGCCTTGAAAGACAAAAAAAAAAAAAAAAAAAGGAAAAGTAATCTTTAAAAGAAAACTAAACAGGGGTCTGGAGAGATGGCCTAAGGTTAAGAGCACAGACCCCTCTGACAGAGGACCCGGGTTTTCAATCCCCAGCAACCCACATGCGGCCAAGAACCGTCTGAAAACTCCAATGCCAGGAGAACTCCCAGTTCCAGGGAAATTGACACCCTCTTCTGACCTCCACTGCATGCGCAACACAGGTGCACAGACTTGCACATGCAAGACAGTAAATTCACACACATACAGAAATAAATAAAATAAAATAAAAAGTTAATGAATGATTAAAAAAAAAAAGAAACTAGAACATGGTATTTTCCTGATAAAAGGAAAAGTAATCTTTAAAAGATGTCATTGAAGAGTGAAAAGCAGAACCTTAGGTCAAATTCCCCTGGCCTGAGGGAAGAGCTGAGTTGCAGAGTGCATGTTTAGCATGCAGAAGGGTCTGAGTTTGATCTCCACCAACAAGCACCCCCCCCCATTATTAGTCTAACACATGTATAAAAACGGCTCCAAATTGCATAGGAAGAGTTTGGAGTCACCATGGGAAACAGAGAGAAATGCCCCAAGTTAAAAACAAATTTTTAAGACCTTAAGCTGGGTATGGTGGTACACATCTTTAATTCCAGTGCTTAGGAGGCAGCAGCAGGCAAATCTCTGTGAGTCCAGCCTGCTCTACAATAGCAAACGTCCGGCCAACCCAGACTACGAGTGGAGGGGTCTGTGTCCCTCAAAAAAATAAAAGCTTAAGCTTAAAATTGCATAGAAGAGTATATTTCCAGGGCTGGAGAGATGGTTTCAGCGGTTAAGAGCACTGACTGTGCTCTTGCAGAGGACCCAGCCACCCACATGAATATCTAAGAACTGTTATTAGGGCCAGGCGTGGTGGTGGGTGCACGCCGTTAATCCCAGAGGCAGGTGGATCTCTGTAGTTCAAAGCCAGCCTGGTCTGCAGGTGAGTTCCAGGACAATCTGGAGCGACAAGGGAGACCTGTCTCAAAAAAAAAAAACAAAAAGTATTTTCCTCACTAAGAATGAATAGGTAATGTGTTTGCTTCATATTCCCTGTTTTGTTATTCAGGGAAGGAAGAGTGGTGTTTTCACAATTACCACAGACTGATGACATCACTGGCTCCAAATCAAAGAACGAGGTGCCAGCTAGCTTTCTTCTCTCCTACATTTTCTCTGCAACATGCTTTAAAAGGCATCTATATGAACTATGAATCCATTATAAAATTACAAATAAAATTTATCTTATTAAAAATGCATGCATGCGGGCTGGAGAGATGGCCTAGTGGTTAAGAGCGCCGACCGCTCGTGCAGAGGCCCGGGTGCTAATCCCAGCACCCACTATAGCGTCCGAGAACCGCTGAAACTCCAATTCCAGGAAGAACTCCAGTTCCAGGGGAATCCAATACCCTCTTCTGACTCCGCGGCGTTTGCACGACAACGGTGCACAACTGCAATGCAGACAGTACATTCATACACATACGAGAAATAAATAAAAATTAAAAAAAAAAATGCATGCCCAAGCAAGAGGGGTTCCAAAAGAAACCAAGATTGCAGTTCATGTGAGCAAACCTTACTGGGTAAACAAAGACCCAGAGTCCCTGTTTCACAACAAAGCATCCGGGAAACAGTTTGTTTCATTTTCCTCTTTTCTCTCCAGGACTAATTAGCATTATTCACAGTATGTTCCTTGTTTCAAACATCTCCTTTTGGTTTGAAAATATAGTCTCTTCTGACTATTCAAAACTCTGACTCATTTTACAATTATACGGAAGCCAGTCATTCTTTGTAATACTTCAAGGTATTAAAAAGCCATTTTACAGAAACAACAATCACAAGTGAACAGCAGCTACACGGCACTTTCCCTTTATGGATCAGCATCATCTTAATGATAAACTGTAATAGAGAGGCCCTTTCTATGTACTTACTGGTGAAAGGCAGCCATTGTATTCTCCAAATTTTCTCCAGCACCTGTGAAAAGATGAAATTTAAACTTGAGTTTTACTTGTCCTTATTGAATAGTTGATTTTCTAGAAAGTGGAGTGGTTTCTCAGTGTGTGTTGTGGGAGGGGGGAAGTCATTTTATTTTTCAGGCTTTATTCTTTCAAACGGGGTGAACACCAGGTGTGTTTGGCACACAACTTTAATCCCAGCACTCAGTAGAGAGAGAAAGGTGAACTCTGTGAGATCCAGGCCAGGCTGGTTCATCATAGGGTTCCAGACCAGCTCAGACTATGGGGAGATCCTGTCTCTAAAGACAAAAACAAAATCAACATATAAAAAACTAATTTAATTAATTAATTATAAAATATATGTGTAATGGGGGCTGAAGAGATGCTCAGCAGTTAAGAGCACGCCGACTGCTCTTGCAGAGGACCTGGGTTCCAGTCCCTGCACCCATATGGCACAACCATCCTTAACTCAGTTTCAGGGGATCCATGCCTCTTCTGCTCCATGGGCATTGCACCACACAGTGCACGTACATACATGTAGGTAATACACGCCATACACATAAAATGAAAATATAAATGTATGTGTAGCCAGGCGTGGTGGTGCCCCCCTTAATGTCAGCACTGGGAAGGCAGAGGCAGGTGGAGCTCGGTGAGGTCAAAGCCAGCGTGGTCGACAGAGTGAGTTCCCAGGCCAGCTTGGGGCTAACAGGGAGACCCTGTCTCAAAACACCAAAAATTTTTTTTTTTTTGTGTGTATGTGTTTGTTTGTGTGTGTGTGGTGTGTTTGTAGAATGTAGGTAAACACAAGTCCAAACCAGAAAAACAAAGGATGAAGGGTACCCTCATCTGGGGATGCTAGCACAAGAGACCCTAAGTTTTAATTAAAGGCAAGCTGAGCAAGTTAATGTTATATTCCTTATGATCTAAAAACAACTGTGCTCTGAGGGGAATCCCTTAACAGGTTCTAGAGAAAAAAAATGAATGCCTTTAGCTTCATGGTTATGTTTTTTATATTCTGGGATACTCATTCAAACTATGGCTTTTGTTTTGTTTTTGTTTTGCAACAGAGTCTCCCTATTGTAGCCCCCCAGCTGGCCCTGGAACTCAGAGATCCGCCTGCCTTTCTTCCCCAGTCGTGCGGGATTAAGGCTTTTTGGGGGCGGAGAGATGGCTCAGCAGTTAAGAGCACCGACTGCTCTTGCAGAGACCCAGGTTCTATTCCCAGCACCCACAAAGCAGCTAAGAATTGTCTTTAAGAACAGGTGTGGTGGCACCGCCTTAATCCCAGCTCTCGGAGGCAGAGGCACCTGGTCAACAAATCGAGTTTGAGACCCGCTGGGGCTACAGGAGAAAGCGGCCTCAAAAAAAGAAATACTTAAAAAAAATCGTGTTTTGAAGGGAAATATTAAGTACATCCATCACTAACTGTACAAGGAAGTGGTCCACGAACACCCAGGGAGGAAAAGCATGGAAGAACACTGAATCTTCTCCACTCCTCTGCACACTCCTCCCCTTGTCAGCAGAAGTAGCTGGGAAGAAGAGCTGCCTTGTTCAACCCCATAGTTCTCTTAATTTGGAGAGGTCTAATATCTTTTTTTTAAATTTTTTATGTTATNCTCACAGAGGGGCTGGAGAGATAGCCTAGCGGTTAAGAGCACCGACTGCTCTTGCAGAGGACCCGGGTTCGATCCCCAGCACCCACATGGCAGCTAAGAACCGTCTGTAACTCCAGTTCCAGGGGAATCTGAGACCCTCTTCTGACCTCCGCAGCATTGCACAACACGGGTGCACAGACCTACATGCAGACAGTACATTCATACGCGTAGAGAAAAATGAATAAAATAAAACTGAAAAAAAGATGGCTCACAGAGTCAGGGCACTTGCTGTCAAGCCTGACAATTTGAGTTAGTTCCCTTGGACCCACATGGTAAAAGGAGAGAACTAACTCCCAATGGTTTCCATACATGTATCATGGCATGTATACCAAACACACCCCAGATGAAGATTTTTTTTTAAATGTCATGGGAACCAGGGCACTAATTTAATTACCTTGACCATCTGCCAACTTATACTTCCAGGTATTGCTAATACAATTTTCTTCTTTCTGCTACCATTAATGAAAGTACCACAGGGATCATGGTGTCCTATGGGCATTTACCAAGGTGGCCCAGTTTAATAACCTAGTTTTATTAGCTCTTAAGAGTCAGGTTTTGAGCCGGGCGTGGTGGCACATGCCTTTAATCCTAGCACTTGGGAGGCAGAGGCAGGCGGATCTCTGTGAGTTCAAGGCCAGCCTGGTTTACAGAGTGAGTTCCAGGACAGGCAGAGCTAAAGAGAGACCCTGTCTCAAAAAGACCAAAAAAAAAAAAAGAGTCAGGTTTTGCTGGGCATGGTGGTGCACACCTGTATATTCCTAGCACTTGGGAGGTGGACATAGGAAAATCAAAAATTTAGTCATTCTTGGCAACATATAGGGCAGCCTGACCTATAGGAGATGCTCTCAAAAAACAAAGCAAAACAAACACACATCAGGTCTTACACACCCAAGGGCTTAATATATCTGCATCTACATGCATGCAGTATGATTCTTTAGTTTAGGTTCTATGCTCACATGAATGGGGGTCCTGTCTCCTTTATCATCAGTCTTTTGCTGATAGTCTTCTTTGTTCTTGGAGTGTGCCATTCCATATCTAACTCAGTAACCAACTAGTGAGACTTTGACAGTGTCAGAGAATGAGAGATCAATAAGGAAAAAAATTCCTGCTCCTAATGAGACAGAAGAGCCATCCTCATAAAAAATGGCATTTGTGGGCTTCCACAAATATACCACATAGAAGGGCTTTTTTCTTTTTTTCAATGCTATTTATTTATTTTTATGTGTATGAATGTACTGTCTGCATGTAGGTTGGTGCACCCATGTCATCCAGGGCTTTTTTCTTAATTGTGATTTGTTTTTTCTTTTTGAGAAAGGGCCTCTTCTCCCTTAGTCTCCCTTTAGACTCACAGAGATCTGCCTGCCTCTGCCCAAATAATTTTTTTTTTTTTGATGTTTTTAAGATAGGGTCTCCCTGTAGCCCCAGCTGGCCTGGAACTCACTTTGTAGACCAGGCAGGTCTTGAACTCATAGAGATCCCCTATCTCTGCCTCTGGAGTGCTGGGATTAAAGGCATGCACCACCACACCCAGCTTAAATAAATTAAAAAAAAAATTTTTTTTTGGTCTTTTTGAGACAGGGTCTCCCTGTAACCCCAGCTGTCCTGGAACTCACTCTATAGACCAGGCTGGCCTTGAACTCACAAAGATCCGCCTGCCTCTGCCTCCCAAGTGCTAGGATTAAAGGCGTGCGCCACCACGCCCAGCCTAAATTTTTTTTAATTTTGTATGTGTCTGCATGTAGGTTTGTGCACCCGTGTTGTGCAATGTCGTGGAGGTCAGAAGAAGGTGTCAGAATTCCCCTGGAACTGGAGTTAAAGATGGTTCTCAGCGCCGGGCGTGGTGGCGCACGCCTTTAATCCTAGCACTTGGGAGGCAGAGGCAGGCGGATCTTTGTGAGTTCAAGGCCAGCCTGGTCTACAGAGTGAGTTCCAGGACAGCTGGGGCTACAGGGAGACCCTGTCTCAAAAANAAAATTAAAAAAAAAAAATGCATGCATGCATGAGGGTTCCAAGAAGAAACCAGATTGCAGGTTCATGTTGAGCAAACATTACTGGGTACAAAGACCCAGAGTCCTGTTCACAAACAGCATCCAGTGAAACAGTTGTTTCATTTTCTCTTTCTCTCCAGGACTAATTAGCATTATTCA
Source organism: Rhizomys pruinosus (assembly GCA_009823505.1). Taxonomy (NCBI): domain Eukaryota; kingdom Metazoa; phylum Chordata; class Mammalia; order Rodentia; family Spalacidae; genus Rhizomys; species Rhizomys pruinosus. Next base: position 44,169 of record VZQC01008039.1, read on the forward strand.
CAGTATGTTCCTTGTTTCAAACATCTCCTTTTGGTTTGAAAATATAGTCTCTTCTGACTATTCAAAACTCTGACTCATTTTACAATTATACGGAAGCCAGTCATTCTTTGTAATACTTCAAGGTATTAAAAAGCCATTTTACAGAAACAACAATCACAAGTGAACAGCAGCTACACGGCACTTTCCCTTTATGGATCAGCATCATCTTAATGATAAACTGTAATAGAGAGGCCCTTTCTATGTACTTACTGGTGAAAGGCAGCCATTGTATTCTCCAAATTTTCTCCAGCACCTGTGAAAAGATGAAATTTAAACTTGAGTTACTTGTCATTATTGAATATTTTATTTTTCTAGAAAGTGGAGTGGTTTCTCAGTGTGTGTTGTGGGAGGGGGGAAGTCCTTTTATTTTTCAGGCTTTATTCTTTCAAACTGTGTGAACACCAGGTGTGTTGGCACACAACTTTAATCCCAGCACTCAGTAGAGAGAGAAAGGTGAACCTCTGTGAGATCCAGGCCAGGCCTGGTCATCATAGGGTTCCAGACCAGCTCAGACTATGGGGAGATCCTGTCTCTAAAGACAAAAACAAAATCAACAATATAAAAACTAATTAATTAATTAATTATAAAATATATGTGTATGGGGGCTGAAGAGATGGCTCAGCAGTTAAGAGCACTCCTTGCAGAGGACCTGGGTTCCATCCCTAGCACCCATATGGCAACTAACCATCCTTAACTCAAGTTTCAGGGGATCCAATGCCCTCTTCTGACTCCATGGGCATTGCACCACGCAGGTGCACTTACATACATGTAGGTAATACACTCATACACATAAAATGAAAATATAAAATGTATGTGTAGCCAGGCGTGGTGGTGCACACCTTTAATCTCAGCACTCGGGAGGCAGAGGCAGGTGGAGCTCTGTGAGTTCAAAGCCAGCTTGGTCTACAGAGTGAGTTCCAGGCCAGCTGGGGCTACAGGGAGACCCTGTCTCAAAACACCAAAAAAAGTATATGTGTGTATGTGTGTGTGTTTGTGTGTGTGTGTGTGTGTGTGTATGAATGTAGGTACACACAGTCCCAGAAAAACAAATGATGAATGGTATCCCTCATCTGTGGATGCTAGCACCAAGACCCTAGTTTTAAGGCAAACTAAGCAATGTTAATGTTATGTTCCTAATGATCTGAAAACAACTGTGCTCTTATGTGAATCCCTTAACAGGTTCTAGAGAAAAAAAATGAATGCCTTTAGCTTCATGGTTATGTTTTTTATATTCTGGGATACTCATTCAAACTATGGCTTTTGTTTTGTTTTGTTTGCAACAGAGTCTCCCTATTGTAGCCCCAGCTGGCCTTGAACTCAGAGATCCGCCTGCCTTTGCTTCCCCAGTCGAGTGCTGGGATTAAGGGCTTTTTGGGGGCTGGAGAGATGGCTCAGCAGTTAAGAGCACCGACTGCTCTTGCAGAGGACCCAGGTTCTATTCCCAGCACCCACAAAGCAGCTAAGAATTGTCTTTAAGACAGGTGTGGTGGCACACGCCTTTAATCCCAGCTCTCGGGAGGCAGAGGCAGCCTGGTCAACAAATCGAGTTTGAGACCCGCTGGGGCTACAGGGAAAGCCTGCCTCAAAAAAATAAATAAACTTAAAAAAAAAAGTCTTTTTGAAGGGAAATATTAAGTACATCCATCACTAACTGTACAAGGAAGTGGTCCACGAACACCCAGGGAGGAAAAGCATGGAAGAACACTGAATCTTCTCCACTCCTCTGCACACTCCTCCCCTTGTCAGCAGAAGTAGCTGGGAAGAAGAGCTGCCTTGTTCAACCCCATAGTTCTCTTAATTTGGAGAGGTCTAATATCTTTTTTTAAAATTTTTTATGTGTATGAATGTACTGTCTGCATGTAGGTTTGTGCACCCGTGTTGCACAATGCATCGGAGGTCAGAAGAGGGCGTCGGATTCCCATGGAACTGAAGTCAAAGATGGTTCTCAGCCGCCATGTGGGTGCTGAGGATCAAACCTGGGTCCTCTGCAAGAGCAGTTGGAGCTCTTAACCGCTAGGCCATCTCTCCAGCCCCGAGGTCTAATATCTAATCCACACAATTTCTGCTTATTTGTATAGGAAGCTGGGCAAAGTAAGCTCTGCCAAGGTAAGGAAAAGGCCTCACATTAGAGTTAAGTTCAATTCAGAGAGGGCCATCGAGAGCTCCAAAAGAAAACCTTCTGACTCCTGTCCCATGCTTGTATATTACTTCTTTTTTTTTTATTAATTTTTTATTTATTTCTGTATGTGTATTAATGTACTGTCTGCATGCAAGTCTGTGCACCCGTGTCGTGCAATGCCGCGGAGGTCAGAAGAGGGTCTCGGATTCCCCTGGAACTGGAGTTCTCCTGGAATTGGAGTTTCAGACGGTTCTTGGCCGCCATGTGGGTGCTGGGAATCGAACCCGGGTCCTCTGCAAGAGCGGTCGGCGCTCTTAACAACTAGGCCATCTCTCCAGCCCCTGTATATTACTTCTAACTTGGTTCTAGTTTTGTAAAGTGTTGGTCCTATTTAAACTTAATCTTTAATATCTCTTAAACTACTCCACAAAATAGTGCCTGCAAAGTATTTATGAGGTCTGGAATTATATTTGAAATTTGTTTAAAAATAATCTGGGTGAGAATGGGCAGGGATACAAATGAAGTAAGACTGGCAGAAGCTGGTAACTGTTTGCATCCAGGTCATGTGCTCATGGCCCCATACTATTTGTGTGTTTAAAATGTATCATTATAAAAAAAAGTTCAAAAGACACCTACTTTCTTTTTAAAAAAATTTTAATTAATTAATTAATTAATTAATTTTTTTTAAACCATCCCAGAGTTCCAACTCTGGGCTGTGAATTCAAGAGAGCGAGGAAGGTAACAGCATGCCACAGATGAGAGTCTGCAGGGGACAGCTCTGCTCTCTCTGCGTTCTTGCCTATGTAAATTTATTTATTTTTTTATGCGTATGAATGTACTGTCTGCATGTAGGTTTATGCACCCATGTCGTGCAATGCTGTGGAGGTCAGAAGAGGGTGTCAGATTCCCCTGGACCTGGAGTTACAGACGGTTCTCAGCTGCCATGTGGGTGCTGGGGATCGAACCCGGGTCCTCTGCAAGGGCAGTCGGCGCCCTTAACCGCTAGGCTATCTCTCCAGCCCCCAAGACACCTACTTTCTAAAAATTACTACACTTATTCACTTATGTGTATGTGTGAACATGTACACATTGGCACATATGTGGAGGACAGAGGACAACTCTGGGTTGTCTCTCTCCTTCCACGTCGGTCCCAGGAATTGACCTCAAGTCATTAGGCTTGAGGACAAGAGCTCTTATATGCGGAGCCATCTTGCCAGTCTCGACCTTTTTATTAAGGAAAAGACATTAGTAAAAACGTAGGATATAAATATAGCATTCTGGCCGGGTGTGGTGGCGCACGCCTTTAATCCTAGCACTTGGGAGGCAGAGGCAGAGAACTCTGTGAGTTCAAGGCCAGCCTGGTCTACATAGCGAGTTCCAGGATAGCCAGAGCTACAGGGAGACCGTCTCAAAAAGAAAAAAAAACAAAAACAAACAGAAAAAAAACACTTGCCGAGTTGCTGCTCTTACAGAAGACTAGAGTTAAATTTCCAGCACTCATAAGGCAACTAAGCAGCTAATAACTGTCCTTAATTCCAGTTCGAGGGGATCTGATTCCCTTTTCTGGCCTCTGTAGGCACTGCATGCACATGGTCCACTTACATATATACACATACATATACATATATATGCAGACAAAACATTTATGCACATAAAATACTAATTAATAAAAATTTAACTTAAAAATGTGTTTGGATAATCTTATAACTATATCTTGATTTATCAAGAGACGTTTAGGTTGTTTTTATTTTTGGTTACTTCATGAGATAGTATCAGAGTACTCATGCTTGTTAATATGTCTCTTTGTCTGTTTTAGACAGGGTCTTATGTAGTTCAAGCTGGCCTTGAACTTACTATGTAACCAAGGATGACTCTAAACTTCTGATCCTTCAGCCTCTACCTCCCAAATGCTAAGATTATAGACATGTTTATCAATTAATACTCAATACTTAAATACTGAAAAGGTGGTCAAGAGGCCTGGGGATGGAGCTCAGTGTCTGCACTGATGGAGCACCTTATGTAGTTCATTAAAATCCTCACAACCGGGGCTGGAGAGATGGTCTAGCGGTTAAGAGTGCCGACTGCTCTTGCAGAGGACCCGGGTTCGATCCCCAGCACCCACATGGCGGCTGAGGGCCATCTTTAACTCCAGTTCCAGGGGAATCCAACACCCTCTTCTGACCTCCGCGGCATTGCAGGACACGGGTGCATAAACCTGCATGCAGACAGTACATTCATACTCATAAAAAAAAATCCCCACAACCACTGAGTATCCCTGTGAGGTGATTATCCCTAGAAAATGCTGGCTAAGGGAGCCAGGCGTGGTGGTTCATCAGAAGGCCAAGGGAGGAGGGCTGTGAGTTGAGGCCAGCCCTTCTACTTACTGCATGTGACAATCCTACCTCCAAAACAAAACAATGGAGCAAACAAACAAAACAAACCTCATATGGTGAAGTCAGCAGAGCGGCCAAGGGATTAATTAAGAAGCGAGACGTCGTCCTGCCCAAGGAATAAGAAGCAAGATGCTCCTCTCCAAGGAATAATTAAGTGCTAGGTCTTCCCTCATGAAACTGAGTTCGCTTTTTCTCAATTATGTAATTCACAGAAAGTTTCTAATTAATTTTCCTCCCAATAAGCCAACTACAGTTTCTTGATCTACAAATAACCATTTTACATGAGACAGGATCTCATGCATTGCAGGCTGGCCTCAAACTCACCACAGACTTGAGGATGACCTTGAACTTCTGATCCTTCTGCCTCGACCTTTCAGTGCTGGCATTATAACCTGTCCCACCACACCTGGTTTATGTGGTTCTGGGGATGGAACCTAAGGCTTCGTGCATGGTAGGCATGCACTCTACAAAGTTATACATATTCTAGCCCCTCAAAATCTTTATTCTATCCTATCCTATTCTATTTACTTATTTTAGGTAACACCAGGTCTCACTACATAGCCCTGGTTGGCCTGAGCAGCCTACTCTCAAACTTGAGATTGACCTGACTCTACTTCCTGAATTCTGGAGTTAAAGGTGTATGCTACCACTTCCGGCTCAAAATATTTTATTACACCTTGAGTAATTTATTGGGGGAGTGCATATCATGATATAAATCTGGAGGTCAGAAGGCAACTTGGGAGTCAGTTCTTGCCTACCATGTGAGTCCTGGGAATTACTCAACTTACCAGGCTTGATGGCCGTCACCTTTACCTTTACCTGCTCAGTCATCTCATTGGCCCTCTCATTAAAAAAAAAAATTTTTTTTTAATTTTGAGTGTTTTGCCTGCATGTATGTAAGTGAACCACCTGTGTGAAATTCCTGTGGAAGCCAGAAGAGGGTGGCAGATCCCCTGAAACTGAGTTAAGGGCAGGTGCTAGCTGTCAGATGGGTGCTGTCAGGTCCTCTGCAAGAGCAGCTAACACCTGAACCATATCTCAAGTATTTACTTACTTTGTGTGTGTCTGTGTGTCTGCCTGGAGAGACACTCTGAAGAATGGGTTCTCTCCTTCCACATGTGGGGGCTGTGTACAGAACTCAGGTCAGTGGGCTCTGGACACCTGGACACACTCAGGTCAGTGGGCTCTGGACACCTGGACACACTGAGCTTGCTGGCCCTGTGTATGTTTTGTTATAGACTGGTTGGCTTTCTGTTTGTTTGCTTTGAGACAAGATCATACACATGTGCACATGCAAGCTTATTTACTTTGGATTGCTTAATCTTTGACAGGATAAGAAAAGGAAACATTGAGGTGGGCGTGGTGGCGCACACCTTTAATCCTAGCACTTGGGAGGCAGAGGCAGGTGGACCTCTGTGAGTTCAAGGCCAGCCTGGTCTATAGAGTGAGTTCTAGGACAGCTGTAGCTACAGGGAGACCCTGTCTCAAAAAGACAAAAAAAAGAAAAAAAAAAAAAAGAAAAGGAAACATCCTTTTATAGACTTTTTGCATCCTTATACAGATTTTTTTACACACTTTATTTATTTATTTATTTATTTATTTATTTATTTATTTATTTATAGCTAGTGTGTGTGTGCAAGTCTATCTTGAATTACAGAATGCTTCTTAGTAAAGATTTCCTCTCCCACTCTGGATTCAACTGCATTTCCTTATCATAGCTTACTGATTACTATGATATAGGAACTTACGCAGTTTTAAGTTCTTCTTAGGTTGTTCTACAGATAACACATTTTGAGTGTCCAGGTATTTAACAAGCATCCCACTGAAAGGCTGTTACATTGTTGAATGGACAAAATTTGATACCACATTTACAAATAATGATTGAAGTTTTATATAAGGTATAATACTGCAATGATTTTATATAAGGTATAATACTGAAATAACTAGGGATAAAATATATCACGAGTATTTGCAATAGAGAATCTGAGATCTAGCTTATCCTGAATTTGATACTAGCTCTAATGTTGTAGCACATTCTTTTGCTTCGGTAAAGTGCTTCATTTTTTTTCACCCTGTAAGAAGAGTATCAATTATTAATGTGTATTCTTCTAAAATAAAATTTAGATCATTGGGCCAGGGGTGGTGGTACATGCCTTTAATTCTAGAAGTCAGGAGGCAGAGGCAGGGGAGCTCTGTGTTTTAGGCCAGCCTAGTCTATATAGAGTTCCAGGCCAGCTGGGGCTATACAGTGAGACTCTATCTCAACAGAGAGAGAAAGAGAAAAAGGAGGGGACTGGAGAGATGGCTCAGAGGTAAGAGCACTGAGAACCTGGGTTTGGTTCCCAGCACCCATATGGTGGCTAACTCCAGTTAGGGAATCATAGGAAATTCATAACTCCAGTTCAGGGAATCCAGTACTCTCTTCTGACCTTTAAGGACATTGCATGACACAGATGTAATTACATGCAGACAATACACTAACACACGTACAGTAAAAATAATTCCATGTGCCACCACACCTTTAATCCCAGCACTTGGGAGGCAGAGGTGCGGGAATTTCTGTGAATTCAAGGCCAGCCTGATGTACATAGTGAGTTCCAGGACAACTGGGGTGACCCTGCCTCAGAAAGACAAAAAAAAATTAATATTTTAATCAAATGATTTTTTTTTTGTCTTTTCAAGTCAGGGTCTCCCTGCAGCCCCAGCTGTCCTAGAACTTACTCTGTAGACCAGGCTGGCCTTGAACTCACAAAGATTAGCCTGCCTCTGCCTCTGAAATTACATAGTGAGTTCCAGGCCACCTTGGGCTACAGCATGGTTTCTTGTTCCAATCCCTAGAAGCCCCACAAAAAGTTCCTGGTTCAAATGGTTGAAAGCACATGAAAAATAAAATAGCCCTTTTACAATTTACTTGTCCTTTTTTTTTTTTTTTTTTTTTTTTTTTGTCTTTAACTCCAGCTATCGCTGGAACTCACTATGTAGACCAGGCTGGACCTTGAACTTTAAAAAGAGTATCCACCTGCCTCTACCACTCCAGTGTTGAGACTAAAGGCTAAAGGCATGTGCCAGCACACACCAGCATTTTAACTACTAAACCACCATGTCACCAAATAAACAATAAAATATTAATAAACGACAAAAATCTTTAAAATATTTAATTATGGGGTTGGAGAGATGTGGTCGCGGGTTAGAACAACCATATGCTTCTGCAGAGGACCTGGGTTCATTCCAGCCACCCACATGGCAAAAGCTAAGAACAGTCTTTTTTTTTTTCGTTTTTTTTTTTTTATTTATTTTATTTTATTTATTTATGTGTATGAATGTACTGTTTGCGTGTAGGTCTGTGCACCCGTGTCGTGCAATGCTGCGGAGGTCAGAAGAGGGTCTCGGAGGTCAGAAGAGGGTCTCGGATTCCCCTGGAACTGGAGTTACAGACGGTTCTCAGCTGCCATGTGGGTGCTGGGGATTGAACCCGGGTCCTCTGTAAGAGCAGTCGGCGCTCTTAACCGCTAGGCCATCTCTCCAGCCCCCAAGAACAGTCTTTAATGCCCTCTTCTGACCTCCTCAGCATTGTATGACATGGGTGCACCAACCTACATGCAGACAGTACACTGGTACACATAAAAAACAATTTAATTATGTGTATTTGAGTATGTGTATGTGAGTGCAGGGGCCCATAGCCGGCCTCGGCCTGTAACTGGAGCTGAAAACACTGGTGAGCAGCCTCATGTAGGTGCTGAAAACTGAACTCAGGTCCTGAGCAAGAGCAGCCAACACCCTACTGAGCCATCTCTCAAGTATTTACTTCGTGTGTGTGTGTGTGTGTGTGTGTGTGTGTGTGTGTGTGTGTGTCTGCCAGGACAGATGTCAAAAGACAACTCTGAGGAATGGGTTCTCTCCTTCCACATGTGCAGGCTGTGTAGTGTACTCAGGTCACTAGGCTTTGGACACCTGTACCCACTGAGCACTCTTGCCAGCCATGTGTATGTTTGTTGTTGTATGTTGGTTGGTTTTTTGTTTATTTGTTTTGAGACAAGATCACACTATGGAGTTCAAGCTGGCCTTGAACTTGTGAACCTCCTACTTCAGGCTCCCAAGTACAGTATTACCAGCAGAGACCACTACATAAGACTTCTTAAAATCTCTGATGCAGGTGCAAGGCTCTGAGTTCAAATCTCATCACTCCCTCCAAAAGAAAGCTACTCCAACCCCCTCAAACACTGAAACACTGATATTTTTCCCAAACAGAAAACTATAACTATTGAAATCAATTATTAGAACTGTTTAACTGATAAAATTATAGAAAAGAATGAAAATGTATTTCCTGGCCAATATTTTTCTTTTTCTTTTCTTTTTTTTTTTTTGTCTTTTCGACACAGGGTCTCCCTGTAGCCCCAGCTGTCCTGGAACTCACTCTGTAGACCAGGCTGGCCTTGAACTCACAGAGATCCCTGCTTCTGCCTCCTAAGTGCTAGGATTAAAGGTGTGCGCCACTACGTGCGGCCAATATTTTTCATATCAGAAGTTAGGGCACTATATCAAATTTTAGACTATAAACTAGAATTTACTGTTAAACTTTTAAATTTCAAGCAATTTTTACCTGGTGTCACATTCATCTCTAGACAAAAGTTAAAAGTGACTAAAACAATTTCACAAGATTTTATACATTATTTACAAAATGTAGTGAAATGACATTAGGCAATAATGAAGCAGTGAAATCGCCTATTATTCTGGGAAATTAGAGGGTGTACTCCCTACAATCCTTACAATACACTTTTGCAAAAGAAACGTATTCTGTTTTTTAAAACAATACTTTTAGGGCTGGAGAGATGGCCTAGCGGTTAAGAGCGCCGCGCGCTCTTACAGAGGACCCGGGTTCGATCCCCAGCACCCACATGGCGGCAAAGAACCGTCTGTAACTCCAATTCCAGAACTCCAGCTCCAGGGGAATCTGACACCCTCTTCTGACCTCCGCGGCATTGACACGGGTGCCCAAACTTACATGCAGAATAAATAAATAAATAAATAAATAAATAAATAAATAAATAAAATAAAATAAAATAAAAACTATACTTTCTTGGGCTGGAGAGATGGCCTAGCGGTTAAGAGCACCGACTTCTAGAGAAGCCGGGTTCGATCCCCAGCACCCACATAACGGCTGAGGACCATCTTTCACTCCAGTTCCAGGGGAATCCGACACCCTTCTGACCTCCGCGGCATTGCACGACACGGGTGCACAAACCTGCATACAGACAGTACATTCATACACATACGAAAATTAAAAAAAATGTTAAAAAAAATAAAAACTATACTTTATCATAAGCGAAATCACGTTTTAGTCTTTTGGAAATCCACGTGCCATTCACTGCTGGGGTAAATGATGTTCAGTAACAAAATCCAGATACAGGAGCCCTAAGAACCAGGACCCTCCAGTTCCCAGTCCTAGTGCAGCCCACGCTCAAAGTGTGACCTTGGGAAATGTCTCAGGTTTGGAGACATGTCCATCTACCAGGAGAACCGTTCAATTGCGAATGCGTGCAGGATGGGCCGGGGGAGGGGGGTGGCGGGGGCCCACACGCTCGACAGGTAAGCTCCGCCAGCCGCCGGCTCCCAGCAGCCCGTTCCCGGGGCCCCCGGCGGGAATCACCCAGATCTGCACCCGCTTTGGGTCAGCCGGGAACTTGCGGTGCTCTCTCCATCCCCCGACCCTCCCGGACCACTCCGGTGCGCCCCGCCTCCGCCCCCGGCTTTCGAGGTCTGAGGCGCCCTCCTGCTCGGACTTTTCCCGGGTCCTCCCCAGCCGCCAGCCTCGGCCACCCGCGGCCGGCCGGCTTCTGGGGACTGCCTCACCTCCGCGGTGAGAGATGTGTCTACAGAGGAATCGCTGCTTCTTTCTCTGGTGCAGCAAGGTCGGGTATTTCAGCAGCAAGAAAGAGGTCACCAAATACCCCCCCAGGGTCGAGAGGAGGCAAAAGGCCGCGGTGGACGACATCCTCGGTCGAACCCGCGGCGGCAGCGGCGGCGGCGGCGGCTGCGACTGCGGCTTGCTGAGGCGGGTGTGCCGGCTCGAGGTCTGCTCAACCCCAGCGGGTGCCGGAGGCAAAGCGCACTTGGTCCGGCGGGTCCAATGCGCAGGCGCAGGCCGACCCTAGTGCCGATTAACAAAGGGGCTCCGATACGCAGGCGCGCTGCGGCTGTCGGACAGAAGCCCTGTGTAGGTGGTTGCCAGAGCGTTGCGTACTTCGACCTGCAGTGCTTCCAAGAAGGTCCTTCTGGAGGCGAAGGCTTGGAAACCAGCCACGTTTGGGTGATCCCCCCCCCTATTTATGATGCAGAAAAGACTCTTCCAGGATAACCTTCAGGAAAAGATAATTGGGAAATGCATATCGAAGGAAAATGTTCTAACGCAAGTCAGCCCCTACTCTAGGAAATGCAAACAATTAAGCATTTTATAAGTGTTGACTTACCCAGTCATGTAAAATAAGGTAATTTAGGGCTGGAGGGTGTAGCCAGTTGATAGGGTGCATGCTTACCACAGTTAGACGCGAGATTCAAGCCCTAGAACGGGGGCGCGGGGTGGGAGTTGGGGGGTAATAAACTGGCAAGATCATATTTCCTAGAAAGACTGGCAACCAAATTCCATGCTTCTTTTTCACTCCACACATTAGAAACTACTAAAAGCTAGGAACCGCATTGGGGGTGGAGGTTAGGGGGAGCTCAGGTTGGTCTTGAAATCATTACATAGAAGATAGACCTGAACTCCAGATTCTCAGCCTCAGCCTCTGGGGTGCTGAGATTCTAAGTATGCCCACGCTCAGCTGAGAACATTTCAATGCAAAGGAACTAACCACAAAGACTGAGGCTGTAGTTCAGTGTAGTTCACTTTCGTAACATGTGCAGGCCTGGGTTTGATTCCCAGAACTGCAAGACATTTAGGACTGGAAACCAGGACTCGCTGCATTGCTCAGGCTGGCCTCAAACTCCATGGGTCAAGCAATCTTGTGCTTCCTGCTTCTGATTAGCTGGGACTTCAGTCAAAGGTCACTGCACTTGGCCACTCCCATATTTACATTTTTTTTAAAAAAACTTTTTACACATTTGGAGCTGGAGAGATGGCCTAGTGGTTAAGAGCGCCCACTGCGCTTGCAGAGGACCCGGGTTCGATCCCCAGCACCCACATGGCTGCTGAAAACCGTCTGTAACTCCAGTTCCAGGGGAATCTGACACCCTCTTCTGACCTCTGCAGCATTGCACGACATGGGTGTACAAACCTACATGCAGACAGTACATTCATACACACACGAAAATAAAATTAAAAAAAAACTTTTTATACCTTTGATTGGTGGGTGTGCATGTCAAAGCCAGAGGCCAGCTGGTGGGAGTCAGTTCTCTCTCCTTACACCATGGGTGTTCCTGGGGCTCACACTCAGGCTGTCAGGCATGGCAGCACATTCCTTTACTTACTGAACCATCTTGCTGGCCCAGGCAACAGCTTTTGAAAATGTGTTCAAACCAGGCATGGTGGCCCACGCCTGTAATTCCAGCATTTGGGAGGCAAAGGCAGGAGATCTCTGTGAGTTCAAGGCCAGCCTGGTCTACATAGTGAGTTCCAGGACAGCTGGGGCTACAGGGAGACTCTTTCCAAAACACCAAAAAAAAAAAAAAAGAAAAGAAAAGAAAGAAACGAACAGATCTATAATCTTAGCTAATTGGGAGGCTGAAGGACGATTGCCAAATTCAAGGCCTGCCTGGGCTATAGAATGAGTTCAAAGCCAGTCTGGGTAATTTAGTGAGACACTGTCTCCAACTATAAAGTACAAACTTTATAGGGATGGAGATATACCTCATTGGTAGAGTGCTTGCCTAGTACACATGAGGCCTGAAGCTCAATCCCCAGTACTAAAAAGAAATATTTGTAATCCTAGAAGTAGGATGAGGCAGGATTAAGTTTGAAGCCACTCTGGGTTGCAGAGTAAGTTGAAGGTAGAGTGAGATCTTGTATTTAAAAAAACAAAGGGGCTGGAGAGATGGCCTAGCGGTTAAGAGCGCCGACCGCTCTTGCAGAGGACCCGGGTTCGATCCCCAGCACCCACATGGCGGCCCGAGAAGCGTCTGAAACTCCAGTTCCAGAGGAATCCAGTTCCAGGGGAATTTCGAGACCCCTCTTCTGAACCCCGCGGCCATTGCACGACACGGGTGCATCAGGACCTGCATGCAGGACAGTACATTGATTCTTAACCTACCGAAAAATAAAAAAAAAAAAATTTAAAAAAACAAAAAAAAAAATTAAAAACCAGTTGTGGTCCCTTTATGCCTGTGATCCTAGCACTTGGGAAGTAGAGACAAGAAGGCACACCTCAGCTACAAAGTGAGTTTGAGGCCAACCTGGGCAATGTTTTTCTGCATTAAAAAAATAATAAATAAGAAAAGTGTTTGCATTAATATCTTAGATTACAAGGGCTAGAAAGATGGCTCAATAGGGCTGTAGAGATAGCCTAGCGGTTAAGAGTACCAACTGCTCTTGAAGAGGACCTGGGTTCAATCCCCAGCACCCACATGGTGGCTGAGAACCGTCTTTAACTCCAGTTCCAGGGGAATCCGTCGCCCTCTTCTGACCTCCACGGCATTGCACGACACGGGTGCACAAACCTACATGCAGTCAGTACATTCATACACATAATAAAAATTAAAAAATTAAAAAAAAAGATGTACCACATTTTCTCAACTGACGAGTGGATAGAGAAAATGTGGTACATCTACACAATGGAGTTCTATGCAGCAGTAAAGAAAAACGACATCACGAGCTTTGCAGGAAAATGGACTGGAGCTAGAGGACATCATGCTGAGTGAAGTAACACGTTCCAGAAAAAACAAAGACGAATGGTACTCCCTCATCTGTGGATGCTGTGCCAATTACCCAATTGTAAGTATTTTCTTGTGTAGGGCCCCCTGAGCTTTTGTACAAAGCAGTTGGGTAATGCATTTTGGATAACAACAACAACAGAAAAGACTGCATCAAAGAACTGACTGAAACAGTGAACTTCTGCTCAAAACAGTCAACTTCCCCATGGACAATATTGAGAAAGACTAAGAGATGAAAAGCATGCTTGGCAGAATGCATGAGCTCTGGCAGGGTGGGGGAATGGGCGGGAACACGGGTCTAGATTTGTTAAAAATAAAAAAATAAAAATAAAAAAAATAAAAAGATGGCTCAGAACACTGGCTCTTCTTGCAGAGGTCTGAGGTTCAGTTCCTAGCACCCACATGAAGGCTAACAACTGTCCATAACCCTAGTTGCAGGGGATCCAATGCCTCTTCCAGACTCAGCAGACACTGCACTGGATACGATTATATATACTCGGGTGAAATACAGGAAAATGAATAAATTTCTTTTAAAATCTTTTTTTCTTTTTTTCTTTTTTTTTTGGTGTTTTTGAGACAGGGCCCCAGCTGGCCTGGAACTCATCACTCTGTAGACCAGGCTGGCCTTGAACTCAGAGATCATCCGCCTGCCTCTGCCTCCCAAGTGCTAGGATTAAAGGCGTGCACCACCATGCCCAGAAAAAATCTTTTTTAATTCAGTTGGGAGTGGTAGTTAAGCCTATAACCCCATCACTCAGATCCCCCAGAACTGGAGTTACAGATTGTTAGCTGCCATATGGGTGCTGGGAACCAAACCCAGGTCCTCTGTAAGAGCAGCTAGTAACTGCTGAGTCATTTCTTTGGCCCCTACTGACTTTTTTAAATTAGTTCAGAGCAGTGTAGTAGCACAGGTCTACAATCCTAGCACCTGAGAGGCTAAGGCAGGAGGATTATGAGTTTAAAGCCTACCTGGGCTAAACAGGGAAATCCTATGTTAAAAAATTAGTTCAGATGTTCAGTTGTAGAATGATTGCCTAGCATGTATGAAAATCTAGGTTGACCATCCTAAGCACTGCAGTGAATAGAACAATCTAACAAAAGTATCAGTTTTTTGGAATTAAGTCAATTAGTCCTTCCTCATAGGTAATCTAGTGGATCACTTTTTCTTTTTTTAAAGACAGGTTCTCCCTGTGTAGCCCTGGCTATGCTGAACTCCCTATATAGACCAGGCTGGCTTCTGTTGGTAGTAAAGGTGCGCCCCACCACTGCTGCCTGTTGGGTTTTTGTGGGGTATTTTTATTTTTTGGTTTTGGGGTTTGTTTTTGCTTGAAACAGGATCTCCTGTAGTTCAGGTTGGTCTCATACTAGCTACATAGTCAAGGATGGTCTTGAACTCCTAATCCTACTGAGTGCTGGGATTACAGCCATCCAGATCAGCTAATTTGTTTTGAGGAAGGGTCTTGCTATGCAATTAGTACAGGCCAGCCTCAAATTCAAGATTCTGTCTCACCTGAGTGCTGAGATTACAGTCCGGCTTGATCATCTTGCTTTGAAGGCAATTTGAAAAGCACTATCTTAAGGAATATCTCAACTGAAACATCAATGGTTTGCCTCAGTCTGATTATGAAATGCTAAGTGAGGACAGAAACATCTGTGGACAGTGAAACAGAAACAAGCGAAAACAGGTGTCAACAGTTTATTGTGTATCTTTTTTCCTAGAACAACAAACCTTTATTGAAAGTTGTAACACCATTTACAATAAATATCAATATAATGAAATAGTGGAACAATTATTGTCCAAATACTGGATACCTGTACACAAAACACATCTTGGGTTTGGGAAAACACAGTTTGGGATACACATTAAAAAACAAAAAGCGAGCCAGGCGTGGTGGCAAACGCCTTTAATCCTAGCACTTGGGAGGCAGAGGCAGGCGGATCTTTGTGAGTTCAAGGCCAGCCTGGTCTACAGAGTGAGTTCCAGGACAGCTGGGGCTACAGGGAGACCCTGTCTCAAAAAGACCAAAAAAACAAAAACAACAAAACAAAACAAAACAAAACAAAACAAACAGCAGATAAGAGTTTAGGACTGAACTGGCTGGCAAACTCTCATTGTGTCACTGCTTTGAGTACTCCTCGAAGCACCTTGTAGCTCATTAACTGGACATTCTCCTTTGGAGGGAAACAAGGCCCTCTCTCAGTCACATATGCATAAGGAAATCTCAGAACCCAGAGGCCATCAGGTGGGAGGGTGATTTCTTGTTTTTCTGGGTAAAATACTGGACATGGTGGTGGACCTGGTTGCACCTGAAAAACATAGGTAATATAATCACTTTTACATTTCTCATTAAGAAATGCCTTAAAGATAAATGCCTAGGCAAACATTAGGTTCAAAGAGCACAGAGGATTAAGCAGCCACACTGAATGGAAAGCTAGAAGCTGCCAGAGTTTCCTGGATCCTTCCTTGCCCTCTTTGATATATGGTCCCCTTAACTCTCCTTTCCATTTCCTGCTGGGAATGGATGGGGGCAGGGGGCACCATGTAGCCCTGAGGTAGTCCTATGTGATTCCATGACTGGTTTATTTATTTAAAAATATTTGATTTTTGGGGGGCTGGAGAGATGGCCTAGCGGTTAGGAGTGCCGACGCTCTTGCAGAGGACCCGGGTTCGATCCCCAGCACCCACATGGCGGCCGAGAGCCGTCTGAAACTCCAATTCCAGGAGAACTCCAGTTCCTGGGGAATCCGACACCCTCTTCTGACCTCCGCGGCATTGCACGATACAGGTGCACAAACTTGCATGCAGACAGTACATTCATACACATACAGAAATAAATAAAATTAATAAAAAAAATTAAAAAATAAAAATAAAAATATTTGATTTTTATTTATATGTGTCTGTGTGTGCGTTCACCTGAGGGCAGTACCGGAGTTACAGGCTGCTGCAAGCCACCTGATGTGTGCTGGGAAGCAAACTCAGCTCCTCCAGAGGAGTAGTGTGTGTGCGCTTAACCACTGAGCCATTTCTCTAGCCCTATTTTTTTTTTTTAATTTTACTGTAGTTTTATGTGTATGAGTCTTTTGCCTACTTGTATATAAGTGCGCCACGTGCCTGTGCATGCAGTGCCTGTGAAGGTCAGAAGAGGGCAGCAGATGCTCTGGAACCGGAACTAACAGACGGTGGTACTGAGAACCTAACAGAGAGGTCTTCACTGCTGAGCCATCTCATCTCTCTAACCAGTATGACCAGTTTTTTAAAAACCTGTATTTCTGCCCGGCATGGTGGCGCATGCCTTTAATCCTAGCACTTGGGAGGCAGAGGCAGGTGGATCTTTGTGAGTTCAAGGCCAGCCTGGTCTACAGAGTGAGTTCCAGGACAGCTGGGACTACAGGGAGACCCTGTCTCAAAAGGCCAAAAAATAAATAAAATAAAAACTGTACTTCTAGCCGGACTTGGTGGCGCGCGCGTGTGCCTTTAATCTCAGCACTCAGGAGATAGAGGTAGGCGGATCTCTGTGAGTTCAAGGTCAGCCTGGTCTACAGAGCGAGCTCCAGAACAGCTGGTACTAAAAGGGAGACCCTGCCTCAAAAATACCAAAAAACAAACAAAGCAAAAAAAAAAAACACACACACACAAAAAAACCCTGTACTTCTAAAACAGCAGGTATTTAGAAATTAGGAAAAAAAAATTCTCACCAATGGTTGCTGTTATGATTAAAAAAGGTTGGAGAGATGGCCTAGCGGTTAGGAGCGCCGACGCTCTTGCAGAGGACCCGGGTTCGATCCCCAGCACCCACATGGCGGCTGAGAACCGTCTGTAACTCCAATTCCAGGAGAACTCCAGTTCCAGGGGAATCCGACACCCTCTTCTGACCTCCGCGGCATTGCACGACACGGGTGCACAAACCTGCATGCAGACAGTACATTCATACACATACAGAAATAAATAAAAAAAAAAAATTAAAAAAAAAAAAATAGTTTTTAAGTTACGGATACAGCTTAGTGGGTAGAGGACCAGCCTAGCATAGCAGAGACCCTGGCTAAAATGAGGTGCTAGAGGCATATATGCTATAAGCCCAGACACTCCAGAGGTGGAAGCTGTGGATCAGAACCTGGAGTGGAGGTTATTAGACAGGCTGAGCCAGCCTAGGATGTCACCCGACTGTCCTGAAAACAGTAAGTTAGATATTTCCTTTTACTGGGGCTATTAACAATGGCTCAGCAAAGTTAAAAAAAATTGTATTTTTTATTGTTTTTATTTTTTGTATATTTTTTTAATTTCTGTATGTGTTATCCAATGTTTACTGTCTGCATGCAGGTTTTTTTATGCACCCGTGTCGGGCATGCCGCAGAGGTCAGAAGAGGGTGTCGGTCCCCTGGGATCCTGGTAGTTCTCCCTCTGAACTGTGGAGTTTTTCAGAGTGTTTCTCGGGCGCCATGTGGGTGCATGGTGATCGAACCCCGTCCTCTGTAAGCACGAAGTCCGGTTGGGTCAGCAAAAACTGCCAACTCTCCAGCCTCAAACAAATGTTTTTAAAATAGACCAACCGGAGCAGGTGGTCGCATGCTATTCTTTATCCCCTAACCTGGCGCAGAGGCAGTGTGCAGCTCTGAGGTTCAAGGCCAGTTGTTTCTACATAGTAGAGTTTCCAACACTACTGGATCAGGCTAGGCAGGAAGAGACCCTGTCGCAAACAAATGAAACGGACAAAAATCTCTTTAGGGCCAGTGATATAGCTCAGAGGGGAAAGGCAACTTGCCATCAAGCCTGAGGGCCTGAATTTGATCCCTAGGATCCCGTGGTAGAAGGAGAGACCTGACCCCCTCAAGTTGTCCTCCGGCCTCCGCATACTACCATGGCACACACACAAAATACCATAAATGTGGGGTACTGGAGAGATGCCTAGCTTAAGAGCGCCGACCTCGTCTTGAAGAGAAACCGGGTTCGATCCCCAGCACCCCATGCGGGCCCGAGACAACCATCTCCAATTCCAGGAGACTCCAATTCCAGGGAATCCGACACCCTCTTCTGACCTCCCGGCACACTTGCAGGACAACGGTGCCACAACTTGCATCAACGTACAATTTCAGACAACATTCAGAAACATAAAATAAATTTAATAAAAAGAAAATACATAAATGTGAATTTTGTTTTTAAAAATGTAAGCAGATATATGGGGGCTGAAATGCAGAATTCATACATGTTTTGAGCCTCCTGGGGGTATGTCATTCGTCCCCAGAACAGTCAAGTTATGATATAACAGATAGGAGACACACTAACTGATAATTCAGATTGAATAGTATCATTTGTAGATCCGAAATATTTTCTGGCTACAATATATGTCTTTAAATAATATTTTTTATTTTTTAGTTTTTTCCCTGGCCACCGGGTCCCTCTGTGGCCTCCCGCTGCTACTGCCATAATACACATTCCACCATTTGGTGTTTCCTGAGGAAAAAGGACTTTTTTTTTAAAAGACTGTTTTTTTAAAACAGTCTTTCTATGTAGTCTTGGATGACCTGGTAATACTCACATGTAATCACACCCCAGGTGTTTCAAACCACAGAAATCTTCCTGTTTCAGCTTCCCAGGTGCTAGGATTACAGGTGAGCACTACCATATGCCTTGTATTTTTGTTTTCTTTGACAACAAGATTCTTGCTGGTTCTCTCTCTGCTCGTCTCTTTTTTTTTTTTTAGTTTTGATGTTGTTTTTTTTTGTGTCTGTTTTTGTTATTGGATTTGAGACAAGGGTTTTCCTGTCCCCAGCTGGTCCTGAACTCACAATGTAGACCACGCTAACGACAAAAAAGCCTTAAGACCTCACAGAGAGCGCTTCCCGCCCCCCCCCCCCCCCACTGCCTGGCGTGCCAACGAATGTGCCGCTGCCTCTAGAGTGCTGGTCCTAAAGGCATGTGTCACCACACCTGGCTTTTGCTGTTTCTCAAACTGGTCTCAAACTCAGGAATTCAAGTAATTGATCCTCAAGCCTTCCAAGTACTTGGGACTGTAGGTGAGGTCTACTCTTTTATACCACGCTAGGCTTCAACAGACTGTTCAATTTCAAACTCTCTACTTTGAACAATAGTGTGAGAAACGATTAAAAAAATAATCAAATGCTCAGCCGGCATGTGGTGGCAAGTGCCTTTAATCCTAGCACTTGGGAGGGAGCAGCAGAGGGGATCTTATGGAGTTCACGGCCAGCCTGGTCTATACAGAGTTGAGTGAGTTCCAGGAAGACAGCTGGGGCGAATGGAGACCCCGGTCTCGCAAAGACAAAAAAAAAAAAGAAAGTAAAAAAAAAAAAATTAAATACGGCATGACCACCCTAGCAGATAACACAAGCTCTGGTGAGATAGAATGGGGTATCTAGGCAAGACTCCCCACTGAAGTGAAGCCCCCTTTTGTTTCATCTGACAATATGCCCTCCCTAGTAGCGCTGACTTGGGCTCACATTTTCGGTTTTTTTTTAATTTTTGTTTCATTTTTTTTTGTGTATGAATGTAATGTCTGAATGTAAGGTTTGGTGCACCCTTGTCCGTGCAATGCCACGGAGTCGAAGAGGCTCGGATTCCAGGACGGAGTCAAGACGGTGTGTCCTCGCCACCATGTGAGTGTTGGGGATGCGAACCGGGCTCCTCTGCAATTGGGTGGCACGTGCTTAACAACCAGAGGCCATCTCTCCAGCCCACGCAAACTTTCTTTTTTTTTTTTTTTTTTTTGGTAATTTCGAGACAGGGTCCCCCTGTGGCCCCAGCTGTCTGGAACTCACTCTGTAGACCAGCTGGCCTTAACTAACAAGATCCGCCTGCCTCTGCCCCGAGTGCTAGGGATTAAAGGCGTGCGCCCCACGCCCGGCTCCTGTCTCTTTTAAGAAATAAAATGTTAATCATAATATGGCTCCAGCAAGTTCCAAAGACAAAAAACGTATTTTTTTATTTCTTTTTTATTTTTTATGTGTATGAATGTATTGTCTGCATGTAGGTTTGTGCACTTAGGCTTAGCCTTTAAACTACTGCCTTAGCCTTTAAACAAACTACTAGGATTAGCTGGGTGTGGTTCCTTTAATCCTAGTCACTTGGGAGGCGGGCGAGGCAGGTGGATTCTTTGTGAGTTCAAGGCCAGCCTGGTCAAAATACAAAAAAAATTCCAACACATACAAATAAATAAAATGAAAAAAAAAAAATCTTAAACAAACACGCCCCAAAACCAAAAACTTACTATTTAGCGATTAAATGAACCTGGTCACAATTCACATCAGTTATCATGCTGTTTCCTCCTTTGACTCGTGTTTTGTTGAGACAATTCTCACTATTTAGACGGTTGGTTTTTTTTGGATTCAGAGATCTCCTGCCTCGGCTGCTCCTGAGTGCTAGGATTAAAGGCAAGTAACCACCAGGCCCCGCTATGCATGTATTTTATTTTTTTTTTATGTGTATGAATGTACGTCTGCATGTACATGGTGCACCCTTGTCCGTGCATGCTTGAGAGGTCAGAAGAGGGGGCGTTGATTCCCCTGTGAACTGGAGGAAAGAGGTTCGCAGCTGCCATGTGGTTGCTGGGGATGCGAACCCTGGTCCTCTGCAAGAGCAGTCGTGCTCCACAACCGCTAGGCCATCTCTCCAGCCCCCATCATATATTTTTAAAAATAAAACAAGGGGTTGGAGATATAGCCAAGTTGACAAAGTCCTTGCCAGTTATGCATGAAGCCTTGGTTCAATCCCTAGCACTGTCCCCACTGGGCCAAGGGGTATACATTTGTCATCCGAGCACTAGAGGGGTGAAGACTGGAAGATCAGGAGTTCAAGGTTACACTTAGCTACATTGTGAGGTCCAAGACACCCTGGACAAGAGACCATGTCTCAAAAATAAATTAAGCTGGGCATGGTGGAGCACACCTTTAATCCCAGCACTCAGGAGGCAGAGGCAGGCAGATCTCTGTGAGTTCAAGGCCAGCCTGGTCTACATAGTAAGTTCCCAGGACAGCTAGGCTACAGGGGAGACCCTGTGTCAAAAAGAACAAAAAAAAAAAAAAAAAAATAGCTGGAAGTACTGGCAGAAGCCAACAGTCCTAACACTGGAGAGGTAGAGTTAAGTGGATTAGGAGTTCAGGAGTTCAAGGATAGCCTGGGCTACATCAGACTGTCTCAAAAAAACAAAATCAAAATAAGCATCATGGGGTGGAGTTGGAGCTCAGATAGTAAAGTCCTTGCCCTTGCCTCATATTCACAAATCCATAGGTTCAATCCCAAGTACCACATACCAGGCATGGGGTGCACACCTATAATCCCAGCACTTGGAAAGTAGAGGCAAGAGGATCCAGAAGTTAGAGATCACCTAGGCTACACAGTAAGTTTCATGTGTGACTTAGAGGACTACCATGTCTCATAAACAACCCCCCCCCCAAAAAAAAAAGCGCATCAACATTTTCTGGCTGTTTTATGGGGAAGGCTGTATTTCTTACCTGAGGCATCAGTACTATTTGCAAAGGAGCATCAGGAACCACAACAAAAAGCCTCATAAGTTGTGCATAATGTGGTTTTAGTCCTCTACCCTGAGATGACGACAGAATGTATAAGGGCATATCACTGTTTAGGGCTTTCAAAGCGGATTCCTTTGGTCCACTTCCCATCACTTTCATCACTTTGTCAGGTCCTGAGCACATGAATCTCCGACCTCGAGAATCTTCATATTCAAAGCCAACAAAAGCTCGGGCAATGTCATCTCGCCGCCGTCCTCTTCCCATTACAACTGCGCTTCTCTTTCCAGGAATAGCTTTATTTGGAGCAGGCCATGAATTTGTGTCCAAGTCTCCTTCATCTTCAGCTCTAGTCCTGATAACAATATCCCAAGGCATAAGATAGTTTGTTCCTGGAACAAAGCCCTGTTGGTCCAAACCTGTATGAAAGTTGTAAGATTTAGCAGGGCCGAGTTTAACCAAAGACCAGCTGGAGAATTTGGGGAGGAGACCTTTTGGGCAGTTTGAATGGAGCATGCCTGGGAGGTACTCGACTGTGGATGCCTGTCGATCAACTAAGTTTGGTTTCTTCTCAGTTTTTACTTCTCCTTGGCCATGGACATCTGGATTGTCTCCTCCTGCTTGTGGGTCAGCTGGATAGGTACCTAAGCTATCTGTGGATTGGCCCAAACTCAAAGCTAAACTTAGGCTTGTGCTTTCTCCTTGGGTTTGAGGTTCTTTTTCTTTAAGTTTATCAGCATCTGAATCTGCTGGGGCAGGAGAGGATTCATTTTTGGCAGGAGCAGGATCTGGAGTACTTGGTTCAAATACTGGGAAATTGATATGATCCAATTTTCCACAACATTTTTCTTCCAAAAGCTATAAAGCAGAGGAAAACCAATGTAAACTTTTTAGTTAAGATAATACATTCTTCTTTGTATGCTAACTTGAATGATACATACATAAACATATTCTTGAGCAGAGGGCAGGCAGTGAAAGCCTATAATCCAGCACTTGGGAGGGGAGGCTCAGGAAAGCAGTACTGAGCGTTCAAAGCTAGCCTGGGCTACAGAGCAAGTTCCCGATCTGTCTCAAAACAAGTAACAATACACACTTCATTCTAACAAGCCAGATCAGCAATCAATGTAACTGCAAAGAAGTACATGACTTTTTTCCCTTTTTTTGGTGGTAGATATATGAATTCAACTTTATAAGTAGCAAGAACCACTTCCCTTGACCATTAGTGAACTAAGAATTAGACACGACTATAGTCACTGCCTACACTTGTCACACTGACTCACTTAGAAAAAAGTGATTTAACTAGCAGGGCGTGGTGGTCCAAGCCTTTAATCCTAGCACTTGGGAGGCAGAGGCAGGTGGACCTCTGTGAGTTCAAGGCCATCCTGGTCTACAGAGTGAGTTCCAGGACAGCTGGGGCTACAGGGAGACCCTGTCTCGAAAAGACCAAAAATAAATAAATAAATAAATAAATAAATAAAGTGATTTAGGAGCTGGAGAAATGGCTGCTCTTGCAGATCTGACTCAGATTTGAATCCCAGCACCCACATGGTGGCTCACAACTCTCTGTAACTCCAGCTCCAGGGGATCTAACACCCTCTTCTGACCACCTCAGGCAGTGCATGATACTGGTACACTTAAACATATGCAAGCCTAACGCACACATAAAATAAAAATAAATAAATTTAAAAAATTAAAAAGAAAGAAAAAGTGATTTAAAAGGTTTTTAAAACTATATCAGGTGGGGGCTGGAGAGATAGCCTAGCGGTTAAGAGCACCGACTGCTCTTGCAGAGGACCTGGGTTCGATCCCCAGCACCCACATGGAGGCTAAGAACCATCTGTAACTCCAATTCCAGGAGAACTCCAGTTCCAGGGGAATCTGAGACCCTCTTCTGACCTCCGCGGCATTGCACGACCGGGTGCACAAACCTACACGCAGACAGTACATTCGTACACATACAAAAATAAACAAAATTAAAAACAAAACAAAACAAAAAAACTATATCAGGCCAGCCTTTAATCCCAGCACTCAGGAGGCAGAGGCAGGATCTCTGTGAGTTCAAGGCCAGCCTGGTCTACAGAGTGAGCTCCAGGCCAGCTGGGACTAAAGGGAGACCATGTCTCAAAAATACCAACAAAACAAAAACTATATCAAGCTGGGGTGGGTGTGGTGGCGCACCCCTTTAATCCTAACACTTGGGAAGCAGAGGCAGGCAGATCCCTGTGACACTGTGGCAGCCTGGTCTCCATGTTGAGTTCCATGCCAGCTGGGGCTACAGGGAGACCCTGTCTCAAAAAGATAAAAACAAAACAAACTATACCAAATCATTCTATTATAGTCTTATTTAATATATAAACTGTACATACATAAAGTATACTTTTTTTTCTTTTTGAGACAGGGTCTCCCTGTGGCCCCAGCTGCCTGGAGCTAGAAATGTAGACCAGGCTGGTCTTGAATTCACAGAGATCTGCCTGCTTCTGCCTCCCAAGTACTGGGATTAAAAGCATGTGCCACCATGCCTGGCATAAAGTATACTTTTAAAAGAGTACATATGACAAAAAAAAAAAGAGCCGGGAGTGGTGGCGCATGCCTTTAATCCTAGCACTCAGGAGGCAGAGGCAGGCGGATCTCTGTGACTTCAAGGCCAGCCTGGTCTACAGAGTGAGTTCCAGGACAGCTGGGGCTACAGGGAGACCCTGTCTCAAAAAGACAAAAAAAAAAAGAGTACATATAAGAGGCTGGAAACATGGCTCGGGTGAAGAACACTGGCTTCCCAACTGAAGACCTGGGTTCAACTCCCAATACCCACATGGCAGCTAACAATTGTCCATAACTCCAATTCCAGGGAATCTGATGCCCTCTTCTGACATCCTCAGGCATTTCATGACACGGGTGCATCTACCTACATGCCAACAATACACTCATACACAGAATAAAAATAAGAAATTAGCCGGGCATGGTGGCGCATGCCTTTAATCCTAGCACTTGGGAGGCAGAGACAGGCAGATCTCTGAGTTCAAGGCCAGCCTGGTTTACAGAATGAGTTCCAGGACAGCTGGGGCTACAGGGAGACCCTGTCTCAAAAATACCAAAAAACAAATTAAAATTAAAAAGTACATGTAGGCCTGGAATGCAGTGCATGCCTTTAATCCCAGCACTCAGGGGGCAGAGGCAGGCGGTTCAATGTGAGTTCAAGGCCAGCCTAGTCTACATAGTGAGCTCCAGGCCAGCTGAGACTAAAGGGAGACCCTGTCTCAAAAAGAAAAAAAAAAAAAAGTACATGTAAATAACCTGCCCCTGTTTTCCATAATTGCAGTTGTATTGACTTATCTGGGTATTCTAATATTCAGCAAAAAAGGGAAAAGGGGGAGGGGGAGGGGGAGGAGGAGGAGGGGACCAGAAAAAAAAAAGGAGGAAAAAAAGCTTCAGTATCTACCTGATAAAAGTCATAGTTGGCTGCCTTGATGTCAAAGGGATCATCTCGAGGTGCCTGTTTCCTTCCACAGTTACAGGCACCGGTGGAACGGGCTCGGCTATTGTGATATAGCACAGGAGGATTTCTATCAGCCTCTGGCTTTTCTCCTGGAAAATGTAACAATCACCATTAATTTCACAAATTCAATGCAGAACCAAGTTTACTTTGCATTCTACAACAATCAAACCCCCAAATTCTCCATATAGTTCTCTGGAAATAAGAAACAAGCACACATAAAACAAAAACTAAAACTAAAACAATAGGCCAGGTATGGTGGCACACCTTTAGTTACAGCTCTTAGGAGGCAGAAGCAAGCAGACCTCTGTATAAGGCCAGCCTGGACTACAAAGTGAGATCCAGGCCCTCAGATGCTACATAGCTACATGGTGAGGCCCTGTCTCAAAACAAAAAACATTAACAAAAACTTGATTAAATATGCATAATTGAGACACACACACACACACACACACACACACACGCACACACAGTTATTTATGTTTGGTTTTTGGTCTTTTGAGACAGGCTCTCCCTATAGCCCTAGGTGGCCTGGAACTTACTATGTAGATGAGGGTGCCTTGAACTCAGAGAGATGCTCCTGCCTCTGCCTCCCAAGGGCCGAGATTAAGGGCATTCACCACTATACCAAGCTAAAATTTATGTTTACTTCCTTTTTTTTTTTTTTCTTTTTGTATTTTGAGACAGGATCTCCCTTTAGTCCCAGCTGGCTTGGAGCTGGCTCTGTAGACCAGACTGGCCTTGAACTCACCGAGATCCGCCTGCCTCTGCCTCCCGAGTGCTGGGATCAATGGCGCGCGCCACCACACCCAGCTAAAAATTTATATTTTCAACTAAAGTTTTTCATTTTGCTGCTGAGGATGGAACCCAGGACCCCATTCATCTATGTGACACAAATATTCTGCCACCTAGTTACATCCGTAGTATTAAAGTTTGAACTAAGTAAACATCTCTTCCTGTTTACCACATTATTATAGTGATCTTTCATTTCATTAGATTCTTTTTATTTTTTTTGTCTTTTTTGAGACAAGTTCTCCTTGTAATCCCAGCTGGCCTGGAACTCACTAAGTAGACCAGGCTGGCCTTGAACTCAAAGAGATCTGCTTGCCTCTGCCTCCCAAGTGCTGGGATTAAAGGTATGTGCAACCACACCCAGCATTCATTCATTTTAGTTCAACAAGTGCTACAAAAAAAAAAAAAAAAAAAAAAAAAGTGAGCAGAAAGTGTCTGAAAACTCGTGCTATTTAATAATTTACCAGCTCATGCTGGGTGTGGTGGCGCATGCCTTTAATCCTAGCACTTGGGAGGCAGAGGCAGGTGGATCTTTGTGAGTTCAAGGCCAGCTGGTCTACAGAGTGAGTTCCAGGACAGCTGGGGCTAAGGGAGACCCTGTCTCAAAAAAAGACCAAAAAAAAAAAAAAAAAAAAAAAATACCAGCTCACTAAGGTTCATTGTTTAAGTACAAAAAAAAAAAAAAATAAGGTTAAGCCAGGCGTGGTGGCGCACACCTTTAATCTAGCACTCAGAGGCAGAGGCAGTAGGACCTGTGAGTTCAAGGCAGCCTGTCTAACAGGTAGTAGTTCCAGGCCAGCTGGGACTAAAGGGAGACCCTGTCTCAAAAAGACAAAAAAAAAAAAAAAAAAGGTTAGCCATGGCCCATATTTTCCTTTTAGAGCAGGAGAAAAAACTCACTGGTAGAGCTCGTTAAGATGGTTCATTGAGTTATGGGGCCTACCAGCAATCACCAGCACCTGCATGGTGGAAGCAGAGTACTGACTCCCACAAGTTGTCCTCTGACCTCCATATACATGCCATGGCATACACACACCCACACACATCTACATATCTAAATATATTAAAATGTAATTCAAAATTTTAAATAAAAACTTATTGCTGATAAACTTATATTTCCAGTTTCTTAAAAAAAATACAAATACATACCAAACAAACCATCTTAAAACAAGAATAAAAACACAACCAGGTGTGGTGGTGCATGCCTTAATCCTAGCCCCCAGGAGGTAGAAGAAAGTGAATGTCTCTGAGGCCAGCCTTGTCTACATATGGAATTCCAGGCCAGCTGGAGCTACTGGGAGACCCTGTTGCATAATAATAATAATAATAATAATAATAATAGAATAAAAACAGCCCAGGTGCCAATGAAATGGCTCGGCAGGTAAAGCAACATCTGCTATGTCCTCTGAGCACATGTGCACTCTCACACCACATCATGCACAAAATAACAATATATATTACTAATAAAAACACTGCTTAAGTTTTGATTCCAAAATGTTGGGAAATGTTGTTGCTACCTGATTTAGGTAAGGAGTGAAATTTATGTACACAGTGCTGATCAGTCAAACTCCTCTCCTCACAGAGCTGATGACCATTGCTCCAAAATTTGTAGCAGTCCTCATGTAACTGCATGGCATATTTGTGAAAGGCTGGACCTCTAGCATGTTGACTATATACTCGAAGAGCCTGAGCAAGCTGATTCTTATGAACTGTCATGGTGTAATTATGAGGCAAATTTGACTGGTAGGCACTATGAGCCATGGGTAAAGCCTTTTGACACCGGTTTTCTGAGAATTTTGTGTCAATATCCAAAAACCCTTCTAAGACTTTAATACTGCTTAAAATCTTAGATGTTAGCTCCCCAGTGGGTGACCCCAAGTCCTCCTCCTTCCCATCGATAGCCACTTCATACAGTTTTGCAGCCGCTGAGATCCACTTCTGGTAAGTGGGAAGTTCAAAATGGGAAGGCTGTGGGTTCCTGCCCACACTGTCATCAAAACCTTTTTTACTTAGGACCAGCTCCACATGCTGCCATAGGAATTCTCGAAGGGTGAAATCCACAAGCTGGCCCGAAGAACTAGAACTGCTGCTATCGATATGGAAAGAGAGTTGTTGTCGACTGTGTTGCCTCATCAGCTGGTATCTCCTGGGTCCAGAAAGGGGTGCAGGCACCAACAAAGATTCCGGGTCCTTTACAGTACAGTGATTTCTAAGCTGGTCTAGCAACATCCCTACTGGGTCCTCTTCCTGGCTTCCTGGGACTATGTACACAAAAGCTTGGTTGGCAGGTACAGTAAAGAGGCAGTTGATACTCTGATTAGTCAAGACTCGACTCTTCCGGAAGATTCTATAGATCTGGTCCTCCAAGGCATGCTGCAGTCGTCTTTTGGGAGAATGCTTCTTGGGCTTGTCCTGATGAGTTGTATCTTGGCCCCGAGGGGACTCCACCTTAAGGGCTCCATTGAGTTGAAAGAGGAAAAGAAGTCTAGGTGGGCAAGGTCGGCAGTTTAGCTTCCAGTCTTTGCCAACCGGACAATCCTTAATGGCTGTTTTGAGGAGAGGGAGTACTTTCTGTCTCAGACCATCCAGGGCTCTGAATACTCGATCATAAGTGATATCAAAAGAACAAGTCGGATGGACCAGGAGCAAGATATGACAAACGGAGAAAAGGTAAAGAAGACTGAGGCACTGCAACTTCTCCTGATGCTTCCAGAACTCGTGTGCTTCTGCATGAGGTAACGGGAGGCCTCCTCCAGCTTCGCCGCTCTGGAGAGCCCGACAAGCCCGCAGAAGCTGTGAATTGTCACAGATGGAAGTGAGAAGAAGATACAGAACTTTGCTTTCCTGGTTGTAATAGGCCTGTAGAAGGCTGAAGTCCTGGGAACCTGGCTCACCTCGGGTACTTTCCGCAGTGCCTACACCTCCGCGAACGGAATCGCCGGCCGCAGCCCCGGAGTCCCCGACTCCTCCGGCCTCCCCAGCCGAGACAGCGTTGGGCTTGATTCCAGGCCCTGGATCCCCAGGGTCTTGGTGGTGAAAGAGGGGAAAAACCTGTCGGTCGCACAACGTATTCACGAGAGAGAACTTCTCGGAATTGAGGCGCAGAGCCGTCTTGCCGAAGATCCCCACCACGCAGATCTCGTCCTCCCTCCACGGAGGCTCGGAGGCGCTGGCCGCGTGCCCCCCACCCTCGGCAGTGGAACCCCCCGGACTCTCCGCGCCCAGCCAGGCCGAGGCTCCCTGCAGAAGCTCCCGCAAACTGATCGGCCCCGCCATGGTGTAGAAAGAGTTACCTCCAGGCTCCTTCCTGGTCCTCTCCCTAAACCCAGCCGGCCCACGTCCCACTGCGAAACACCTCCTCCGCCTGGCACTTCCTGCTTTTCCCTCATTTTGGTTCCGGCGTCTACTTTTGGCTCCTACTCTCCTAGTTACATTCCAAGGTCTTCCCTTAACCCTACATTTCCTCAAATTCAGACCACAGAATTGAGATATCAAAAACTAGATTAGGGACCGACCTTCGCCTTAGACTATGGCCTAGATTGTCCGCAGCCTGGCGGAGAAGGCCCGGGCACTGGTGAACGCTGGTGTCACTCAAAGCCTCGATTGGCCACATATTGGCACTATGCCATGGTTGAGCTGGTTCCCCCCAACCCCTGCTGAGATCACTACAGCTATTCAGCGCCTGAAAAAAAAATAAAATAAAGTGCTAAAGCTGGTAGCTTCAAACAGATCACAGTTAAGGAAGCTATGCTTAACAGTTTGGTAGCTACTGGAGTGTGGATGTGGTTTTATATCGGAGAGATAATAGGCAAGCGTGGCATCGTTGGCTATAATGTTTGAAGACCAGTCTTCAACATCTGATTCTATTTGATTTATTATTTGAATGTTCTTGGACCATGTATGATCAGGCTGCTGTCTGAATAAAATGAGATCTATTGAAAAAAAAAACTAGATTAGATGTAGTTTGCACTTTATTTTTTTGGTCTTTCTGTGACAAGGTCTCCCTGGAGTTTCGGCTGTCCTGGAACTCTCTCTAGAGACCAGACTGGCCTCGAACTCACAGAGATCCGCCTGCCTCTGCCTCCCAAATGCTAGGATTAAAGGCGTAAACCACCACGCCCAGCGTAGTTTGCATTTTAAAGAATATGTAAGTGCAGGACATGGTGCTGCATGCCTTTAATCCCAGAACGCTAGACACAGAGGCAGGCAGGTCTCTGTGAGTTCAAGACAAGGCTGGTCTTGAACTACATAGTGAGTTCCAGGCCAGCCTGTTTCTCCCCCACCCCCCCCAAAAAAAGAAAACAACAAAAAAATGCCAAGTGATTTTTTTTTTTTTGTCTTTTCAAGACAGGGTCTCCCTGTAGCCCCAGCTGTCCTGTAATTCACTCTGTACACCAGTTGGCCTTGAATTCACAAATATCCATCTGCCTCTGCCTCCCAAGTGCTAGGATTAAAAACATGCGCCACCACACCCGGCAGTGATTCTTTTGACAGCTCACTGAGGGAAGAGTGCAGTCAAGAAAGAAAAGAAGTCAGCTGAATGTAGCAGGCTTAGTGTCACACGCCTGGAATCCCAGCACTTGGGAGGCTGAGGTAAGAGGCCTTGAGTTAAAGACAAGCCTAGGCCAGTGTCCATAACTCCAGTTCCAATGCGGAATCGCATGCCCTCTTCTGACCGCCGCGGGCATTGCATGACACAGGTGCACTCCCATGCAGGCAATACATTCACACACATTAAAAATAAAAAAAGCCGGGCGTGGAGGCGCACGCCTTTAATCCTAGCACTTGGGAGGCAGAGGCAGGCGGATCTCTGTGAGTTCAAGGCCAGCCTGGTCTACAGAGTGAGTTCCAGGACAGCTGGGGCTACAGGGAGACCCTGTCTCGAAAAGACCAAAAAAAAAAAAAAAAAAAATAAATAATAATAAAATAAAATAAATAAAAAAATAATAAAATAAATAAATAAAAATAAAAATAGGGGCTAGAGAGATGGCTAAGCGGTTAAGAGCACCAATTGCTCTTGCAGAGGGTTGGATTCCCAGCACCCAGATGGCGGCTAAGAACCGTCTTTAACTCCAGCTCCAGGGGAATCCGACAACCTCTTCTGACCTCCGCGACATTGCACGACAGGGGTGCACCAACCTACATGAAGACAGTACACTCATACACATGAAAAAAATAAATAAAAAATAAAAATAAGCCGTGTGTGATGGCACATGCCTTTTAATCCCAGCACTCGGGAGGCAGAGGCAGGTGGATCTCTGTGAGCTCAAGGCCAGCCTGATCTACAAAGTGAGTTCAGGCCAGCTGGGACTGCAAGGAGACTCTGTCTCAAAAAAAGACCAAAAATAATAAATAAATAAATAAATAAAATATGGGTAGAGAGGTGGGTAAGTACTTCCCTACCATGTATTATATATAATTATATGTAAATTATATATTATATATATAAATAAATATATATATATACTTTGAGACAGGGTTTCTCTGTAGCCCCAGCTGGCCTGGAACTCACTATGGAAACCAGGCTAGCCTTGAACTCACAGAGATCAGCCTGCCTCTGCCTCCTAAGTGCTGGGATTAAAGGTGTGCATCAACATACCTTTTGCCTGTCAAAAATATATTTTTTAAAAAAGTTCAAAATTCTAGCACACATCTTTATTTATTTATTTTTTTGGTCTTTTCGAGACAGGGTCTCCCTGTAGTCCCGGCTGTCCTGGAATTTACTCTGTAGACCAGGCTGGCCTTGAACTCACAAAGATCCGCCTGCCTCCGCCTCCCAAGTGCTAGGATTAAAGGCGTGCGCCACCACGCCCGGTTTAGCACACATCTTTAATCCTAGCACTTGGAAGGCAAAAGCAGGCAAATGTGAGTTCAAGGCCAGCCTGGTCTACAGAGTGAGTTCCAGGACACCTGGGACTACAGGGAGAACCTGTCTCAAAAAGACCAAAAACAAAAACAAAAAAAAAAAAAAAAAGAAAAAAGCTCAAAATTCCAGCCTGCGTGGTGGTGCACACCTTTAATCCCATCGCTCAGGAGGCAGAGGCAGGCTGATCTCTGTGAGTTCAAGGCTAGCCTGGTTCCCAGAGTTCCAGGCCAGCTGGGGCTACAGGGAGACCCTGTCTCAAAAAGATAAATAAATAAATAAACAAATAAATAAATAAATAAATAAATAAATAAATAAATAAAAAAGCTCAAAATCAACATGGGAAGCATATGATAATATTTAATGAAACCATACAATGGACATAGTTCTCAAACAGTTGCAACATAAAAGTGTAAAAATTCTGTAGTAAAAAATTAGTAAAAGATTCAAAGTAGGGTGCATTTTAATACTGATATAATAGCAACAGCAGCTTTGCAAATGTTTATCAGATTTCTATAACTTTTTCTTTTTTCTTTCTTTTTTCTTTCTTTTTTTTTGGTCTTTTGAGACAGAGTTTCCCTGTAGCCCCAGCTGGCCTGGAACTCAGAGATCTGCCTGCCTCTGCCTCCCAAGCACTGAGATTAAAGATGTGCAGCATCATACCCAGAAGCCTTTTTTATTCTAATGAATATTTTCTCCCACATGAATGATCAAGTCATTTGCATTACACTGGTACAGTATATAGTGGTTAATTAATATTGTAAACATTTATGAACATTACATGCTCCCATAGAATACCATTCTATTAAAAATATTTCATCTTATTTTTAGCGATCATTTACCTTACTGTTACGTAAAAGTAGCTACCGGGTTTTAATAAAATTTGGCCAGACTTATGGTATATATATATATATAATCCCTCAGAACATGGGAAGTGGAGGAAAGATCAGAAGTCCAAGGTCACCCTTGGCTAAACAGCAAGTTTGAGGATGGACAGAATGGACTATAAGAGACCATGTCTCAACAAACCACAACCAACCAACAACATAAAAATTCCAGTTAGAAGCAGATACATCTGTTCTGAATTATAAACATAAATGTAGCTCTCATAGACAGAACTGCTTCTTAGGTACTTAGCACTGTCCCTAGGTCTACTTTCCAGTCTGGTGATGTTCCAGCAACAGTATTTAGCCTCTCAAAGCAATATTTTTCATGGAAATACAGGCATCTGGCCTAGAGATATCACTCAGTGGTAAGGTGTCTTACCTAGCATGAGCAAGGCCCCTGGGTTTAATCTCCAAAAATCAAAATATATAAAAAAATAAACAACAAACAAAACACAGGCATTTCTAGGAGATTGCTAAACTACCTTTTCAGCTCAAGTGCACCTGAGGATTGAAACCTCAAGGCTGTTATCTATGCAGCTGCTTCCTATCAGACTAGAAAGTTTAGTGAACATCTAAACTTGCTCTTATGGAGGAGAAGCCATTATCTTTATTCTTGAAGTGCAGAGGAGGATAACAGACAGCATCAGGATGATCCTGGGACTGAGGGGGGCTCAGGGGTGGGAGCACATCCCCAAGCAAGCTCAAAGCCCTGAGGTCCATCCAGCACTGGGACAAGGACAGCTAGTCCTGCCCCTTGTGCCCTATTCATCTGAAAGGAATTACCCTTCTACTATACCCAGCACCTAAGTGATGGAAATCCTGGCTGAAGCTACAGAGTGTTCATGCTAAGCAGACATGTGGTAAATGGTGGGATCCCAGAAATAAACTGCAGCTTAACAAGTAAGTTTGCCAAGTAAATTACAAGGCACTCAGTTAAATGTGCATTTTAGAGAAATAATGAAATATATATACATGCAGATGTTTATGTATTAGTTACTTTTCCAGATGCTGTGATAAAATATCTGAGAAATGAAATTTTAGGACAGAAGCTCATGGTTCAAGGTTACAGTCCATCATGGCGAGTAGGGAGTGAGGACAGCAAGAGCTTGAAGCAGCTGGTCACACTCAAGAAGAGGAGAGCAATGAGTGCTTGTGCCCAACTCACCTCTTTTTTTTGGTCTTTTCGAGACAGGGTCTCCCTGTAGCCCCAGCTGTCCTGTAACTCACTCTGTAGACCAGGCTGGCCTTGAACTCACAAAGATCCGCCTGCCTCTGCCTCCTAAGTGCTAGGATCAAAGGCATGCGCCACCACGCCCGGCCCTCACCTCCCTTTTATAAACAGTCCAGGATCCTAGAGAATGATGCTGTCCATAGTATGTGGCTCGTCCTACCTCAAGCTAATCAAGAAAATCCCCCAGAGATGTGCCCAGGGGACTGGGTCCCAGGTAATTATAGATCTCATCAAGTTGACAATTGAGATTATTACAGTATTGTGTATGGGTATTAGCCCTGGAGAGTGAACCCAAGGCCATGCACATACTAGAGAAGTGCTGTACCACTGAGCTTCCCGCAAAAATCTAAATAATTTTTTAGTGTGTATCTCATTCAATAGTAAGGAGATATTAAAATTGATTTGAGGGCAAGGGGTTGCAGCTCAGTGGTAAAGTATGCGCTTAGCATGCACAAGGCCCTGCAGTACTCACAAAATATTATTTGCAGTTTAATGGGGTATATACTTAAGATATATATATACTACAGATATATACTTAAGGCTTATATTTTATCTGAAATGAAAATTTAGTTGAGTATTTTTTCTTCCTATTTGCTGAATCTGATGACTCTAGACTAGCAAGAAAGACGGAAGTGAGAACAGCATTGTTACTGTTGTTGAATGCACACGCTGGTGAGGACTGGGAGCTAGCCCTTACATTTAACTGCCATGGACTGCAGAGAGTCCTTGGCAAGGCATGCTGGAAAGTAGGAAGTTCATGTTGAGGTCATCAGGAAATTTTTATTTGGCTGCATGCATGTGGAAAGCAGATAGAAAGATGAGGAATGGAAGGACTAGGCATGTAGCTCAGGGTAGTGCTTAACATGCATGAGCCCTGGCTAGCCTAGAATTTGCTATGTAGACCAGACTGGCCTCAAACTCACCTGCCTCTACCTCCCAAGTGTTGGGTTTAAAAGCATATATTACTATACCTGGCTTATTTTATTTCTTCTTAAATGTAAATTCTAGAGGGTTTTGTTGTTGTTACTATTGCTTTTTTTTTTTTTTTTTGTCTTTTTGAGACAGGGTCTCCCTTTAGTTCCAGCTGGCCTGGAGCTCACTATGTAGACCAGGCTGGCCTTGAACTCACTGAGATCCACTTGTCTCTGCCTCCTGAGTGCTGGGATTAAAGACGTGTGCCACCATGCCTGGTGACTACTATTGCATTTTTGGTTAAAAAAAAAATTTTTTTTTTGAGGCAGAGTTTCATGTAGCCTAGGCTGGATTCAAACGCAATATGAAGCTGAGGCTGATCTTGTATTCCTGATCTTCCCGCTTCCTTGTTTGTTTGTTTTAAGACAGGGTCTTACTATATAGCCCAGACTGGTCTCCAATGCATGATCCTCCTGCCTCAGCCTCTCAAGTGCCAAGATTACTGATTCTTCAAGTAGAATTATATTAGTATGGTTATACATAGTCTAGTACATTAAGAAAACATTTGGGTGATTTTATCTGTCTACAGTATGGATGTCAGGCTGAGTTGGCATCAGTTTTGTTCATCAAAGCTGCTTGTAGAAAGTGGTAGAGTTTGAGTAGGGCTTTGAGGATGAGCCAGCTATAAAAAAAAAAAGTAGTCACAGTTAGAATATGAATTATGTCCTGGGTTAATACAAGTCTTCTTTCTCATTAACAAAACAACCTTGTTGGTTTTTGTTTCTTTTCTTTTTTTTTTTTTTTTAGTCCCAGCTGGCCTGGAGCTCACTCTGTAGACCAGGATGGCCTTGAACTCAACTCACAGAGATCCACCTGCCTCTGCATCCTGAGTGCTGGGATTAAAGGCATGCACCACCACACCTGGCCCTTGTTGGTTTTTAAGGCACCATTGCATTGATAGCTATTTTTCCTACCTGCCTGATGTAACCAGAAGTCGCTAGATGGGGCTTCCTTAAAGACATGAGGGGTAACTTAGCTAACCAACCTTTTGCCCCTTGGTCTTTCTCTTCTTCTTACCTGAAATGTGCACATAAGCCTTCAGGAAGTATTGTTATTATAGACCATGAGGATAAAACCATACATACAGCAAGGATGGAAGAAAGACCAATGTGGTGGCTCATGCCTAGAATCCCAACACTTGAGAGTCTGAGGCTGGAAGACTGCCACAGGCTTGAGGCCAGTCTGGACCATATAGTGAGAGTCTGGCTTGAAAACAAACAAGCAAGCAAGTAAGCAAGCAAGCAAAGAAACAAAGCTAAACAAAAAAAGGTAGAAGACTACAAATGACATGGTGAAACCACTGGATGAGCTGTAGACTTCTAGTTTCCAAAAGCATGTTTGGGTAATATAGTGTCAAAAATTCTGGGCCTGGGGGCTGGAGAGATGGCCTAGCAGTTAAGAGTGTCAACTGCTCTTGCAGAGGACCTGGGTTCGATCCCCAGCACCCACATGGCCGGTAAGAACCATCTTTGACTCCAGTTCCAGGGGAATCTGACACCCTCTTCTGACCTCCGTAGCATTGCACAACATGGGTGCACAAACCTACATGCAGACAGTACATTCATACACATAAAAAAATAAATAAAATAAAAAAAATAAGATTCTGGGCCTGGCAAGACACGTTGTTAATCCAGGATTGGGAGACAGAGGCGGGAGGATGAGGAGTTCAAGGCCAGCCTTAGGTATATAGCTGCTTGAATGAATTGCTGTTTGATTAAGCCCGCTGTGGTCAAATTACTGGCACCTGTAAGTAGGTGTAAAATCTAAGTGAGAGACTTGGTTCAGGGTTAAAAGAAGTATAAGAGCTGAGAGAGAAATGTCATTCTTTAACATTTTTTAGTATATAGCTATATAGCTTCTTAGTAAGTGGAGTTTTTGTAGTACCATATATGGGAGAGATTTTTTTTTTTTTTGGTCTTTTTGAGATGGGGTCTCCTCTGTAGCCCCAGCTGGCCTGGAACTCACTCTATAGACCAGGCTGGCCTTGAACTCACAGAGATCCACCTGCCTCTGCCCCTGCTATGATTAAAGGCATGCACCACCAGCTATGGGAGAGATTTTTATCTGTTTTTTGTTGTTGTTGTGCAAGATGTGAAATTATTATTTCTTATTGTTATATTTGTCTGTATTACTATTATTATTATTTGTCTGTTTCCATAGGTCCCAATATATTGTACTAGATATGAAGTGTGGCAAGGACAGCAAGGATCCTAGAGCTAAACAGAGAAAGGAAGTGGTTAAGCCTTCGGTGAGAACCGTCCCTTTGTCCCAAGGGTCTGGGCTGTATTTCTGTTCCAGGGGAACTATAGTGTTCAAAGCCACAAAGGCCAGCAGCCCCGAGTCCCAACATTCCAGAACTGCAGGCGAAGGCTCTTCACAGATCCAATGATACAGGAGATCAGGAAGATGACTGAGCAAACAGGAATGGAAAAGAGAGAGCAAGAGCAGCCTTAACTACATGCTTTAACGGGGGTCATCTAAGCAGGCGATCATGAAGCAAACTGCCAAGACCCTTTCCTGCTCCCGGTGCGCAGTATGACTCCTCTCTCCATCCCCACCCTGTCTTTATAGACAGTCTCCCCCTCTAGCTACAGCTATAATGGCCGCTTTTTAGTTCATTG
>VZQC01008041.1:0-14543 GCA_009823505.1 Rhizomys pruinosus
AAATATTGAGAAAGACTAAGAGATGGAAAGCATGTTTGGCAGAATGCACGAGCTCTGACGGGGTGGGGGAATGAGCGGGAACACGGGTCTAGATTTGTTAAAAATAAATAAATAAATACATTAAAAAAAAATAGGGCTGGGGATAGTGGTGCACACCTTTATTCCTAGCACATGGTAGACAGAGGCGGACAAATCTCCAAGTTTGAGGCCAGGCCTGGTATTCATGTCCAGCTTATTTCACTTGAAACAATGATCTCTAATCCCATGTATGTTGTTGTAAATGGTGATATTTCATTCAGTTTTATGGTTGAATAGTATTCCATTGTACATATATCCTGCATTTTCCTTATCCATTCATCAGCCAATGGACACCTAGGTATTTCCATTTCTTGCCTATTGTGAATTTGCTCCACTAAAAGTGCAGAGGCCTCTCTGACATACTGATTGCATTTCCTTTGGATAGATAACCAGGAGTCTGATCTCCAGTTTGTATAGTCATTCTATTTTAACTTTGTAAGAATTTCAAATTGTTTTTCATAATGGATGGATTAATTTACATTCCAACCAACAATTTGCAGGAGTTCCCTTTTCTTCACATTCTCTGAAGTGATTGTTACCTCTGGTTTTTGGAGGAAGGGTCATTTTTACTAGAGTGAAGTGATACCTCCTTGTTTTGTGAGTGTGTGTGTGTGTGTGTGTGTGTGTGTATGCAAATATGGTTGTGTGTGCCAAACATAAAGACATAAGCATTTCATACTCTCACTTACAAACAGGGAAGGGATGGATGGGGAAATGTCAGGAGGCTCTAATCCCAGTTATATAGAAATGCCGATTTCACCATCATGACAGGTGGCTTTAGATAACAATCGTGTACTACATATGTCAATAAAGCTAAAGCAAAGGGAATTTGATTGTTTTTACCACACAAAAATATTTGAGGAGATAGATGTTTTCACCTGATACAGACAACTTATAGCACATACATGTGTGAAAACATTGTGTGACACTCCACTGACAT
Source organism: Rhizomys pruinosus (assembly GCA_009823505.1). Classification (NCBI taxonomy): domain Eukaryota; kingdom Metazoa; phylum Chordata; class Mammalia; order Rodentia; family Spalacidae; genus Rhizomys; species Rhizomys pruinosus. The sequence continues at coordinate 1,019 of VZQC01008041.1, forward strand.
GGAGAACGTTTAAGTTCTGATGTATGCATTAGTAATCATTTAATGAAAAAGTGAGTGGATGAACAGACTGTGATACACAGCTGTAAATGGATATAGGTACATGAAAGAAGCTACTATGGAAAGCTTACATGCTGCATGATTCCAACGGCAACTTTGCTGAGCTTTGGTTTCAGGTTTCGTTTGGGTTCGAGGAGAGGCGTTTGGTGGGGGGTGAGATAAGTTTTCATGTAGCACAGGCTGTCCTCAAACTCTCTATGTAGCCAAGGATGGCATTGAATTCTGGACATTCCTACCTTCACCTGCCAAGTGCTAGGATCACAGGTGTGTGTCATCAAGAGCATTCAACATTTTGCTTTCAAGAAACTATAGCTTTAGTCAGGTCAGTGGCAGGTAAGTAGCTACCATAACTTTCAGAGAATGGAGGGAAGGATGAATAGTCAGAGCAAGGCAGTGAAACTGTTCCACAAGATATTCGAAGGACAAATTTGTTGAAGCTCATAGACTTGATGGTCACTAATGTAACTGTGGACTTTATTGATATAATAATACTAATAATATGTCTTGGCTTATGACCAACAATAACAACAGAAAAACTAAGTGAGGAAAATTAAGAGTATGCACAGGGGATGGAAAGATAACTCGGTTAAGTACTTGCCATATGTATTAGTTGGGGTTCTCTATACAAACAGAACTGACAGAATGAATATCTATCTATTAAAAGAATCTATTCAGCCCAGTGTGGTGGTGCATGCCTTTAATCCCAGCATTTGGGAAGCAGAGGCCAGCCTGGTTCAAGGCCAGCCTGGTCTACATAGTGAGTTCTAGAATAGCTGGGCCTACAGGGAGACACTGTCTCAAAAAGACAAAAAAAAAAAAAAAAAGGATCTATTCAGGATTCATCCTATCTGTAGAGGTTGCATTAGAGATGGGTCACTTAAGGTTAAGTATCTCACAGACTTATTCTCTGTATTTGACCAGTTCTGTAACTCTGAAATAGTCTCCATCTGTTGCAAAAAGAAGGTTCTTTGATGAGGGGTGGAAAGTACACTTGTCTGTAAATACGAGGATGCATATTAGAATAAAGTAAGAACCTGCACTGGTCTAGGGATGTGGCAAAAGTAGTTTTTTTCCCTAGGATCTATGACCTCTCTCCACTTATGTATATTTGGCAATGTATCACACATGAGTTCCGTCCCATTGATGGGGTCTTAATTCCAATTAGACATCTGATGATTACCCCCAAAATAAAGTGCCATTACCGTACCACTAGTGATAGTTCTCTGGCCCAGTCATTGTTGCTCATTAGGTTTTACAGATGGATAGGCCCATTGATTGGTTTTCTTCCTCGGCAGCTTATGTAGTATCCTCTGATACCATGAGAGCTAGTCTTCAGGAAGGAGACTTCCAGATCAATTCCAGCTTGATTGCTCCAAGTCGAGTAACTGAACTGTGTTCTGCCTTCAGTAATAGGGACTTCCCTTTAACTTTTGGAAGGCAATCAAGGGCTTTGCCAATAGCCTGTGTTCTTTTAGGAGTTTTTTTCGACTACCATGATCAACAACTGGAAAGGAAGTTTCTCCTTCCTGAGCCTGTAAACTTGTACAGCCACTATGGAAAGCAGTGTGGAGAACCCTTGGAAGACTTGGAATGAACTTGCCACCCAACCCAGCCATACCACTCCTGGGCATGTACCCTCGAGACTCACCCCGCCACAGAGATACATGCACCGCCATGTTTATTTCAGCTCTCTTCACAATAGCAAGGAGCTGGAACCAACCCAAATGCCCCTCAACTGATGAGTGGATAGAGAAAATGTGGTACATCTATACAATGGAGTTCTATGAAGCAGTAAAGAAAGATGACATCACGAGCTTTGCAGGAAAATGGCTGGAGCTAGAGGACATCATGCTGAGTGAAGTAACAGTCCCAGAAAAACAAACAACAAATGGTATCCCTCATCTGTGGATGCTAGTGCCAATTACCTAGTTGTAAGTATTTCTTGTGTAGGGGCCTCTGAGCTTTTGTCCAAAGCAGTTGGGCGTAATGCCTATTGGAAACAACAACAACAACAGAAAGGACTGCATCAAAGAACTGACAGAAACAGTGAAATTCTGCTCAAAACAGTCAACTTCCTCATGGAGAATATTGAGAAAGACTGAGAAAGAGATGAAAAGCATGTTTTACAGAATGCATGAGCTCTGGCGGGGTGGGGGAATGGGCGGGAACAAGGGGTCTAGATTTGTTAAAAAAATAAAAATAAATTTATGTGAAAAAAAAAAGAAAACAGGTCTATAAAAAATGCATATTCAGAGGCTGGAGAGATAGCCTAGTGGTTAAGAGCACCGACTGCTCTTGCTGAGGACCCGGGTTTGATCCCCAGCACCCACATAGCGGCTAAGAACCATCTGTAACTCCAATTCCAGGAGAACTCCAGTTCCAGGGGAATCAGACACCCTCTTCTGATCTCCGCAGCATTGCATGACATGGGTGCACAAACCTACATGCAGATAGTACATTCATACACATACAAAAATAATAATAAATAAATAAATTTAAAAAAATGCATATTCATGAATATTCAAAGAAGTAGTGTTGACAGTGGCCAAAAGATTAAAGTAACCCAAATTCCAATCAGTGCCTGAGTAAATAGAGTGTGTTTTACATTATATGCTGATAGATAGATAGATAGAGATAGATCTATAGATAGATACATAGATATATACATAGATACATAGAGATAGATGATAGATCATAGATAGATACATAGATAGATATAGGTAGGTAGGTAGGTAGATAGATAGATGATAGATAGATAGATAGATAGATAGATAGTTCATTAACATTTAGCCATATATAGGAATGAAGTACCCCTGCATGCTACAACATGCAGGAACACTGAAAACACTATACTGAATTAAAGAAAGCAGCCACAGGGGCTGGAGAGACAGTTTCAAGGTTAAGAGCACTGGCTGCTCTTGCAGAGGACCTGAGTTCAAATCACAGCACCCACATGGCAACCAGCAACCATCTATAACTCCAACTCCAGGAGACCCTATGCCCTTTTCTAACCTCTGTGGGCACTGCACGATATGTGTGCACTCACGCACCTCCATGCAATACACTCATATGCACAAAATAAAAATAATAGAAAACATATGGAATAAATAAGGAAAAAAGTTCACTTGTCCAATTTGCATGACTAGTTTTGTATACTTTAAAGAGTTTGGTAATATGAATGTTACAAACTTTTCCTTGGAATGTTGAGGAGACTCAGCAGTGATGGGCAACTTATGCTTAGAACCCTAATTGTGGTAAGAATCAGGGAAAATAAAACCTTCTACTTTCATACCATTCCAACATATCGCCCATTTACTTTCCTACGCAATACTCAGATTTAATTTTGCCACCACTGGTCAGGTTTGAAGTTCAGTATCTGACTTGCCAAAGGCCAAAAGGAAACACATGCACCTCAAATTTATCTTGGAAATATGTAATTATGGCAGGAGTGTGTGGCGACCCTGAACAAAGCTTTGCTTCCTCTCCAAAAATCTAATGTAACATCTTCACAGTGTAACATGTCAGCACATAGCTGTGCCTTGTACAAGCTACATAAATGATCATTCTTTCTATCCCATTTGTTGTAATGGTTTAATATACATAATGCCAAATGCGCATACTAACAAATTAGGAAGGTGTGTATCTATAGAACTTCCAGCAGGCCAAAAATATGAAATATTTTCAGCCATGTTAGAAGCCTCCCCTATATTCTCAGCAATTAATAAACCTGTGTCCGAAATAGTCATTATTCTGATATATATTACCAAATTTTTTACAGTTCTTAAAATTCAGGCCAACAGATTTACATAATGTCCACTTTTATGTATAGTACCTCTCATTTAACATTATTTCCCTGAATGTACCCATTCGATTGCATCCCAAAGTGATGTTCTTTTTTGTTGATGAGTATAGTTTCATTTTAGTTCCTCCCTGTTTGGAGTTACTGTGAATAAAGCAAGCATTGCACATTAAAGATTCACTTTTCAGATGGAAAAATCTACAGGTTGTTTGAAGAGTGTGTTTCTGGCTTATATTAGGATATGATTATCACATCACAGGATAAGATTCTTGAACCATACATATTTACAGTTCACCCTGTCTACTTTTTCAACATTTTGTTCTCCAAAGGCCCATGTGCTAAAGGCTTAGTCTCCAGCTTGGTATTGACAGGAAGGCAGGGAAGCTTTAAGCAGTGGGGCCTAATGAGGTATATTCTGTATGCCTTTGAAGGGGATAATAGCTTGCCAACCATGCTTCTTTTGTTTCCATGATCTGACCATAATAGCAGATTTCTTATACAATGTGTTTCTGTCATAAGGTGCTACTACAGGCTCAAGGTGCTACTACAGGCTCAAAGCAACAGTGCAAATCAATTATGGACTAAACCTCCAAAACTGTGAGCCAAAATAAACCTGTTGTCTTTATTGATTATTGATTATTTCAGGTGTTTTTCACAGTAATAGAAACCTGATTGTCTTAGTTTCTTCTCCTGTTGCTGTGATAACATGCCCAGCAAAAACAACTTAAAGGAGAAAGGATTTATTTCTGCTGACAGTACATGGGGGAGAAGTCAAGGCTGCAAGAGCTTGAAGACGCTGGTCACATCACATCCACCATCAGGAAGCGGAGGGCAATGAATGCTGGCTGCTGTTCACCTCCCTTCCTCCACTTAGAGAGTACAGGACCCCTGCAAGGAATAACACCCCTGTAGCCTTTTGATGTTCTGGAGAAATTCCATGGAGGGAAGAGCTAAGGGCTGGGGTTATAGCTCAGTGGTAATGAGATGGGGGGGAAGAGGTGTCATCTCAGCTCAGGAGTGCATTGACTCCAAAGTTAGGGATATGGGTGTCCACAGCCACACAGAACTTCCATTCACCCAGTGGCTCTGTTCTAGGTCCTTGTTTCACAAAGTTGAAGAATATATTGACAGACAGTAAGAAGAGTGAGTTTAAAAGGAGTTTTTAATTTTATATAGGAAGTTTAAAGAAGTTTAAATTTTAAAGAAGTTTAAAGTTAAAGATTTAAGAATTGCAGAATGAAAGAGATCTGGAAAGCAAGCAAAACTCTGAAGGCCCCAAGAGAGAGAGAACACCATTGGGCTGTTTGTCTAAGGGCTTTTCATAGGACTTATGTCTGAAACCAGGGTAATTTTTTATTGCAGTTGGTTAGTTCTTTGAGTACACCACAAGTTGAGCCAATGGAGGGCCCACACACTCTGGGTATGTACCTATATCAAATAGAGCAATGACTACAAACTGTTCATATGCTGCTTGCTCAGTTATGCTACAGACAAGCTAAGCTCTGCTGAAAGTTACACCATATTGTGTAAAATAGTGGTTTTTCAGGCAGTGCCTTGTCCTGGAAGACTCCTTTTTTTATTTATTTATATTTATTTTTGATCTTTTTGAGACAGGGTCTCCGTTTAGTCCCAACTGGCCTGGAACTCACTCTGTAGACCAGTTTGCCCTTGAATCCACCTGCCTCTGCCTCCTGAGTGCTGGGATTAAAAGTGTGTGACTCCATTTTACGAGCAACTTCTGACTCCATTCTGAGTAAGAAGGATGACTGTAGCCCTGGGGGGGGGGGGACCCAGAAACTGCACCATCTGTCAGACTCCTCCCATCCAGCACAGACAGAGAGACAGCTTATTCCTGGGAGTAGGAAAGAAGCCACTGTATAAGTTTATCAGAGAGACTTTAAACTGGGGACACATATTAAAATCCTATCAGGGGCCAGGTGTGGTGGTACATGCCTTTAATCCCTGCACTTGGGAGGCAGAGACAGATGGATTTCTGTAAGATGAAGGCCAGCTTTGTCTACATAGCAAGTTCTAGGCCATCTGGGGCTACAAGGGAGACCCTATGTCAAACAAGCAAACAAAAATCCTATTGGAGAAACCAGTCCCAAGAACTCATCAGATGCACCAGACTGAGAAAAGCGAGTGACTCCCTCGCCTGTGGTGGCTACCTAGCCCTGTGATATTACCTGCCATACCAACTTATTATCTGATAACTGGGATGTGTGTCAAGGGCCTAGGACTCTCTGACTCAGACTGGTTGCCTGCTGTTGACGCAGCCTGTTGACTGTCCGCTCATCCACCTGTTTGCCTGACCCATTTCCTGCTCCAGATCCATCTGGCTCTTTTCCTCTTGGATTCTTCGGCCCTGCACTCCAAACTGCAGTTTCTTTCCACGCTGACAGGTTTGTTACCATCTATGCAGATTTTTTTTCTCAATCTACTTCTGAGGCCTTTTGAGCTCTTCTGCAGCATCTTTAACTCTTCTTCATTCTGCAAAACCACAAATATGTACTTAGATACATAAACATATTTACTGTGTGCTATGTGATAGGAGGTTAAGATAGTAAATAAGATTGACATAAAAGAACCTACTTTGCCTTGACCAAGTGATCCAGGCAGTCAGATTTTTTGACAAATTGTTGTCATCAACCCCACTAAACCTTAGGAATTTATTATCTGGAAAGTTACAGACATGTTCAAGTATGTTTGGGGCATAGCACACTCATGAAAGTCAGGAAACAGGTAGGCTTTGACTGCTGTGCAACTCTGATTTCTTTGCTGGTTGTTGACCTTGGCAGTCCACTAGCTGCTAACCCTGCCTGAGGTTGCTGCTATGGACCTTGTCAGTAGTCCCATGGAGCTAACTCCTATAATAGCTACCAAGACATAGCTATTGTTGTTGGGGCTGGGGGCAGCCCAACTTCGGACACTGGCTCCAGCCTCTGTCTTTCCTCTTATCTGGTCAGCCTGGCTATCTCATACCCAACTGAAACCCCTTTTATTCTTCATCCTCAGTGCCCCAGACCACCTATTTTAGCTCTAGAATTCACCTGAACCCTAACCTCTGTTTTTATTGTAACACTAGGTTACTGGGATAATTTTTTTAAGGCAAAAGGAGCTAGCACAGTAAATTTCAAGAGTATTTTAGAGAAGTTCAAGTAATCTGTCAAGAAAGACATTCTAAAAATCGGGGAGGGGAGAGATTGTGTGTGTGTGTGTGTGTGTGTGTGTGTGTGTGTGTGTGTGTGTGTCTTTTTGAGACAGGGTCTCCCTGTAGCCCCAGCTGTCCTGGAACTCACTCTATAGATCAGGCTGGCCTTGAACACCCAAAGATCTGCCTGCCTCTGCTTCCCGAGTGCTAGGATCAAAGGCATGCGCCATCACGCCCGGCTACTTTTTTTTTTCCAGGTAAGATCTACAAATTAACATAATCTTAAGAAGTCAGTTTTCACCAAATACTTAATGGTACTAGAGAATTAAATAACCCTTGGATGAGCTCATTAAATAGAGCCCCTATGTCATATGTTGTACCGTCCTTTGATTTCCAAATTTTTGAGAATTTTCATAGTCGGATGAAAATGTCAGTTTGCATCGATATTTCAGTCACATACACATCATTCTTTTGATCATATGGAATTGCTTGCTTTCTGTCCTTACTCTACCTGGGAATAGGCCAGAGAATAATTATTTTAATGGGGAATGTCATGTACAAGGCAGAAATAGATTTTGAACCATCAGAACTGTTGGTTTTCCTGTTGTATATTTTAGAAGTTCCTGGTTTCTTTTTAGTTCTGTTCTACTGAAATGTGATTTGCTGAGATACCCAGCTTTATAAAAATAGTATTGACAACAAAAAAGTATATGTATTTAAGATGTAGTCAGGATGTTTTGGTATATGTGTAATCGAGACTTGATTGCTACCATCAATCTAACAGATCCAGCACTTTGTGTAGTAACATTTTCCATATGTGTGGTCAGAGTACTGAAGAACTACTCTCCTGTTATTAATTATAGTTGTTGTTCTGTACATTTGGTCTCCAGAAGTTACTCATCCTTCAGAAATAAAGTGTGGTGTTCTTTGACAATTCTCCATCTTCCTCACTCTTCACTCCTAGCCACCACCATCTGAGTATCTGCTTCTCTGAGTTCAGCTACTGAGTTCATTCAAGATTTGCCTTATTGTGCTGGCTTTATTTCACTTAACACATCTTTCAGGTTCATCTGTGCCATCACAGATGGAAAGATTTCCTTCTTTTTCAGGGCTACAGAGTATTTTGTCTCTGCCTGTATCATGGTATCTGTAACCATTCATCCCCTGTCAGACCTGTTTGTGCAGTCTGTATCTTAGCTACCGTGAATAATCTTGCAATGAGCGCAGGAATGCAGATGGTGTTTTGAAATTCCGATTTTATTCCTTTGGGTGCAAATCCTGAAAAGAGATTGCTGAGTCACATGGAAATTCCATTTGTAATATTTTTAGCGATGTTCCTAAGAGTTTCTGTAAGTATTTACATCTCCACCAACAAAGTACAGGGGAACCCTCTGCTCTACACCCTCTCCAACACACTTTATCATTTGCTTTTTGTTTGGGATTTGTTTGTTCATTTTCTTGTTTGATTTCTGCAGTGCCTGGATGAATGTGAGAGCCTATCTTTTCTGGACAAATAGTCTACCACTGAGTTTCATCTTCTACTTTTGTCTAACAGTCACTCTGTTAGATATCTGCTCTGAGCTTTTGATTTACATACATTTGAAGATTAGGAATGAGGGGCTTATTTTTTTTTTTTTTGGTATTTTTGAGACAGGGTCTCCCTGTGGCCCCAGCTGTCCTGGAACTCATTCTGTAGACCAGGCTTGCTTTGAACTCACAGAGATCTGCCTGCCGCTGCCTCCCAAGTGCTAGGATTAAAGACATGCACCACCACGCCCGGCGATGACAGGCATTTTTAATGTACCTGAAGATCATGTGCATGTATATGCAGACTGTCCATTTCTTGATTATTTTTTTCTTTTTAAAATAGACTATTTGTACTTACTTTTTTGCAATTATATACATGAAAACAATTTAGCTTGGTCAGATCCACCCTCAACTCCTCCCTCCTCCTCCCCTCAGACACCCTAACATATTCCCCTATCCACTTCTTGTCCTCTCCTTTTGTGTGTGTGTAACTCACTGAGTCCCATCATTGCTGCCTGTTGGGATGTTGACTGATTTTGTTGGCTTAATCATGTGCAGGTAAATCTTGTGCATGCACTGAGTTCACGAGAGTGATGGCCCTGTCACGTCCAGAAGGCAGCATGTCACAGCACTCTCCATCCCGAAGCTCTTATGGTTTTTCTGCCTTCTCTTCCACCATGATTTCTGAGCCTTGATGGGGAGGAGTTGATAGACATGCCCCATTTAGGGCTCATCACTTAATAATTACTTATTCTCAGCACTTTGACCAATTAGAATCTCTGCATTAACTGGACCCCACTGCAGAGAGAAGTTTCTCTGGCCAAGGCCAAAGGTAACACCAATCTATGTGGATAAATATAAATTAGTCATTTTCTTGCTGGTAAGTCTTCCATGTATTTTGAATACTGAGCTCTTAAGAGATATATTATTTACATACCTTTTGCCTGTGGTATATTTATCTGCTCATTTTGGTGACTGTTTCCTTTGCTTTTTAAAATCTAATGCAGTCTCATTTGTCTATTACTGCTATTATTGCCTGTTTGGAAAACAATATTACAATAATTATGGCCCGAATCAACATCAAGAAAGTACTCCCGCTTTTTGCAGTGCTTTTACAACTTCAAATCTTGCATCCGTCCTCATTCCATTTGGCGTTGATATTTGTAAATGGTTTAAGGGTCAAATTTCATTCTTCTGCATGTGGATAATCCAGTTTTCTCAGCATAGTTTATTGAAAAGTGTGCTGGATAACTTCAATTGTTAAATTGACGCATCTGGGTAGAGGGAGACTCAACTAGGGACTTTCTTCCGTAGCCTGTGGGCATGTCTGTGAGGCATTTTCTTGATTGTTGAGTAATTGTGGGCAGTGCCACCCCTGGGCAGGTAGTCCAGTATTATAAATATCACTCACCACAAAATCCAGAATATCCTATTTTCAGGTGAAAATGCAAGGTAAATAAAACAAATCCTGGCACAAATATACAGAGACTTAAGCCATTTTTATTCAAAACTAAACCCACATACACAATAATAGTGAAAGATTGAAAATTATAGTACATATTTACAACAGAATGTAAAGTAAAACAACACTGATTAAGTGTAGACATGTTCATTAATATAAGCATGACTCAAATGGCTATGCACAATATGATCACATGTACATATATTGTGGAAAGGGAAAAGCTATGTGACAGAAAATAAGCATCACAGTTGTCCATAGGAGGAAAAATATTCGGTACAAAATGACATAAAGAAGTTTTCTAAGTGATGGAAATCTTCCAATTCTTCAATGTAGTGATGGCTTCTTGAGTGTGTGCATTTATCATAATAAAAATATCTGTATAATTAAAAAAAAGAAAAAAAAAAGAAAGCAGGGCCAGGGAAATCAAGCCAGTAAGCAATATATCTCCATGTCCCATGCTTTGTGCTTCAGCTCCTGCCTCCCAGTTCCTGCCCTGAGTTCCTCTCTTGAGATCCTTCAGTGACAAACTGTGACCCAGGAGAGGTAAGATGGATAAACCCTTTCCTCCCCTAGTTGGTATTGGTCAGAGTGTTGTCACAGCAATTGAAGGCAAACTAGAACAAAGAAACTATCATTTTCCCCATGTCTTCTTGGCATTTGAAGGTCAGTCAGCCAATGGGAATGTTTCTGAATACACTGTTCTGTGTCACTGGTTTATATGTCTGTCTTTATGTCAGTACCATACTGATTTGCTTCCTGTGGCTTTGTAGTATCTTTTGAAAACATGCAGTATGATTCCTCTAGTTTTGTGCTTGTTGCTTAAGACTGTTTTAGTTATTTAGGGTCTTTTGAGATTCCACTTAAATTTTAGGTTTCTTTTTTCCTATTTTTGTTTTCTTAAAAAGGTCACTGTAATTTTGATAGGGTTTGCATTAAATATGTACATCATTTTGTATTATAAGTTCTTTTTAATGATATTAATTCTTCAGATCCTTGAATACAAAATATATTTCCATGTGAAGTAGCAGAAAATAGACTCCATTTCATCATGGCCTGGTTCTGACTCGAGTTTGTGCCTGCTTTGACATTCTTCCCAGATGCTATATCCTCCCCCAGCAACACATTCAGGGCTTTTCATGATCCTGTCTATGCCGGAGAAGTATAACCAGAACAACTGCTAAGGTCTAACTAAAATAACCTCTCTCTGACTCTATCAGGTCCCAAGGTTCATTACAACTTTGCAGGTTTTGCCTTAATAAACTCTTCAGGCCTGGGAGATTTTTTTTTTTTTTTTTTTTTTTTTTGAGAGAGGGTCTCCCTGTAGCCCCAGTTGGCCTGGAACTCACTCTGTAGACCAGGCTGGCCTGGAACTGAGATCAGCCTGACTCTGCCTCCTGAGTGCTAGGATTAAAGGCATGTGCCACCATGCCCAGCTGAAAGACAGTTTTTAGCTGCCATGTGGGTGCTGGGAATCAAACCCAGGTCCTCTGCAAGAGCAGTCTGCACTCTTAACTGCTGAGCCATCTCTCTAGCCCCAGGCCTGGGAGATTTTCAAAAGGCACTCAGTTGCACATTATAAATAAGGATTCCTTTCCCTTTTGTTGGCTTAGGCATGGGTGGTGATCTGTAATTCTCTCGCCTGTATATAACACATGTGTATTTCTTAAGTCTCAGGGTGATGGTACACATAACCTAGGTAACTCCATTTTGTTTTGGTGACTCCATCTTAGTGGCTGTTGATCCCTGACCCCAAAATACAAATCTAGGAAGAAACAGCTGGTTGTCTAGACCCTTTTAATCTCTTGTGCCAGTTAACTGACTACCTATCTTAACTTTTGTAGATGTTTTACGACTGCCTAGCTTAACTTTTATGATCATGTAGCAAGCAGAAACAGAAGTTTCAGGGGTTTTTTGTTGTATGACTGGAGTTTCTCAGAAAATTTACCAGGATATGTTTAAGGCCACCAGGATATTTTTATTGGTTTGTTTGTTTTGAGACAGGGTCTTCCTATAGCCCCAGGTAGCCTGGAATTCACTGTGTAGACCAGGCTAGCCTTGAACTCCCAGAATTCCATGTGCCTCTGCCTGCAGAGTGCTGGGATTAAAGGCCTGCACCACCATGCTTGGCTAGGATATGTTTCTTACAAAGTGTACCAGGATGTGGTATTTGCCTTTTTAAGGGTAACCTGCCCCCCTGAGTCAGCACTGCACCCTCTGAATCCCCACCCTGGGGTGCAGTTGCTGGCCAGCTCAAATAAAACTAATTTGGCTAATTAGAATCCCGGAGTCTCTATGATCTTTCTCTCAGTGGTCTCAACCCAGTAACATTTTGGAGGTCTCACCAAGGTCCTGGGAGAAGAGACCCCAGACCCTGACCCAGAAGCGCCTAGGGGACAGGCCCCATCTAGGAGGAATTTCACAGATTCTTAGGCCTGAGGGAGCTCCACAAGACTGACTGTAAAAACTGAAAGTTTAAAAAAAACCCAAAAAACTGAAAGTAAATTATCAGCACAGGCCCTCCAGAAGCACCCTGGTAAGTTCCTGGTTCCGGACCATGTCGGGAGAACTCACGAGATCTGTCACACTGCTGATCTAGTCTCCAGGAGGCAGAAAGGAGACATCCTTGGCCAGTGTTGGTGACATCTGGTGTGTGAGTGAGTGTGGCCACTTCCTGTCTGTCTGGTCTGCCCGTCTTCATTTGTCTTCATTGTTATTTGTTTTGTCTTCTGTATCATTGTCATTCAGTACACCTGCAACATCTGGTGCACACAAGGGAGGGGGCTTGAGCTTGCCTAAGATGTCTCTTGGTTGTATGCTGAGACATTTTCAGGAAGGCTTCTGTGAGGGACCAGATTACTGGATGAAACTCTCCCCAGAAAAACTGCAGACACTCTGTGACTCAGAATGGCCCACTTTTGATGTTGGGTGGTCGGACATTCGGCCCCTGGATGTGCAGGTCACTCGTTGTGTGTGGCTGGTTGTTTCAGTAACTCCTGGCCACCCAGACCAATATCCTTATATTGACAGGTGGCTTTCTCCCCTCCAGAACCCCCATCCTTGGTTAAGGACCTATGCCCTCAAAATGGGAAATCACATTCTTGTTACTTGGTCCTGATCCCTGATGGATCCCAAGAGAACTCCTCCTATCTCCCACGGCACACGTGACGACCCCATCATTCCCACTCCCTTATGTTCCTCAGGCTGCTCTGGTCCAGGATCCAGCCATCAGTGAAGGCTCTGTGAAGTCCAAGGGCTCCAGCCCCCCACCTCCTACTCTCTCCTCTCCACCACACACTAGGAGCAGTTCTGGCTATTAGGGTCCAGCAGTAGAGTTGGCCTCTTTGGCACCGGTCATCCTCCCACTCAGGGAGGCGCCCCCCACAGACAACCCATTTCATGGTCCATGTCCCTTTCTCTACCAGTGATTTGCAAATTGAAAGACTCAGAATCCCTCTTTCTCTGAGAAGCCCCAGGCATTGATTGGTTTATTAGAAACTCTTTTTTTTTTTTTTTTTTTTTTTTTTTTTTT